>JANUWF010003373.1:1960438-1991366 GCA_026120185.1 Voacanga thouarsii | reverse complement strand
CTTTTCTTACTGATAGTCATAATCAAGCTCTCTAGACTATAAAACACAAATTCAATGTACATAAAAATATAATATAAAATATATTTAAACATGCAATGAAATATGATATGCACCCCAACCCTCATACTCTAAGGTTGGTTTTGACTGGGGTTTCACATACATGACAATAAAAACATGTCATCCAATGATTAATTTTTATATTTTCTTTCGAACATGTCACCCAATTAAACAAAAAAGTCAAATCTATAGGGTGCTATGAAATCTATTGTTTTGGATGGTTGTTGTACCACAACTACTCAGGTAGTACGTTTTCGAACATTGGGGGACACTGGACAAAGTCTTGTGTGCGGTTTTGGCCAGCGAAATTCTATAAACGAAATGGTACGCCAGTCATGCTCATGAAAGACTCGGTCAACATAAATTTGTCTTGCAAACAAACCTCTATTTCATGTTGCAATGATAAAGTTTTGAGTAAAAGCATTGACCATTTTTTAGTTTTAGGAAATAACGTATGCACAATGCAAGCTCTTGAAAGTACCATTGTGTGAGAGTTATTGATTATCGTCCCTTGGTTGGCTGGCAAGCACAGTAACTTTTCTATTGTATTGTTGATAGTTCTTTGGACTTCTTGTACAGTGCATGGTTGATTTTCAGCGAAACACTTAATTATCAAGATTATTTGAAAATAGTTTTTATAGATAATTAAAGGAAGGAAAAACAACGCTTTTCTTATAATAAGAACTATAATACATTTTATTGTTTTCCAATATATATTGTTACGAAAATTGCATTGCATGATTGGTAATGTCTAAGTAAAATAAATTGGAGTTGGATTAGGAAAATAAATCTCATAAGAGTTTGAAGAATATCTTGGTATATCTATGATTAGAAGCTAATTTGAAAGATTCTGCTACTTATCCTTTAGGTAATGCTCTAATTTAATCAGAATATCTATAGGATTGAGTCATGAAGATTTGGAAAGATTCTATCATTCATCTCTTAGGCAATCTCCTGATTCAACAAGGAGACAAAGTGCTTTATTGTAAACTCCTATATAAAAAAGCCTATGGAACTTCGATAGATGAGGTTAGAAGAGTCTAAAGGATTTATTTAGAAAAAAGGCAGAGTAATAGAGTGAAATTCATGCATATATACTGAGAAGAATTTTCGTGGTTGAACTTTGATAAGACTGGTTCACAAGTTTGATAAGATACGTTGGCAGGAACCCTTGACAAATTCAAGGTATTTTTAGAAACTGCAATATCGGTAAGTTTTGATGTGTGAATTAATTGGATCAAATTGGATTTGAAAAGGATTCCAGTGAATCTAGGATAAATCCTAAAGAATATTTGCAAAAGATTGCATTTACAAAGGCTCAAAATCCAAGCAAAATTTGAATTGCAAAGCTTTAGAAATTACAAGGTTTAAGAAGATTCTTATTTTGGCAATGCATAACACCCCATATATTCACATTGTAGTAGGCCATACACAACCCATATATTCACATTTAGTGGGCCATACATTGTGGGATGTCGCCTCCCGTCTGATCTTCCTAGATAAGGGGTCTTTAATATGGAATCAACTTACAAGTGTAGTAGAATTTTTCAAGAACTATATATTAGTACAAGGACTATCTGAAACATAGAGCTATACAAAAATTTAAGTCTTCTAACCAAGTACGGGTAGTATCCAAGGCTTCACAGTCGTCCTTGAAAATGTCTCTTAACACATTGGCAATTTTCAGGAATATTTCGATAGGGGCTGCTTTCTAAAATTTGACAAAAAATAAAACCCGTATAAGTGCTAAACACTCTATGACTTCCGTGTGTACTAGTGTTTTCGTTAAAGAAACAACTAGTGTAACTGAGTACCATTTCCAGGATTAACATGCAATCAGGTAGAAATAAGACAGACATAATCAAATTACTGGAATTCAGGTTATCCCTGAATACAGGTGGTAAAAACCCATCAAAACCCATGTGCCGCTGCTGGAGAATCATATATAGGATTTCAAAAATTCATGTAAATCATGTGCTGATTCTGGAAATTCATGTGTAGGAAATTAGGAATTCAAGTAATGTAGGTGTTGAATTTGGAAAAATTCATGTTCAATAATTTCAGAAAATCATGGAGATCTTTTTTGGAAAAGTATGTTCAGGAATTCAAGAATTCAGGTGTAAAACATTTCATTTCAGGTATTCAGGCATTTTGGTATAAATCATGTAAATTTAAGTATGCAGGATCATGTTGTGTGGCCTATTTGGGCCTGTTATTTAGGAATTGTGACCCACTTGGGCCCATTATTCAGGCCTTGTAGCTCACTTGGGCCAGTTATTCAGGTGTTATGGCCCACTTAGGACGGATATTAGCTAATCCCAATATTATGTCGCCCCACTCTAAGTAAGATGAACCCTAGAACTGACCAAGTTACTTGGGGCCGTATATCTTTAACGTAAGCTAGTACAAGGAGATAAGCCCCAGTTGAGTACTCAAAACTTTCATGATACATGTATTCAGGTCCAAGAAAAAGAAAAAGGTGTCTCACTCTTTTTCTATAACTTGTAGTAAATGCAAGTCATGTGTAAAATTTCTTGAAATATGGTGCATGGTATGATTTTCTCAAATGACTTGAAGAACATGTCAAGTATTCATGTTTTAATCAAGTATTATGAATACTTGTCATGAAATAGTGTAAAACATGTCTTTTCAATCATATGCATTAAATCGACATTTAAAGAGTAGTAAAATGAGGTTCTGGCTTATACACGAGATAAGAATTCAAAATTTGTACTTGGTTTTCTATTTTATCGAGTGAAATACTTGCATTTCTCATATCGTAAAAATCCGTAATTAAATAGAGTCTGGTAAAACCAAGATTCAGTGGACTTCTAACATGTTTTCGCATTCCTCAATTAAAATATAACATTTTCTAAGTCATCGAATTCGTTTTGTAGAATATATCCTCATGCGAGTTCAATTGAAAAATCATAAGTAAAAGTAGTTTCAAAATTTAGGAAAGTTGCGCGCTGTGTAAAATATAATTTTCAATGTATATTAGCTTTGTAATATATAAATCTTTAAGAAAAGAATTTATGTTAAAATATGGCAATTTATGCCTGTGAATTTCAAGTATAAGAACTTAAAAATGTCAGAAAAACACAAAGCCGTGAAAAATTTCACAAGGGATTTGAAAATAGAGCAATGATAAATACTAATGCTTTGCTTTAAATATGTAAAGATAACACATTTCTATATCCAGAAAGCATTTCATTATACCGAAAATATTTAATCACCAAAAACGAATTAACAAGTCAAGTATTTCACGAATTCAGGAATTTCACAACCATAATGTTTCAAAAAACAATCAGCCGAAACGGGATTTAAAATCAAGGGACTCACCGTGAGTAACATTAATTCGTAACACTATCTACCTAATGCTCACCAAATTATTGTAGGAAATCATGCCTACACCAAGGATTAAATCACAATTTTCTTAGTAATAATAGAAGCACAAACGCTATCTTGCAAACTAATTACATTTTCTTATCTCCTTATTTCTTTCACTAGAAATAAATAGCCATAAATGTTTATCTTCTTCATGTATCTATTTTCTTCTTGCATCATCCAATCATGTATACAAGATATGAATAACTTTCTTATCCTTTGATTCCATGGAATTTAAGTCACCAATTTATATAACGGCATAAGTTCTACACTTCCACTTCATGACACATTTTGGTATTTTTGACATATCTTTCAATCCACAAGTCCAAATGATGTCAAACTAATTTTAAAATAACCTCAAGACATTGCCTTACAATTTCCAACTCATGAAATAACAATTATCTCGTTCACTTTGCTCAGCTTTGAATACAAAGTTCCATCAGTTAAATCCCGTCATAGATTTGGCACCTTTTACTATTTTTATCATAACTTTGGATCCCTAAATCCACTTAACCTAAAATTCATGCCAAAATGCTCCTATGATCATTAGCTACAAAACCATAGGATTTTTTTTTGTCAAATCAGTTTCCATCACACAGATATAGTGATCTCATTAAACATCACTTCTCCTTGTTTTATTCTTTTCTTACAACTTGATTTCAATCCATTCATTCACTTGTTCATCCAAACATCATTGCAACAGCAATATTTTAGTCGTGAAGAACATAATCATATCATGTTTTAAGCACAGCAAAATGCAGCCATGAATAAAGCATATAAATGCTTATTGTTTCACCGTCACACCTATTTTACTCCATTTCTTCCATTATCTTATCCTTTCATGAATTCAGCCATCTATTCATTACTATCACTCTTTCAATACTTCACTAATCATCATAAAATCATAGCAAAACACTCCTCTAAGTAACCGGCACACAACTATAGCTAAACAACATCATAACTTTAGCTTAGCCAAATTAAGCATAGTTATCTCATGCTTGTTTTCTTGCAAAAGTCATATAAAAATACTCCTCATAATCCATGGAATGACTTTAATTTTTGAAGGTGAATACTTTACCTCATGGAGAATAATTTTTAGCTTGCTCTTCTCTCTCTCTCTCCCTAGATTTCTTTTTCTTTTCCCTTCTTTTCTCTCTTTTCTTGGCCGTCTATTTCTCTCTCTCCCTCATAGAATTTCACTGGCCAAAATGGCCTCTACCTTTCCTCCATGCTATATTTATAGCCATATTTGTCATGTGCTCAATTAAAAGGCAAGAATGGCTTTTGGACACTTGTGAAGACTTGTAGAACATTATTGAAATCCTTAAAATTTCCTAGACTTTTCCACCTAGCACTTCTTAGCTAGTTGTATTCTTCCATGAGACTACTCATATAACCTTTCATATATTTCCGCATATCACCCTTGCCACCAATCATGAAATTCCACATAGTTTATCGTGCAACCAATTAAATATTTTCATGACTATAATTAATTTGGCTATAATTCTTTCTCATTTTTTCTTTTCTTTTCCTTTTCTTCTTCATTTTTTCTCTTTGGTCGGCTGCCTTTCTGCCATTCTACTGCCACATCCCTTCTCTTGATGTCTAAAAATTATCCACGTGATAAAATAAAAAAATGGTGACTAAGCATGCTTAATAAATAATTGCAGTGATGGCTAAGCATGATGACTAGGCATGCCAATTAATGCCTCCAGTTATCCAATAGCACATAATTCTACTTTCCATCTCATCCCGGATGACTCACCATATCACAAACCATCACAAATTACCATTTGTCCCCCACCCCCCCCCCCCGCCCCCTAAATCCACCATTTTTCCTTAGGAACTAATCATAATTCAGTCTATTATTTAACCAATTTGTTAGCCCTAAGGGCATTCTACTATGTTTTTGACTTATAGAAGTTAAACATTGTTTTATCCGTGATCATGTGCTTAAAAGCGATGTATATGTTGAATATATTTCAACTGATGAACAACTCGCCGATATCTTTACAAAACCTCTAGCAGAAGAAGGATTCAACAATCTGAGAAGAGGTTTGAGAATTACAAAAATCATATGACTGACTTGTTCGCACAATTTTTCTTAATTTTGCAAAATCTGGGAAGACAAAGATCTTGGGTGCAGTGTTTGAGTCCAAATCCCACCTCCAAAACTTATCCCTGAAGAAGTTCTGTTTGGATGTATACTTCAGATCAAGCCTGAATCTAAAATGGAATCATCTTTAATGCTTTGTATTTTTTTTCCAAATAACTACTTCCATATTTCATATTTGAATTTTAAAACGCTTGCGCTTTTCTCAAGATGGATTTTTTGAAATATCTAAGTAATATGGCATTTTTCAATGAACTTAAGTGCACTTCTATCGCAGCTTTCTAGGTATTAACGAAGGACTTTCTTTCATTCTCTCTTCCAAAATATAGAACCGACGATTACTCACTCCATCTTCCTCAAAATTCTCTGAGTTCTTCCTCTCTGAACAACTAAGTGTCAAAGCCATTTTCTTTTCAACAAAATGGCAGAAACAAAATCTGCCACACCAAAACCAAAGAAGGAGCGAAAAATTTCTCCAATGATGAAGAAGAAGCCTTCTGCAATGAACAAAGGGAAAGAAACTACACCAGATTTCTCAGCCTCCCATTATGATTCCTTAAAATCATCACCGAAACAAGTGAGTACTGAGACTCAGGTACTTCGATTTATAGATTCAAAAAGAGAGTCTAATTATAATGATTGGGTCTCAAGAAATAGAACTGTGATTATTGGTTATCGAGTAAATCCATCATTTTTCCTGAATTTCTCCAATGTGTTGAATATGTTTGAGTCTATTGGTTGGAGTAGTTTACTATCTGTCGATGAAAAATAATTTACCCCGCTCATTTGGGAATTCTACGCTAACCTGAGAAAAGGACGACTTGAGTAAACCAGGGGAGGGACTATGATTCGATGATATGCTTCTAGAGTTGGGGGAAAGAATATTGAGTTCGACCACTATTTGCTAAACATAGTGTGTGAAGTGAGAGATGGAGGGATTTAGTATTTTGAACTAAATAAATTTTCAGAGGGAACTAACATGTTTGATTTATAGAAATTTGAAGAAATGTTTGTTGGTGGAAAGAGTTTCGAGAATTCCAGTAACAGAAATACCGAATGGCTAAATGGAGAAGGTAGAATCTTACACCATATGGTCTCTACCATAGTGGTGCCAAGTTTTGGTCATAATATCTCCATTAACATAATGTAGATGGTGATTATGTTAGCCTTAGCTGAAGGAAGGTAAATTAGTTTTAGATTCTTTGCTACGAAGTTGATGTTGCAAACAAGAAACACCTCTGGTAAGGCCCTGCCGTATGGAAATCTATTAACAAAAGCCTTCAGATACTTTGATATTGATTTAAATTCAGTCTTTTGTGTGCCATAAAAAATGAATATATATATATATATATATAGGTTTGAGTCCTTTGAGCGCATAGGATATGTGAGGATGGGAAATGAATGGAAGTTGCTCTGTGACATAGATGGTAAGGAAAGGGAAAAATTGTTGAAAGTAAAAGGTGAAGGAAAGAATGCCCCTTCTGTTGGAGCCAAAAGAAAAAGTGAGGTAGAACCTCAAGTAGCATCCTCTGCCAAAGGGAAAGAACAGGCTCAGGGCAAAAGATTATCCGAAAGCATATTGGATGCTATCAATTCTCTGGCTGTTAAATTGGATGGCCTAAGTTCAAAACTTCAAACTCTTGGAAATAGACTAATTGCGGTGGAGAAGGAGGTAAAAATGGAAGAACCAGTGTTTGCTTTGCAACACCTACTCCAGCAAAGGAAATAGCAGAGGTGACAGTCCCTGAGGAAGAAACTGGAAGATAACAGCCTGTTGAGGAAGTGACAGTTCCTACACACGACAAAGAAAAATCTTCGCCTCAAAAAGCTGTAGCACCTCCTGCCACCTCTGAACCTCGTGTCTCATCTTGGAAGAGATAGAAACATATTGTGGTTAAGAGGAAATCAAGTAGGATTGCTGGTCAATACTCCCGAGAAGGTGCCGGGTCGAAGATTGAAACAGTTCACATTTTCTGAGTGCCCAGACTGAACTCATTTCTAACTGATATCTTGAAGACTGAACAATTTTAATTTCTTTTTGCATATGAACAATTTAGTTTCTATCTTTTAACAAGTCTATCTGGTTACCATATGAATGCTTCATATCCATAAATATATATATATATATATATATATATATATCCTTTTTCGTGCTTCATTTCTTTTTTTCCTATTTTTGATTGATAACAAAGGGGGAGAAAATTGACTGATATTCGTTGGATTGTGGCTGACTAATATTCGTTGGATTGTGATTGTCATCTGATTGGATTGATTGTGTTTATACTTGCCTGTTATGATTGGGCAATAGTGAGATATGTTTATACTTGTCTGTTATGCTTGGGCAATGTTAGGATAAGTTTCTACTTATGATTGTGACTGTGCTGGCTCCGCTGACTGTGCTGTGATTATTCAACTGATCAGGAATGAATGAAAAATTAATTTGATCACCTATATGGTAGTGTGCTATGCTCTCCGTGGTTAATTGTTAATAATGCACTAATGAATAACTGTTTGACAGTCCTTGAGTAGTAAACTAACATGAGGGAAACTTTGTGCTCTGAATTGATGTTTTGCATTAAAATTGATATTCTGCACTTGCATATTACCTCAGAATATAGCTAAGGTCCTGTAATTGTTTCTATGA
Source organism: Voacanga thouarsii (assembly GCA_026120185.1). Lineage (NCBI taxonomy): Eukaryota > Viridiplantae > Streptophyta > Magnoliopsida > Gentianales > Apocynaceae > Voacanga > Voacanga thouarsii. Next base: position 1,983,165 of record JANUWF010003373.1, on the reverse strand, counting down.
AATTCATGACAAGATTTGGATGAACTGCTTGATATGAAAATTTATGATCTGTGATCTTAGTTTGCTGATGTCCAAAAAGGACACCAGTTTGGTATCCTGAATGTCGTCCAAAAGTGCTCTCAACCGAAATAAAGGCATCTTTGAAACAAGAGTCATTGGTAAATTTATTTTAAGTTATTGACATGATTCTGTGACATATTCATTGATAAAAATCTCAGATAGTTGGATAGCCTCCGTAATGATCAAAACTCTTTGAGAAAACCAGGACAGATCAAAATTTTTAAAAATCCATTATCTCCTGCTGTATCACAGGGGGAGTTTTGGATTCATATTTTCTTGATCCAAAAGTCCAGTCTAAAAATGTATTCCTCTAAACCTACATGTTGTTTGGACACACCTTTTGGTCATCCAAAACTCAAATTCCAAAAAGTTCTATACACACCTTTACTATGTTTTGGATGTACTTTTTGGACGTAAAAAATTGACTCCTATTTTCTCTCATAATTTGCAAATATTCATATATGCACTTATTAAGGGGGAGTATCTCATCTCATTAATTATTTGCTATAACTCTCTTCTATACATGTTTATAAAATCATTGTAACGATTATTTTTTTAAGGAATAATCGTATGATGGAAGGAGGATATGGAGGTAAGTTGGGCCATAGGCTCATTGAGCCATGCTTTTGAGTATATGTCTAAAATTCCTATAAATTGAGATTACACTTGATTGAAAAATATTATTATTTCTCTCGGTCTAACATGTTTGTTCTGTAGATATCATTGTTTTCATATCACAATCCTTTCAAGTTTGTCATCACTCAAAAAGAGAGAGATTGTCAGCCCTAAGGGCATTTTCCTATGTTTTGACTTATGACAAATATTAATGAAGACTAACTTGTGCGATCTATATGTGATAGGACATGTTTGACCTCAATTCTTCTAAGGTGTGCAAATAAGATTGCTAAGCAATTCTTGAGCAATGGAATCTAAGAATGGGTGATCAAGTAGAGGATCAAGCTTAAGAGATTGCATATCAAGAAGTCCTAGTGGAAGAACTTTACACTAGGAATCATTATTAAGGTATTTCCTGTAAATTTCTATGTCTCTTTACCTTATGATTCAATTTATTTTTATCTTGAAGCACACAAACAAAAAGATTTTGGATTGAGTAGTTTGGATGATTTTTCATCCAAAGATTCGAACGAAAATTCCTTAAACAATGTCAAATCGTTTCTACCTAAAAAAGTGCTATTTTGGACTTACCTTTTGGATGCACTTTCGTCCGAAACATAAGTCCAAAATACAGGTACATCTGATTGTGAAAAATAGTCGTTTATAGCCGTTAGTACTTCACTTTATGTCTCTATATAAGGCCTCTAAACTCGATTTGAATGTAGATTTTTTCCCTATCTTTCTAAGAAACACTCTCGCTCCATTGAATACAAAAATATTCTTTATCAAAGTGCTTCAAAGTGAAATCAAATTGTGTCGGTAAAAGTGTTTGTACTTTTTCTTAGTGCACATCTGTTGAAGGAAGTGAGCCTTTATGTTCTATTGATATTCAATCTCTTTCATATACTAAGGTTGTGGTATAAAACCTATCTAGGGTGAGCCTTAATTTGTTGGTTGATTGAGAGGTTTTGGAAAACCAAGTGTGGTAATCCTCTTTTGTATTTTGTACAGATTGATTTCATTAAGTTGAGTAAATAAAATCTGGTTGAAAATCTTTAAGTGTGAGCTTAAGGTAGTGGATGTAGATTTTGGTAGATCGAACTACTTTATATTTCGTGTCCCATTTCTCTGCATATAGAATTAATTTCATTGTGCTTTTTATCTCAGACTGAGTCTAGATATTTCTCAAAGTTTTCTTGGATAGCTTTCTCTGTTACCGTGAAATTGGTCTAAGAAACTTGAAGAACATTTATGTTCTGTAAAACTAATTTTTAAAAAATTTTAGTTTGCCAAAAACCTTATTCACTCCCCCCCCCCCCCCCCGTAAGGTTTTTTATTTGGTATCAGAGCTTAGTTTACATAGTCTCAGTCTAACAACCTTGTAGGAAAGATCCTCATGGCAAGCTCATCATCTCTTCTGTATGTTGAAGGTTCATCAACAAATCAACCTCCTTTGTTCAATAGAAGCAACTACACATTCTGGAAGAACAGAATGAAAATATATACAAGTATGCTTAATTTGAGTTGTGGAATTTGATAGAAAATGGTCATTTTTTTCCTTCAAAAGTTGTTGATGGCGTAAAAATGCCTAAACAAAATAACTAATTTGATTTTGAAGACAATACTAAGATGACATTAAACTTTCAGGCTATGAATATCTTGTGCTATGCACTAGATGCTACTGAATACAATCGAGTTAGTAGTTGTGATTCAACTCATGACATGTGGAAATTACTTGAGATCACCCATGAGGATACAAATCAAGTTAAGGAATCCAATTTGGGGCTTCTAATTCATGATTATGAATTATTCACAATGACGCCGAATGAAAGCATAACTGATATGTTTACTACATTCACAGATATCACAAATGGTCTCAAAGCCTATGGGAAGGTTTATTCTCTTAGGGAACAAAACCAAAAAATTCTAAATGCATTACCTAAAAACTGGCAGCCTAAAGCTCTTGCTGTAGAAGAATCCAAGGATTTAAAATCCTTACCAACCAAAGAGCTGATTGGCTCTTTTCTAACACATGAAATGAAACTCAAGAGGTTTCAGGAATTCGATGATCATGATAAAGGTAAAAAGGGAATAGCACTGAAAGTTGAAAAAAAGGATGAAGAAACCAGTCAATCTGATAGTAGTGATAAAACTAAAGTAGACAATGAAGATCTGGCAATAATAGCAAAGAAATTTAGAAGGATGTTCAACAAAAAGAACTTCAGAAGTGGAAAGAAGTTCGCAAACAGGAAAAGACAATCCTCAGCATTTAAGCCTCAATGTTATGAATACAAAAGCACTGAACACTTTATTGCTGATTGTCTAGTTGCAAAAGCAAATGAAGGAAAAATACTTAAAAAGAATAAGGAGTTGAAGGTAAAGAAAGGTAAAGGATTGATGGAAACTTGGGACCAGAATAGGTTTGAGTCTGAAGAAGAAGATTCTAAAAATGAAAGTGCTAACTTATGCTTTATGGCCATGGAAAACGAGGTAAACTCTACTACCACTGATTTCATGTCTAATTCGCATATATCTAAACATGAAAAGCATGATGATCCAAATGAATTGCTATTTGATATGTTCCATTAACTAAAAAAGCTGTCTAGAAAAAATAAAAAAATGAAATTAAAGATTGATTGTTTGTTAAATGAGAACGAAAAGTTGTTGAGTGAGAACAAAATGACTCTTGAGTCACACATATGTGCTATTATGGAATAGGATGTGATCATGACTACTTTACAGTATGTATCTCTAGAAAATGGAAGTTTGTATGATAGAATTCATTCTCTTGAAAGTATGATTAGTACTTTTAATGACATGAAAAATAGAGTCAATAACCTTACCACATCTATTGAAAAATTTACAAATGGCAAAAACAACATGGAAAAAATTACTTGGGACTCAACACCAAGCTGGAAATCGAAATAGCTTAGGATATAGACATGAGAATAAGGACAAAATTCACAAGCCTCAATTTGTTAAAGCTGCCTCATGCTATACGACATACAAATCATGCATATATTGTGAAAAATCGGGACACATAGCATTGAGTTGTTTTATTAAGAAGAAAGTGGAATCTGGTGGAATAATATTTTGAAAAATTAGAGGAAACACTACTAACCTTCATGGACTCAAGAAAATGTGGGTACCAAGAATCACTTCTCTTTCTCATGTATAGGTTCATTCATTAGAGAAAATGAGCTTCACTAAGTGGTTCTTGGACAGCAGTTGTTCAAGACATATGACTGGAAATGCAGTCTTGTTAGAAGATGTGAAACCACAAATGAAGGATTTATTACCTTTAGAGACAAAAAGAATGGAAAAATTCTTAGCATAGGTAATATTGATAAAGGTTCCTCAACCATTATAAAACAAATATTATTGATTGATGAGTTAAAGTATAATTTGTTTAGCATTAGCCAACTGTGACAACGGCTGCAAAGTCATTTTTGAAAAGGATTCTTGCTCTATCATGGATAGCTCAAATTTTGAAACAATTTTTATTGCCAACTGTGTTGGAAATATGCATGTATTCTATCTAAATGACATTATAGCTCATGGTAGCGATGTCTCTCCATACATGACAATGATGGCTACCTTTAGCATAGAAGATTAGGTCATGTATCTTTTAATTTGCTAAACAAATTATTCTCAAAAGAGCTTGTTAGGGAATTGCCCAAAATGAAGTTTGATAAAAGCAAAATTTGTGATGCATGCCAATTCAGAAAACAAATCAAAACTCCCTTTAAACCCAAGAAAATGATTTCAACCTCAAAACCTCTTGAATTAATTCATATGAATTTGTTTGGACCAATGAGAACTGTTAGCTTTGAAGGTAAAAAGTATGCATATGTGCAAGTTGATGATTTCTCCAAATTTACTTGGACTTTATTTCTTAGACAAAAGGATGAAGCATTTTCTGAATTTTCAAAATTGATCAAACGTGTCCAAAACTCTATTGGGTGAAAATTGATTTTTATTAGAAGTGATAATGGTAGAGAATTTTACAACAATAAATTTACACACTTTTGTGATGAAAATGGAGTATTTCACAGTTTTTCTATAGCTAAAACACCACAACAAAAAGATGTTGAGAGGAAAAATTGCACTTTGCAAGAAATAGCAAGATCCATTATTTGTGAAAACGCCCTTCCAAAATACTTTTGGGCTGAAGTTGTTAATACAGCTTGCTATTTTGTAAATTGAGTAATGTTGAGACCATTTTTGAGAAAAAAAACACCCTTTGAACTTATGTTTGACAAAACACCATCAAATTTTTATTTTAAAGTGTTCACTACAAATATTTTGTCCTTAATACCCGAGACAATCTTAGAAAATTTGATAGCAAATCTGATATGGCTATATTTCTTGCATACTCTTCCAATAAAAAGGGATATAGAGTGTACAATAAAAGAACTCTATGTGTGGAAGAATCCGTACATGTTATTTTTGATGAATCTAATATTTATGCTCCAATGAAAAATGATGATGATATAGGAGGTTCAAAGGAAGTAAGAAAAGACCAACTCAAAGCTCCACCGCTAGATACTCATATAAAAGAAGAAGAAATTGAAGAGCAACAAGCTGAACAAGGAAGGCAACAAACTGAAGAGTCCACGGATCAACAATTACCAAAGGATTGAAAATACAAAATCGGTCATCCCAAAAAACAAATCATTGGTGTTCCAAACTATGGAGTTAAAACTAGTATTTTGTAGATAACTTTGCCCTTCCCTTAAGTATAGAATCTAACTGTATTGATGAATTTTAGATAATTGCTATGCAAGAAGAACTAAACTAATCTGAAAGAAATCAAGTTTGGAAACTTGTCCCTAGACCACTTGATCATCTGGTTATTGGTACCAAGTGGGTATTAAGAAACAAACTTGATGAAAATGGAGTTGTCATTAGAAATAAAGCTAGACTGGTCACCAAAGGATTCAATCAAGAAGAGGGCATTGATTATGATAAGACATTTGCTCCCATTGCTAGACTAGAATCTATAACAATGTTTCTTGCTTTTGCTTCCTTCAAAAAATTCATGCTCTATTAAATGAATGTTAAGAGTGTATTCCTAAATGGTTTTATTGAGGAAAAGGTGTATGTAGAACAACCTCCTGATTTTATTCATGAGCACTTTCCAAATCATGTTTTCAAACTTTCTAAGGCTCTTTATGAGTTAAAATAAGCTCCACGAGCTTGGTATGAAAGTCTTAGTGGATTCTTGATTTCCAAAGATTTTTCAAGAGGCTTGATTGATGCCACTTTGTTTATCAAATCTGATAAATCTAGTGATCTACTTATTGCTCAAATTTATGTTGATGACATCATTTTTTGTGCTACTAATAATTCTTTGCGCAAGATATTTGCTAAGACAATGCAGCAAGAATTCAAAATGAGTATGATGAGGAACTAAACTTCTTCCTCGAACTGCAAATTAAGCAAATCAATGATGGAATCTTCATAAATCAAGCTAAGTATGCCAATGAGCTGCTCAAATGGTTTGGTATAAACGAAGCCAAAAAAATCTGCACACCTATAAGTACTTCTATAAAATATGACAAAGATAAAAAGGATAAGAAGGTAGATGAACATTAGAATAGAGGTATGATTGGAAGCTTACTCTAGCTCACCACTAGCTGGCCAGATATTATGTTTTTAGTTTGTCTTTGTGCCCAGTTTCAATCATGTCCAAAGGAATTGCACCTATGTGCATTACAATGCATAATTTGATATCTAATTAGCACACATGATTATGGCTTATGGTATCTTCGCACTAACACATTTGATCTTATAAGATACATTGATGCAGATTATGCAGGCTGCAAAATGGAAACAAAATGCACAAGTGGCCATTGTCAATTTCTTGGACACTCTCTAGTGTTATAGCACAGCAAAAAGCAAGCATGTGTATCCTTACCTACAACTGAGGCCGAATATATTGCACCCGGCAGTTGCTACGCACAAATCTTGTGGATGAAAAATACATTGCTTAATTTTGGTCTTAACTTTAGTTGCATACCTATATTATGTGGCAATACAAGTTGCTATCAATCTAATTAAAAATCTTGTTCAACATTCTAGGACTAAGTATATAGAAGTTAAACATCATTTTATTCGTGATCATATGCTTAAAGGTGATGTGTATGTTAAATATATTTCAACTGATGAACAACTCGTCAATATCTTTAGAAAACCTCTGACAGAAGAAATATTCAACAATCTGAGAAGAGGTTTGGAAATTACAAAAATCACATGACTGACTTGTTTGCAAAATTTTTCTTTATTTTGTAGAATCTGTGAAGATAAAGATTTTGGACGTAGTGTTTGAGTCCAAATGCCACCTCCAAAACTCATCCCTGAAGAAGTTCCATTTGGATGTATATTTTAGATTGGGCCTGAATAAAATACAGAATCATCTTTAAGGCTTCGTATTTTCCTTTTAAAAAAATTGCTTCCATAATTTCATATTTGAATTTCAAAACGCTTGCACTTTTCTCAAGATGGATTTTTTGAAATCTTTGAGTAATATGGCGTTTTTCAATGAACTTAAGTGCACTTCTATTGCATCTTTCTAAGTATTAACAAAGGACTTTCTTTCCTTCTCTCTTCCAAACTCTAGAACCAATGATTACTCACTCCATCTTACTCAAAATTCTTTGAGTTCTTCCTCTCTGAACAACCGAGTGTCAAAGCTCTTATCTTTTCAACAAAATGGAAAAAACAAAATCAGCCACACCGAAACCAAGGAAGGAGCAAAAAATTTCTCCAATGATGAAGAAGAAGCCTTCTACAATGAACAAAGGGAAAGAAACTACACCAGATTTCTCAGCCTTCCATTATGATTCCTCAAAATCATCACCGGAACAAGTGAGTACCGAGACTCAGGTACTTCGATTTATAGATTTAAAAAGTGAGTCTGATTATAATAATTGGGTCTCAAGAAATAGAATTTTGATTATTGGTTATCGAGTAAATCCATCATTTTTCCTGAATTTCTCCAATGTGTTGAATATGTTTGAGTGTATTAGTTGGAGTAGTTTACAGTCTGTCGATAAAAAATTGTTTACCCCGCTCATTTGGAAATTCTACGTTAACCTGAGGAAATGTCGACTTGAGAAAACTGGGGGAGGGTTTACGATTCGATGGTATGCTTCTAGAGTTGGGGGAAAGAATATTGAGTTCGACCACCGTTTCCTGAATAGAGTGGGTGAAGTGAGAGATTGAGTGATTTAGTATTTTGAACTGAATAAATTTTCAGAAGGAACTAACATTTTTTATTTAAAGAAATTTTAAGAAATATTTGCTTGTGGAAGGAGTTTCGAGAATTTCAATATCAGAAACACCAAATGGCTAAATAGAGAAGGTAGAATCTTACACCATATGGTCTCTACCATGGTGGTGTTAAGTTGTGGTCATAAAACCTCCATTAACATAATACAGATAGTGATTATGTTAGCCTTGGCTGAAGGAAGGCAAATAAGTTTTGGATTCTTCGCTGCCAAGTTGATGTTGCAAATAAGAAACACCTCTAGCAATGTCCTACTGTATGGAAATCTGTTAAAAAAAAGTCTTCAGACACTTTGATGTTGATTTAAATTCAATCCCTTATGGGCCATCAAAAATGAATATATATAGCTTTGAGTCCATGGAGCTCATGGGATATGTGAGGATGGGAAATGAATGGAAGTTGCTCCGTGACACAGATGGTGAGGAAAGGAAAAATTTGTTGAAAGTAAAAGGTGAAGGAAAGAATGCCCCTTCTGTTGGAGCCAAAAGAAAAAGTGAGGTAAAACCTCAAGTAGCATCATCTGCTAAAGGGAAAGAACAGGCTCAGGACAAAGGATTATCCAAAAGCATATTGGATGCTATCAATTCTCTGGCTGTTAAATTGGATAGCTTCAGTTCAGAACTTCAAACTCTTGGAAATAGACTAACCGTGATGGAGAAGAAGGCAAAAAATAGATGAACCGGTATCTACTACTGTAGCATCTACTCTAGCAAAGGAAACAGCTGAGGCGACAGTCCCTGGGGAAGAAACTGGAAGAGAACAACCTACTAAGGAAGTGACAGTTCCTGCACAAGACAAAGAAAAATCACAGCTGTAGCACCCCTTGACTCTTCTGAACCTCGTGTCTCATTTGGGAAAAGACAAAAACATGTTGGGGTTAAGAGGAAATCAAGTAGAATTGCTGGTCAACACTCCCGAAATGGTATTAGGTCGAAGATTGAAATAGTTCGCATCTCCTGAGTGCCCTGACTGAACTCATTTCTAACTGATATCTTGAAGAATGAACGATTTTAATTTCTTTTTGTGTCTGAACAATTTAGTTTCTATCTTTTACCAAGTCTATCTACTTATCTTATGGATGCTTCACATCCATATATATATATATATATATATATATCTCGCTTCATTTCTGTTATTCCTCTTTTTGATTAATGATAAAGGGGGAGAAAACTAACTGATATTCATTGGATTGTGACTGATATTCGTTGGATTGTGATTGTCATGTGATTGGAATGATTGTGTTTATACCTACTTGTTATGATTGAGCAATGTTGGGATAAGTTTCTGCTTATGATTATGACTGTGCTGGCTTTGCTAACTATGATATGATTATTCTACTGATCAGGAATGAATGAAAAATTCATTTGATCACCTATGTGGTAGTGTGCTATGCTCTCTATGGCTAATTGTTTATAATGCACTAATGAATAACTGCTTGACAGTCTTTGAGTAGTAAACTAACATGAGGAAAACTTTGTACTCTGAATTGATGTTCTGCACTAAAATTGATATTCTATAATAGCATATTGCCTCTAAATATAGCTAAGGTTCTGTAATTATTTCTATGCAATTCATGACAAGATTTGGATGAACTGCTTGATATGAAAATTTAAGATCTGTGATCTCAATTTGTTGATGTCCAAAAAGGACACCAGTTTGGTATCTTGAATGTCGTCCAAAAGTACTCTCTTCCAAAATAAAGGCATATTTGAAATAAGAGTTATTGGTAAATTTGTTTTAAATTATTGACATGATTTTGTGACATATTCATTGATAAAAATCTTAGATAGTTGGATAGCCGCCTTAATGATCAAAACACTTTGAGAAAATCAGGACAGATCAAAATTCTTTAAAATCCATTACATCCTGCATTATGACAGGAGGAGTTTTGGACTCATATTTTCTTGATCCAAAAGTCCAGTCCAAAAATGTATTCTTCTAAACTTACATGCTGTTTGGACATCCAAAACTCAAATTCCAAATAGTTCCATACTCACCTTCACCATACTTTGGATGTACTTTTTGGACGTACAAAATTGACCCCTATTTTCTCTCATAATTTACAAATATTCATATATGCACTTATTAAGGGGGAGCATCTCATCTCATGAATTATTTGCTATAACTCTCTTCTATACATGTTTATAAAATCATTGTAACGGTTATTTCTTTAAGGATTAATCGTATGACAGAAGGAAGAAGGATATGGAGGTAGGTTGGGCCATAAGCTCATTGAGCCATGCTTTTTAGTATATGTCTAAAATTCTAATCTTTAACTCATAAGCTCTCTTTGAGTCCTATAAATAGAGATTACACTTCATAGAAAAATATTCTTATTTCTCTCGGTCTAACATGTTTGTTCTGTAGATATTATTATTTTTATATCACAGTCTTATCAAGTTTGTCATCACTCAAAAAGGTAGAGATTGTTAGCCCTAAGGTCATTCTCCTATATTTTGACTTATGACAAATATTGATAAGGACTAACTTATGTAATCTACATGTGATAGGATATCTTTGACCTCAATTCTTCTGAGGCGTGCAAATAAGATTGCTAATCAATTCTTGAGCAATGGAATCTAAGAATGGGTGATCAAGTAGAGGATCAAGCTAAAGAGATTGCATACAAACAAGTCCTTGTGAAAGAACTTTAGACTAGGAATCATTATTAAGGTATTTCCTATAAATTCCTATGTCTCTTTACCTTATGCTTCAATTTATTTCTACTTTGAAGCACATAAACAAAAAGATTTCAAAATTTTATATTTCAAAATTTTGGATTGAGTAGTTTGGATGATTCTGCATTCAAAAGATTCATCCAAATTTTCATGAATAGTGTCAAATTATTTTTGCCTAAAAAAGTGCCATTTTAGACTTACATTTTGATGCATCTTCGTCCAAAACATGAGTCCAAAATGCGGGTAAATCTGATAGTGAAAAATAGCAATTTTATAGTCGTTGGTACTTTACTTTATGTCTCTATATAAGCCTCTAAACTCGATTTGACTGTAGATTTTTGCCCTATCCTTCTAAGAAACACTTTTGCTCTATTGAAAACAAAAATCTCCTTTATCAATGTTCTTCAAAGTGAAATCAAATTGTGTTGGTAAAAGTGTTTGTACTTTTTCTTGGTGCACATCTGCTCAAGAAAGTGAGCCTTTACTGTTCCATTGATATTCAATCTCTTTTGTATACCAAGGATGTGGTGTAAAATCCATCTAAGGTGAGCCTTGATTTGTTGATTAATTGAGAGGCTTTGGAAAACCAAGTGTGGTGATCCTCTTTTGTATTTGGTACAGATTAATTTCATTAAGTTGAGTAAATGAAATCTGGTTGAAAATCCTTAAGTGTGAGCTTAAGGTAGTGGATGTAGATCTTGGTAGATCGAACCACTATACATTCCGTGTCTCATTTCTCTACATATAGCATCAATTACATTGTGCTTTTTATCTCAGACTAAATCTGGATATTTCTCAAAGTTTCATTAGATAGCTTTTTTTGTTGCCGTGAAGTTGGTCCAAGAAACTTGAAGAATATTTATATTCTGTAAAACAGATTTCTTAAAAATTTTAGTTTGTCAAAAACTTTATTCACCCATCTTTAAGGTTTTTCACAATTTATTCTATACTTTAAACTGAGCACAACATTGTTTTTCAGAATTTTAAAATTCTTTCCCAGTTTTTCTTAATTCCTCGCTCAGAAATTCCTTCTGTGCTCCTTAAAATTTTTATCACCCCTAAATATTTGTCTAGTGAAACTGAGCATTTATTGTTTTGAACATCCATGCATATACTGCATTAATACAAAGTAGTAACCATTTCAGTACAAAAAGGGAGGGATGTTACAGAAGGAATTAAACACTTTGTTGCATTACATAGCAGCTAAATAAAATAGTAAAGATGCACAAAACTAAAGAGAGATCGTCATAGTTTGGTTGAGAGAAACAAAAGAGGAAATTCATGAAAATTTTATGAGTAGTTGCGAAGCATACACCATTATTAGAGAGTGTTGAATCCTTCTGTTATAGTATGCTTTCGGTTCAAGTTTTATGCAACAAATGTATACAATCTTTAGAACAAATGCCTTTCTAGTAAGAAGATTTCTAGAATCAAACGAAGACCTATTGAGTTGCTGCAACAGTGGTTGATAAGAGATCAATCATGCTAGGTGAGTTCCACAATAGTCTTCTACTAGTTTGACAAAAAAATCACTGTGTCGTGTTCTGCTAGATTACTTTTAGGACACTTGGTGATCTAAGATAAGTGTTGCTATTATAACTTTTGTTAAATTTTAGTTGATTATTTTTACTAATCGAGGACTCGTAGATGTAGGCTTATTAGCCGAACTACGTTACCAATTAACTGTGTTTGTTACACTTTTTGTATTATTGTCTACCAAATTGACATAGTTTTTAATAGGAAGTTTAACAAAACTATAGAATTGACGAGCCAAACCTAACAAGTGGTATTAGAGCTTTGGTCACTGTGTTACAATTGCTATTAATTAACGTCGCATGTGAGATCTTGAAAGTTAGTTTGAAAAACATGTCTGGACTAGTAGATGAAGGAGAACATGTCTGGACTAGTAGGCGAAGGAGCTTCTATCACGAGACTACTATACTAAAGAGCACATACTATGCATATTAGAAGACCAGGATGAGAATTTTTATTCGAAACCAAAATATTACCACATGGAATATTGTTAAAATTGAATGGAAACCACCAACAAAAGTGGATACTAGTTATAGAGTGTGTGAGAAGAAAGCAAATGCAGAATGGACAAGTAAGGAATGTCGACTTTCTAGTGCTAATGCTAAAGTTTTAAATACTATCTTTTATGTTGTCGAGCAAGAAGAACACAAGGTGATCTTTACTTGTGAAGCTGTTAAGGAAGTATGGGATAAATTGCAAACAATATTCAAAAGATCCAACCAACACTCTATACAGATGTCAAAGAGACAGATATTGATAACTCAATTTGAGGAGCTAAAGATGGGTGAACATGAGACAACTGTCATGTTAGGGAATAAATTGAGAAATATTACAAATCAAGCATATTAGCTCTGTGAAGTCTACTTGGAAGAGAGATTGATTTGGAAAACATTGAGATCATTACTACCGAGGTTTCAAGCTAGAGTATCTACAATTGAAGAATATAGAGATGTGTCAACAATACGACTTGATGACTTAATAAATTCCTTGCAAAGTTTTGAGATGAATCTTGAATCTTAATCAAAATTCAGAGAGAAAGGCATGGCTTTAAAAATTAAAGCTGATTTTGATGACAACAAGGGTTTTGATGACGGAATCAGGCATTTGACAAGACAATTTAACAAACTACTGAAGAAAGAAAGACAAAAGAACAAGTAGTTTAATAAGCCCGTCAATAAGAAATCAGAAGTTCAACAAAAAGACATTGAGCAAAAATTCTCAGAAAGTAAAAATGGATTGAAATGACCTAAATGTAGAGAATATAGATGTATTGGCCATATTCAGGTTGATTAATGTGGTAATCTTAAGGATAAGATGAAGACCACGTCTTACAGCATGATTCCAAGTAATGATGAAGAGGATTTTGAATATCTTGATAGTGATAATATTGATGGAGATGATGAGGAAGGTCAAGTTAGTAATGTTGCATTCAATGCTATTGTCAAAAAAGAATTTAACTTAAAAAGATAGCAATTCTGACAATGATCTTGATCATGACACTGACAATAAGCATGCAAAGCTTATGAAAAAGTATGAATTGATACATTCAAAATGGCTCAAAGTAGTAAAGTTCAATAAGGAGCTGAAGAAGAAAGTTCAGAGACTTCAACAAGTGGACAATTCATGGCAATAAGAGATGGAGAAACTTCAGCAACAAGTCCAACAATGTTAAGAAAGTTTGAAAGTCAGTAATCAAAAGTTTAAATATGTTGAATGATCTATTCGGAAGCTGAACTTTGGATGAAATTGTTGTGGATGAAATTGTTTCCTTTAGAAGACATCCTCAAGAAAACAATTGTACTTGGTTATGATAAGTTCAACAAGACTATTATCAAAAAATAGACTTTGATAGTTGCTGACAAGATGGGACAACTAAGGAAATTGAAATCTAAGCCTGAGAAAACCCCTATTTTTTGTCATTATTGTTCTCTTGATAGCTACAGATGGAAATATTACCTAAATAATTTCAAAGATCTTCAACATGGTTAGAACGCTGTCAAACCTGAATTGACAAAGGTAGTAAAGCATTGAAGTTTAAATGAATGTAGATCAGAAATGAAGATCACAAGTCAAATGTAACACATGTTTCTCTAATCGTTGTTATGAAAGATGTTTGCTATTTTAACAGTACCTATTCCAAGCACACAACAGGAACAGTTTGTAGAATGTCGAAGTTAGGTAAGACTGTTAAAAGTTTTTGTGCTGCAAGTCAAAATGACAACTAGATCAAGTCCTCACACAAGCAAGTATAACAAAAAGTGCTTTCAACAATACTTCTTAACAATATTCAGTAGCAGTTAACACTCACTTTGGTCTTGCTGCTCTTCTTAATTAATACTGATGGTTTGATATTCTTTGCTACAAAAAGAGGGAGAACCAAGCTACAAATGCAAAGCAAGGTAAGGCTAAAAATGCTAAGCTGCAAAAACACAGGGACGCTTCTGTACTTAGGGGTAGAGTTGAAAATGAACCGAAGGTTCGAGAATAAAAACTCGTTCGAACTCGTTCGTGTTCTAATAAGGCTTGTTCATTTATTAAACGAATAAAATCAAATAAAGTATTAAGTTCGATTAATAAACGAACAAACTCAAACATGTTCGTAAACATATTATATATTTTTAAAAATTAATTATATTTATTTATATTTTATAATATTAAATTTATTCTTAATAAGTCTTATATTATAGTATTAAGATTAATTACATATTTATATTTATTTATTTAATATTACAATATTAATTATTTTTATTAATTTTTGAATTATTATTTTTATAAATTTTAAAATGAAAAATATGAAATAAATGAACTCGAACAATTCGAACTCAAATATTAATCAAGTTTTTCGAACTCGAATATGATCAAACAATAATCAAACGAACTCGAACACGAACTCAAGTTTGAATAATAAACGAATGAATTTGAACAATGTTTTTTTATGTCCGAACTCGAGCTGAAACATGTGATACTTATTTCATTTATGTTCAAATATAGCTCTACTTAGGGGGAGTTTTGCTATTTATGGTTGTTATCAAATCT
This sequence comes from Voacanga thouarsii, assembly GCA_026120185.1. NCBI lineage: Eukaryota > Viridiplantae > Streptophyta > Magnoliopsida > Gentianales > Apocynaceae > Voacanga > Voacanga thouarsii. The sequence continues at coordinate 1,967,952 of JANUWF010003373.1, read as the reverse complement.
CATGTCGAACTTTTAATGACTATTAAAGACACCTTGTTGAATATGGGTTTTTCATCAAACAATGCTAAAAGGGGACATTGTTATGAAAATTGCATTGCATGATTGGCAATGTTTGAGTAAAATAAACTAGAGTTGGATTCGGAAAATAAATCCTATAAGATCTTGAAGAATATCTTAGCATATCTATGATTATACACTAATTAGAAAGATTCCGGTACTTATCTTTTAGCTAATGTCCTAAATTTAATTGGAATATCTATGGGATTAGGTCTTAATGATTTGGAAAGATTCCACTGTTCATCTCTTAGTCAATCTCCTAATTCAACAAGGAGACAAAGTGATTTATTATAAATTCCTATATAAACAAGCCCACGGAACTTCAGTGAATGAGGTGAGAAGAGTTTAAAGGATTTATTCCAAAAATAATAATAATAATAAGGCAGAGCAATAGAGAAGAATTCATGCATATACTCTAATAAGAATTATCATAGTTAAACTTTGACAAGTCTGGTTCACGAGGTTGACAAGATCCATTAATAAGAATACATGACAAATTAAAGATGTTTTTAGAAACTACAATATTGGCAAGGTTTGATGTGTGAATTAATTAGATCAGATTGGATTCAAAAAGGATTCTAGTGAATATAGGATAAATCCTAGTGAATATTTGCAAATGATTGCATTCACAAAGACATAGAATCCAAGCAAGATTTGAATCGCAAAGCTTTAGGAATTTACAAGGTTTAAGAATATTCCTATTTCGACAAGGAATTAAACACTCAGTTGCATTATATAAAGCGACAAAAAATGGAGCAAAGATGCACGAAACCGAATAGAGATCCTTATAGTTTGGTTGAGAGCAACAGAAGAGAAAATTCCAAAAAATATTTTGAGTGGTTGAGAAGCATACGCTATTATTAGAGAGTTCTTAATCCTTCTGTTAAAGTATGCTTCCGATTCAAGTTATCAGCAACAACAATATAGAATCTTCTTGAAGGACTTGAATCAATCTATTTCTTCTTCAAAACAAATACCTTTCAATAAAAAGGTTTTTGGAATCAAACGAAGACTCATCTAGTTGCTACCACAATGGTTGATGGGAGATGAATCATATTAGGTTAAGTTCAACAACAGTCTTTTACAAGTTTGACAAAAAGAGCACTGTGTTTTGTTCTACCAAATTACAGTAAGGACACTTGGTGATTTGAGATAAGTATTGCAATTGTAACTTTTGTTAAAGTTTATTAGATTCTTTTGACTGGTCGAGGACCCGTGGACGTAGGCTTATTGGCTTAACGGTGTTACTAATTTATTATATTTGTTAAACTCTTCATATTACTATCTATCAAACTGACATAACTTTAACAGAAAGTTTAACAAAATCACAGGAGATTGACGAGTCAAACCTAAATTACTTATATATATAACTGGACATCAAATTTTGACCAACCATAAAGCTCATTAAAATTTTTGAAGTATATAGGCTTTGTTACTTTGTAATTTGTGACTATTATTATAGAAATACTAGTTTGATGCACATGCATTAAATTGGATAGTTTGTGTTAAGTTGTTCTTTAAGTGAGAATTATATTAATTAGGCACTTTATATGTAGTAGGTTTTTTAGCTTTAACGTTAGAACAAATATTAATTAGGCACTTGATTTGTGTATAGCAGGTTTTTTTTGTGTTCATTTGAATTCACAAACTATCATCAAAAACCATGAAAGCCCTTTAGTTGAAATCTATGAAGCTGTGTCTGCTAAAATCTATGAAACTTAATGGTTAAGATAAGTATTTAATAGAGAGACAAATTTGAAGAGACAAGGAATTTCGGGGATAAATACAAGATAATAAAAATTGAACTTTATTGAATTTATGTGAATTAACGTTTATATTTTCTTTTAAAAAAACTTCATTTGAATTCAAAGCTGTCAAGTATCAACATAAGATGCTGCAACGTGTCAAAACAGAAGCATTTCGCAACTCCTTGTATGTATGTATGTATGTATGTATGTATGTATGTATGTATGTATGTATGTATGTATGTATGTATGTATGTATGTATGTATGTATGTATGTATGTATGTATGTATGTATGTATGTATGTATGTATGTGTGTGTGTGTGTGTGTGTGTGTGTGTGTGTGTGTGTGTGCGTGCGCGCGTGCGTGTAAGCACATATAAACAATTTTAGAGGCATATTATTTTGAAAATTTGGTGTAATTGAATACTAAACTATTGATTTTTAATAGAACAAATTATAACAGGAACCTTATCCATTCCTAACTCAAACCCATTATACAAGAGTTGAGTGTTTTTCAGCTAATAAAAACTTGTCTAAATTTGTTAGAGTGAAGCCTCTCAATCAATTAATTAATAATTAGATCCCCATTAAGTATAAAATTTTGCTCACTTTTTTAATGGGTATGAATACTGTGAACCTTCTTGTAACCTAACACTACTTGTTTTCATCTTTTATGTTAATGGTGTAGGACAAGTTAAGTTGGGTAAGTAGCGAATACTATGGGTTTTGACATTAATCATCATATTAGCTAGGGCCAGTGATCATTGAAGGGCTACAAACTCTCTCTCTTGAATGCTTTCCTTCCATTAGCCAATTGGTGAACCAACCAAAGTACCATTATCAATAAACTCGCAATATACAACATTTTAAAAAAATTGTGATTATATATAACTGGTTACGATTACAATTATATGTGTACTTGCAAAATGAAATATTTTTACTAAACAATTACTTAGTATGCGTGATTTATTCTAAATAATCGAATTTTATCCGTCTAATCAGAACCATTTGATGGTAGCTTATATAAAATCTCCTTTTAGGAGTTTTAATAGGGTTTCATTATTCAACTTCGTTAGATTATTTTGAGTTGACACAATTAGGTCTATATAGGGTGTTCTCTCTTCTTCCCCTTGAACTAGATGCTCCTGATTAGCTTCCTGTGGTTAATTGGGAAAAATCATTCATTTGCCTCTCTGTTTTCCTTTTCTTTTTCTCGATTACAGCATGTTAAATATCTATCCTTTCATAAGGGCGAACCTATCTTTCTCTTTTCACTATCTAGATTGACGCACTATCTCAACCATTTTGATTTGTCCAATAGGAAAATTTTCACATCGACAGCTTGCCTTGGCTAATATCTGAAAGAAATTTTAGATCTTCAGTTTAAAGTGTTAGGTTTTGATTGGTTTACTAATTAATGGCACATTTTGATATGGCCAGTGCTGGAAGAAGGCCTCATCAGATTTCCATTTAGATTTTATTAGAAAGCCTACTACTACACTTTTTTTAAAACAAATCTATTCTCTTTTCAATTACCTCTACATTTAAGCATCCATTAAAGATAGATGAAGGAATAGCTACTCTCCCACGCTGAAATATTGCTCAAATTTGCATGGAGGTTGACCTCTTCAAGCCGTTGACAGGAGATTATGTTTGGGAACCACTTCTAATAGGTTCTGTCGAAATATTTTCTTTGTTGATATTCTAGAATTTTGCAAGGGTTATCGTAGACTAGGGCATATTTAGAGGGATTGCAGACAATCTTTAGGTGATGCCCATGATCTATGTGGCAAAGTGCAAGTTGCTATACCTAGTATTTCAAAGATGAGGGCACGAAAAGCACCACAGTAGAATCCTAAAAGAAGATGAAGTCTTATCATGCACAAGGAGGTCGTTGGTGTTAGGGCAACAATAGAGGATGCACAGTAGTAGCAGAAAAACACTGAAGCTAAGGCAACAACAAAGTAGCTCAACAAAGCTTCAGTAACAAAATATTCCTGTAAAACACTTCATTTCATGAAACCCTACACTTGAATAAAAATAACAGAAGCACAAAAAATTAAATGCAAAAGCAGCAATATGGAAGCTAAAAACAAAACCAATCACAAAATAAGAGACATCAAATTTTACCTGGAAAACCTCTCTAATATGAAGAGGAAAAACCATGCATGGGACTCTTTGGTCCACCATAAAATCTCTACTACCAACAAATGGAATTACAACAAGAGTTTTTGCCACAACCACAACAAGCCACAACTACAAACATCCATAATAAAACAAGAAATCAAAAGATTTCAAAAAAAAAAAAAATAGAAGAGAAAAGATGGAGAAAAAGTCACCAAAGATAGCTACTGTTTGGAGAAGAAAAAACCAGTCTTGAACCATAGAAAAACTTGATTTCTATCACTATGTTGTAGAGCCTGATGCCTTCTACAAACACTTCAAGTTTGAGCTCAAACGCACACTGTTTACCCCCTTAATTGACAACTTCTTCTTCTTTGTGTTTTCCTAACTTTAGTTAATTTATTCCAAACCTATATGATTCATACTATTTGCATTCTTCACTTAAGGGATAGGGTGAAACACATTAAATATATATTTGTTTATTCGACTTCAATTGCCTTGGGGATATCTATCTCAATACATGAGTTTGTATAAGATTGGCTTAGTTGAAAGGATGTTGATTGAATTCTTGAATTAATGGAAGGATAATAGCTTTACTATAATGGCCATGATCACAAAAATCGTTTGTTAAGTAGTTATTTTGCTTGTTGGTGTATTTAATGTTGTATTTGCTTGAGGACAAGCAATAGCTTACGTATGGGAGAATTGATAGAGGTTAATTTTGTTTATATTTTTTAGGTCATTTGTGTTATATTTGTTACGATTTTGTATTCAATTAACTATTGATTTCCACAATTTTGCTATCTTTTATATAGAATTGATTGGATGAAAGAAATATTGAAAAGATTGTTGAAAAGTGCTAGAATAAGCCAAAATAGAGGTGAATTGACACCAGCCCAAGAAGAGAGCTGGCTAAGGTTCAATATTACATGAAATAGGGCACGTTAGAGATGGAACGGAGCTAAGCCGGAGCTGGCCCAAGCACCTAAACAGGCACTGATTCAAGACTTGTCAATGTCGGCGAAGAATCCTATTTGTATCATAATTTGAAAATTACTGTACAATTCTTTTGGAAACTGACTTTTGAACGTAAGAGGACTTCTTGGGATGATTTTCAGCAATTGCAAACATCTATATATACATGGAAAAACAAGCTGCAATTATGAATTTAAGGAATTACATTGAAGATTAATGAAGAATAGAGTGAATTCATCATGAGAAGCATTGTGTTAGAGGAGTTCTTCATTGGAAAAGAATGAGTGCTTGTCTATGAGTTCCTATCTTCTTCTTTTGTTTTCCTTTTCTAGACAATATTGATTTCATTAGCTTTAATTGTATTTTAGAATAATGTTTTGAAGTTATGACTATGTATTGAGTTTATATTTGATCAATTGATTTATCTTTTTATAGTATTTGGCTACTTAGATTTATTTGGTGGATTGATTAATTGTTTCTTTCATCTAATTAACTTGAGAAAAAAGGTTAGAAGTGGTTTCAATTTACTTAATTCTATATTTATTTTCTTAGCTAACTTGAGAAATGAGGTTAAGAACTAAACTTGAGTAATCAAAGATCGACTAATGTCACCCAAAGAATAGGAGTATTGATTAATTTCATACATTAATATCATGTAGAGAATAGGGGTATTTTCTTAAAAAAATTTGTTCTTTGTAAATCTTTTCGGTTGTTTTAGTGAGACAGAGATATCTACTATATTGGCTAGACAGATAGTGAATCCATAACTTTGGAAAAAAATGGAGTCTATATTCTATTTCTTCTATAATGCAAGAATGGTAAATTGATTGTGATAATTGAGACTTGACCATGATATTTCTTTGAGAAATTCTATATGAGTACATGTTTTTCCTTCCTCATTTTTATATATATTGTACTTAGGATTTATTTTATCTTTCCTAGATATTTAGAGGTTAGATAATAGATTAAAAGTGATTAATGTGTATTTGTTCTTTGAGGATCGATACTTATTAATTTCTTATACTATGTCTTGCTCTATATATGTGTGATTTGGGCTTAATAATTTAATTAAAATTTGATGGGAATGAACTTAAAATTGAATAATTTTTATAACCCAAATTGACTGTATCAGGTATACTTGGTGAACTTAGACGAAAGAGAAAGAGTAAGGATTTAAATTATATTAAGAAAATTTTCTAGCTTTGACCGAAGTAAGTCCTTACATCCCAAGTCGTTTTGAAATGTATGTTATGAATTGCAAAATCTATGCAAAAATATGTTGTTTAAAATATAAAAAAGTTGCATTCAAATACATGTATAATGCATGCATAATTTTGTGGGATGTTCTATGATTATAGTATGTAAATTATGATTTAGATTATGAGTGAGCCACTTTGAGAAAAAACTAATAATGTCCATTGAAATTAATGTTTCAATTATGATATCATGATTTGTCCATGCATAACTATTGTTGCAAATTTCTCCTGAGCTTTATAATTATGGAATAGAGCCATACATCAAATATATGCAAACACGTGAAAATATATCTATGCATTTCATGCATGTAAAGTGTTGCAAAAGTCATAGCATAAGTTTTATACGTAATGGCTCCAAGTATTAATATGGACAATGATTTATTACTCCTTGAAGGAATTTTAGAATGGACATAGGAATGTTTATTTTAGAATTTTGGGAAAATAATTATACTTTTGATTTTGGTCGAATTGAGACTTGAAAATTTTACTTCAAAAGATTGGAACAATTTTTGGAAACAAATTTGATTATTTCAAATCAAAATAGTTAACTCTTTAACCACTTGAATTAATGAAATTGAAATGTCAATTATAGGTCAAGCTTTTGTTAGATTAGAAAATAATTCTAAAAGACGGATCGCGTTCGAAAAGTTATGTTTTTCTCAATGTGACAATAGTTCTTGTAGCTGAGTTGGGTCCTTAGCTAGCAACATGGTCTCCAAAGGGTGCCGAAAATTGGATATGGGATATCCGATTTGATTTTGTATGAAAGGAATGGCATGGTATTCTATTAGGAGATGTAAACACTACCTAATAATTTGGCATTGTATATGCCTTAATCACATATATGAGGTATCATGATTACTTTATCATGGTACAGGTATCTTAATGATATGCTAGATATGGTATTATAATGGGCTCAAGACTTTTGAATAAAATGAATTTTTTATTCTAGAAATGTGATATGAATAATTTACCAGACAAAAAATTTTATTATGCAAGGTACTAATTTCGTACTTGCTAGATTGTATAAAAAATGATAATGTATCTGAGATGCATAAAATTATTCAAATTATAGCTATATCTATTTAAGTCAACATTACTCGTCCATCATGACATATTGGAAATTGTTACACGAACTCACACATTTCGGACTTACTGAGATTTTTATTGCCTCACATTATTTTCTAATCATACTTTCAAGGTAAAGTAAGCCTATCAAGATTGAGGAGTAGATTTATCTTCTGTAATAATGATAGTCTTGACACAATATTTATTATCTTTTATTCTGATAATTAGAAAATTTATTTTGAAGACTTAAATCTATGTGGGGATTTTAATAGGCTCATTTGAAGTTTT
>JANUWF010003373.1:1505438-1955438 GCA_026120185.1 Voacanga thouarsii | reverse complement strand
TAGTTTTAATCCGTAATGGTATCCATTTTTTCAAAAGTAGCATTTTACCCTATAATACACCAGAGTGCGTAGAGAAGCATCATGGACCCCCTTCACCTCCCACCTAAAAATCGTACAGAAATAGAAACTCCACAACCAAATAAACAACCAGATAAATTTAAAAATTGTAATTGTCCCATACCTGCTAAAGGTAAACAAAATAAAGTAGATCAATTACTACACATAGATCAAAGTGAATTTCTAGAACAAATAGATGCCTAAGTAGAATGGTTAGACTAGGAAATACAAGTCAATTATTTACATATAGAAAAGTTATATAATCTTTTAGAAACAGAAATTAGTGATATATAAAATATACTTAGCAAATTAGAAAAAGAGGAAAAAATTGGAGAAAATCCCACAACACACTAGCAAAAGGATAAGCTATATTGTAAATTAGAAATTTTAAATTCTAATTTAAAAATTGCTACAGCCAAGATAGATGCTAGTAATGAGGAAATAAAAGAAATTGAGATGCACCTAGGAGATTTATTAAAATTAGAGGTAATTAGAAAAGTATTGGTCCTCATAGAATTGTTGCTTTTATTGTTAGAAAATATAGTGAAATTGTTTGAGGAAAGAAGTAGAATGGTAATAAATTATAAATGGTTAAATGATAGTACGTTAGAAGATAGCTATAATATTCCTGACAAAGACTAATTAATAAATAGAATTCAAGGATATTATATATTTATTAAATTTAACTATAAATTAATATTTCAGCAAATTAAAATGCACCCAAATAGTGTAGCATAGATTGCTTTTAGTTGCTCCTTAGGACATTTTGAATAGTTCCCTTGGGACTGAAAAATGCACCTGCATATTTCAAAGAAAAATGGATACAATTTTCAATAAATATAATCATTTTGTTTTACTATACATAGATGATATTTCGGTTTTGTCTAAAACTAAAAATGAATATATTAGTCATCTTAAAATTATTTTGTCTGAATTCTTAAAGCATGGCATTGTAATTAGTAGTAAAAAGGCTCAATTATTTAAGAAAAATATAGAATTCCTAGAAACAAAAATGGGTCAAGGTCAAATAAAATTACAACCACATATTAGCAAAAAAATATTAGAATTTCTCGATAAAATAGAAGATACCAAACAATTAGAATAGTTTTTAGGAGTATTAAATTATGCAAGACCATTTATTAACGATTTAAATAAAATAATAGGACCATTATATAGTAAAACTAGCCACAAAGGACCAAAAAAATTTAATAAAGAAAATATAAACACATAAAAACAAATAAAGGAGAAAGTAAAACATTTACCAGATCTAATGATACCCTTGGACAGTGATTATTTAATTATAGAAACAGATGGCTGTGACAAAGGATGGGGAGCCATTTTAAAATCTAAACCTCATAAATATAGTAATAAATTAGAAGAACAAATCTGTAGATATAATAGTGGTAAATATAGAAAAAAGGAAATATTAGTAGTATTGATATAGAACTATTTGCAATTTATTATGCCTTAGATAGTTTTAGATTATTCATTTTAAATAAACAAGAATTTACACTTAGAACTGATTGTGAGGCAATCATAAAATTTATTAGCTTGAAAAATGAAAAACGCAGTTCTCAAAATGAGATGGTTAAATTTCTTAGGTAGAATTACAAATTATGGACGTAAAATTAATTTTGAACATATTAAAGGAAATGAGAATGAAATTACATATCATTTGTCAAGACTACTAACACATCTTGTGTAACTTTACAGATGAATCTCAGCAAAAATACTGTAAAGATTGGCCAATGGGAGCTCACCAAGTATCCCAAAGAATCAAATCTCTATTTTTTAGACAATCCTTGGAATACACAAACTGCAAGACAAAAGATAAATTGTTTACATGTCTTAGCATTTTGTTTGAGTAATCTACCAAAACATAGTTATTCCTATTACATAGAAACATAAGTTTACCAACCAGGTATTCACTCGAAATGGACCTCTATAATGGAGTGCATGAATAATTTTAAAAATCCTTTATATAAAGGCTTTAGAAATCTTTTTGAAGCAATAAAATTTACTAGAAATAGACTTGGTATTTAAATTTTTTCATTAACCCAAATTGTAGAAATGATATGCATAAATCTTCTTTACAAATCACAGACATACCTAGCACTAGTACTTTACAAAATTTAGAATTCTGTAAACATTGTGATGCATTAAGTAGAAATTTTAAACTGTTCAATGACAAGTTTAGGTATTACAATGAGGATATTAATTCTCAAAAAGAATTAATTCACTCATTGCGACAATATCATAAGCTGTACACTGGCATAATTTCTTCTCAAAATGAAGATCTTCTACGGCTAACAACTCTGCTAGAAAAATTTCAAAGCTAAGAACCAAAAGTAGTTTTTATTCTAGAAAAACCATAACAGACTAGACCTTTTGAGGTTTTAGTACCCCGAATATTTTTTAGAGCACAACAACTTTTAACAAGATTTTCAGATTCTATCATGGAAATAATTTCTGAAAAATTTCAGGATAAATTTTTAGAAAAATTTACTCTTTTACAAGAATGGCTTAGAACTATTATAGAACCTCATCTAATTCTTCATCTTGTATATTGTAAACATTCTACAAAAGAGTGTAAGCCTGACACTTGTAAAATTTGCCAACCCGATTGTGCAGCATACACTTTTAATTTTATCACATGTGATTGTCAATTAGAATATTTAATATTAATAGCTAATATCAACTTAGCATATTTTAGAAATTTTTAGTTAGCCCTCCAAAATGGAGAAGTGTTTCGGTCACACTACAGATGCTTCTAGACTATGGATGCCTCAACCAGATTATCTTTATAGCTCCGCAATAAACAGATATCATTGGAAAATAGCTGGCCCTTGCAATTTTGAAAGAATTTAAAATCACAGGACCTATTATAAAAGTCAAAATCACCTTAGCCCTACTAGAATAGGATGGCCTTGAAATCATTCCTTCACTCCATTGTATCTGGTCAACAAGAGATTTGCCAATTAATGCAGAATCTGGATTTATCAGGAAAAAAACAATTTGCTCTAAAAGCATTGCAAGACAACTGAGACATTGGAGACTAAAAACTCTTGTCTTTATGCATGAGAAAATCATGAATAACGGACTGAGATTTCACCTGTTTGCAGAAAATAAAATTCAAAAAATATATGTACAACACCAATATTTTTTAGCTGAAGTAGAATTTAAGACCAAGACAAAATTTCCAGATATTTGGTAATATCATCTATATCTTTATGAAAAGAAGCTACAAGAAGAAGATGAAGGATCTGGAACAAGAACTGAAATTTGTTGAAGTGAATCCGATGAAGATATGTTAGAAGATTAAAAGCTGCTACTGGCCAACCATCCCTATATCCACTCATACATGAAGACAAAAAGAAAAGATTCTCACTACTGTAAATAAACTTTAGTTAGCAACCCGCACTACTGTAAATAAACTTTCACTTTGCAAACACTTGTTTCAATAGTCATGTTTAGTTTCTAAATTACTAGCAACTAAGGGTAAGAAAAATAGTCAGAGAGAACCACTAAGAGTTATTCACTAGACATCCTTAGTAGCCATAGGCAAAAGAGCTAAAGTACCCATTCAGCCAAAAAGCCATCTGAGAGGCGTGAAAGGTATATCAGGAGAAGAAGCATGAGCCATCCTGGTGAATGAAAGGAAAAGTGAAAACACTATTAGGTAGGACTCCAGAACTCTTTTCTTATTCCTTAGTAATCCTATATGATCTCTGAATCAGCCCATTATTATTACACCTTACAAGAATTAATTGCCCCTAGTACCTATCATTACTTCAAAAGAATAGTATAATCCTTAGAAACTATTGTACAATGTTTCACTTATCTTGATATTATAGGATTTAAACTTCTTAAAATCACATGATACCGTCCGCGGTCGTATTTATTGTATATTAACCAAGCTAAAAAAGACTTACTTTGGCAAAGATATTTTGAAATAAAACCTATGATTTGATTTACAACCCTTTTGACACCAAAAAAAAATATATATATATATTGGGTCCTTTTTTACCCCACGTTGGTTGGTTTCATTTTTATAGTGCTTGCTCCATTTTCTATGGCATACTCCATTCATAGTTCATCCTTTGTACCTTGCTACATATATATGGTTTTGCTGCTTTTGTTTCTATATCTATCTATTATAATTTTGTCCTTTAGTGTGAGTATATATATGTGTGTGTGTGTGTGTGTGCGCACGCGCGCGCGTGTGTTTTTTTTTTCTCGTATATATTTATATCTATACATATATGCATACATACATATATGTAATGTATGTATGTATGTATGTATGTATGTATGTATGTATGTGTAAGCTAAAAACCAAATCAATAGCAACAAGAAAAAAGCTATGAGAAATATATGGAAACTAGAAGACAAAGGAAAAGCATGATACACACACACACGACACACACACACATATAAAGTTTATCCAAAAGGGAGCCCCCCTAATTTTGGTATCATAGCCAATCCTTTCTTTTCTTCTTGTTCATTATTTTTATATTCTTCTTATATTCCCTAAAAATCCAATTAAAACATAAATTAAATCTTGATAGAATTTATAAGTTCTTGCTTAGTACTAAAAATCAGAATACTGTAGAATTCGGATATTATAATTACCAACTGTCTCAGTTACATTTACCAATTGCAGATATTAGTGAACAGTTAAAATTACTTAGTTCAGTATAAAATATATAGTTATGCTTTGTTTAAGTAATTTAAAAGTTCAATTGAAAAGTACGTTGAAACTTATTAAGATATACAAAAATATGCTTAAAAGTACTAATCCTTATTCTCCCAATATTAAGTCGTGTATTTATTTTCTTTATATATTAAACTTAGAAACTGTAGAAATTTATGAACAATTAAAGTTATTAAGCTCTGTTTAGAAAGTGTAGTATTTATGTTGTGTGTTGATCATTTAAGGAATAGAATAAAAATTAACGAAAATCTTATTAAACAGTATTCTCACTTGCTTGTTTTTATTGATCCTTATTCATTTGATTTCTTCTATATAAGTAATAGATTATACAATCTCACTATAGAAAATAATTTGTTAAAAAAAAGATTAAAAATCTTAAATTCAGCTTAGTGCATGACAGATATTAGAAGAATAGAGTATTTAAATCTTGAACTAGTAGGAAAAACTAAGAACCCAATTTATAGTAATAAACATAGACCTAATTGTTATTTTCCTTCCCAGTATTCACATCGTGTAAATGGCGATAATCAATGGTGTAATAGTCATATAGATTTAGTAATTAATTTTGGAGAAAAATTAGAGGCCCAAGAAAATAAAAATTTTCATATCTGGGAAATTATATTAAAACATATTAGAGACAAAAATAAAATATTAGAACAATTAGTAGAAAATTTACAATATATTAAGGAACAAAACAATACTATAATAAGAAGAGTAAAACACTTAGAATATTTAATAGAAGAAACTAGTCAATATAAAGAAATAGGAATCAATTTTGAAAAACATTCCTAGGAAACAGAAAAGCCTTATCTAAAAATAAATAAAATATTAAATAATATAAAACAAAACTTATTCTTAGTTAATGTCTTTAGAAGATAATCTAGATTATACAATTAAAAAAAGTATCAGTTTTAATTGATACTGGTTGTAGTAATTATGTCCTTAATAACACCATAATACCTGTAGAATATCACACAACTGCTAGTACTATAGCTGAAGCATCTTAGATGGATGATAGAATATATAGGTATACTAAATCAGTAAAACATTTAATTTTTCATTTTAAAATCTCTTCTACTTGTTATACTGAACCTTATTATGTTCCCAAAATTTATCTTAGACCTACATATTATAATTTAATTATAGGATTAGATTTTATGCTTCAATATTATCATAGTTTAGTTTTAACCCGTAATGGTATCCACTTTTTCAAAAGTAGCACTTTACCTTATAACCCACCAAAGTACGCTGAGAAACATCGTGGACCCCTTCACCTCCTACCTAAAAATCGTAAAAAAATAGAAACTCCACAACCAGATAAATTTGAAAATGGTAAGTGTCCCATACATGGTGAATGAAAACAAAATAAAGTAGAAAAAATATTAGACATAGATGAAAGTGAATTTCTAGAACAAATAGATTCCCAATTAGAATGGTTAGATCAAGACATACAGGTCAATTATTTACATGTAGAAAAACTATATAATCTTTTAGAAACAAGAATTAGTGATATAGACAATATACCTACCAAATTAGAAAAAGAGGAAATAATTGGAGAAAATCCCAAAAAACATTGGCAAAAGGATAAACTATATTGTAGATTAGAAATTTTAAATCCTAATTTAAAAATTACTACAACCAAGATAGATGGCATTAAAGAGGAAATAAAAAAAAAATAGATGCTCATAGGAGATTTATTAAAATAAGAAGTCATTAGAAAAAGTACTAGTCCTCATAGAAGTGCTGCTTTTATTGTTAGAAAATATAGTGAAATTATTAGAGGAAAAAGTAGAATGGTAATAAATTATAAATGGTTAAATGATAATACGTTAGAAGATAGCTATAATATTATTGACACAGAGCAATTAATAAATAAAATTCAAGAATGTTATATATTTAGTAAATTTGACTGTAAATTAGGATTTTGGCAAATTAGAATGCATCTGGATAGTATAGCATGGATTGCTTTTACTTGCTCCTTAGGACATTTTAAAAGGTTAGTTATGCTTTATGAACAAAAAAAAAAAAATGCACTTGTAGTTTCTTAAAGAAAAATGGATACAATTTTTAATAAATATAATCATTTTGTTTCAGTATACATAAATGATATTTGGTTTTCTTTCAAACTAAAAATGAACATATTAGTCATCTTAAAATTGTTTTGTCTGAATTCTAAGAGCATGTCATTGTAGTTAGTAGTAAAAAGGCTTAATTATTTAAGAAAAACATAAAATTCCTGGGAATAGATATAGGTCAAGGTAAAATAAAATTACAACCTTATATTAGCAAAAAAGTCTTAGAATTTCCTGATAAAATAGAAGATACAAAACAATTGCAATAGTTTTTAGGAGTATTGAATTGTGCATCACGGTTTATTAAGGATTTAAGTAAAATAATAGGACCATTATATAGTAAAACTAGTCGTGAAGGACAAAAATATTTTAACAAAGAAGATGTAGAATTAGTAAAACAAATAAAGAAGAAAGTAAAATATTTACCAGATTTGAAGGTACATTTGGACAGTGACTATTTAATTATAGAAACAGATGGCTGTGAGAAAGGATGTGGAACCATTTTAAAACCTAAACCTCATAAATATAGTAATAAATTAGAAGAAAAAATTTATAGATATAGTAGTGGTAAATATAAAGAAAAAGGAAATATTAGTAGTATTGATGCATAACTATTATCAATTTCTTATGCCTTAGATAGTTTTAGATTATTCATTTTAAATAAACAAGAATTTACACTTATAATTGATTATGAGGCAATAATAAAATTTAATGGCAAGAAAAACAAAAAACGTAGTTCTCAAAGAAGATGATTAGATTTCTTAGATAGAATTACTAATGATAGATATAAAACTAATTTTGAATATATTAAAAGAAATGAGAAAAAAAATTGCAGATCATTTGTCAAGACTACTAACACATCTTGTGTAACTTTACAGATGGATCTTAGCAACAATACTATAAAGATTGGCCAATGGGAGCTAACCAAGTATCCTAAATTAACAAATCTACATTTTTGAACTTTAGTAGAAGGTAACTTAGAAGATATCCACCAACGATTTTTAGACAATCTATGGAATGCACAAATTGCAAGCCAAAAGATAAAATGTTTACATGCCTTAACATTTTATTTTAGTAATCTACCAAAACAGAGTTATTTCTATTATGTAGTAACACAAGGTCACCAACCAGGTATTTACTTGAAATGGACCTCTATAATGGAATGCGTGAATAATTTTAAAAATCCTTTGTATAAAGGTTTTAGAAATCTTTTTGAAGCATTACAATTTGCTAGAAATAGACTTGGTATTAATTTTTTTCATTGACCCAAACTGTAGAAATGATATGCATAAACCTTCTTTACAAATCACAAACATACCGTGCACTAGTAGTTTACAAAATTTAGAATTTTGTAAACACTGTGATGCTTTAAGTAGAAATTTTAAAATTTTAAATGACAGGTGCAAGTCTTACAATGAGAATATTAACAGAATTAACTCACTCATTGCGACAACAGCATAAGTTGTACACGAGCATACTTTCTTCTCAAAATGAAAATATTGTGTGGCTAGCAGGTCAGTTGGAAGATTTTCAAAGCCAAGAACTAGATGTTATTTTTATTCTGGAAAAACCAAAAAAGACCAAGCCTTTTGAATTTTTGGTACCCCGAATGTTTTTTAAAGCACAACAACTTTTAACAAGATTTCCAGATTCTATTATAGAAATAATTTCTGAAAAAATTCAGGATAAATTTCTAGAAAAAATTTACTTTTTTACAAGAATGGCTTATAGCTATTATAGAACCTCATCTACCTCTTCATCCTATATATTGTAAACATTCTACAAAAGATTATAAGCCTGACACCCATAAAATTTGCCAATCCGATTGTGCAGCATACACTTTTGATTTTATCACATATGGTTGTCAATTAGAATATTTATTATTAACAACTAATATCGACTTAGAATATTTTTGAAACTTTGAGTCAACTCTCCAAAATGGAGATCACTACTAGAAATTAGGCCTATTATGACAAGTAGAAGCGTTATAATAGGCATATGTTTGTGACACTTTAAATTTTGTGATACTTCTGGAAAATGTCATTTAAAATGATGTTACCATAGTAGTTGGGGATACTAAGAAGTGTCATAATATATGTATCTATTGCAACATTTTCAATTATTATACCAGAGTGCCCATTACAACATTTTGTCATATTGTAAATAGATTTTCTATCGGTCGAAATTCAAAACCTATACTAACAATTGCGCTCAAAATTCAGAATTAATGTCAACATGTGAAAATGTCATAATAAGCATTTTTAATGACATTTAACACTGCCAAGTCAAACCTATTCTCACAACAAATCAATCGTGTTACAAAAGAGTTTGTTATCAGTCACAAATTCAAATGTATTATAAACATTAATAAACGTCATAATAGACTTCTTGTTACACTTTTTTATGTTATTTAAAATTCTCTATAGCAACATATTTACTGAAATTAACACCATTTATTGTTTTCTTTTTTTGTGTAAACATAATAATTTCTTTGTGTATCCTGTAACTTAAATATGTTACAATAGATACATATGATAGCATTTTTTTATGTCACTATAAAAATTTTTAATTCTTAAATATATATGATTTGACATAATAAAAAAATTAACATCTAACATAATATAAAATCACATTACGATCCAAAAAATATGTATGCATATATTAGGAAGTACAGAATTCTATCTACATATATACATATGTCTAGGAAGTCATACTAATAGCAAAACTACAAAAGTCCTTTCAAAATAAGATCCTAACATGTCCATTAAGGCTGATAAATCATCCATTAGTATCAAAAATGTACTTCCACTTTGCAGAATAATCCAATGCACTTTTCCTTAATTTGTAGCATCAAAATAGCACCTGCAACAAAGCATCCTCTCTTGATCATTCATCTCGAATCCTACGGACCTGCCACATATAAATTATTAACATAAGTTAGAAAAAAAACAGAAGAAGAATTTAGTCACCACCACCACCACACAGGCACTACTATCGCAAACTTGTTACATTACATACAGTGGAAAAAATATAAGAAATGAAACTATCTCTAGTCATTTTAAGCAATATATGAATCCATATTCATTCAAAGGGAAAGGACATACCCATTTCTTGAGGACAGGAAATAAAAAGAAATTCATCTTTTTCAGTTCTACTACTTTGCAAAAAGCAACCCCAAGAGTCCTTTATTTTTATCAAAAAATGAAAAAATTACTTAACTCAATAAAGAATAGATATAAGTAATTACAGCACGACAACATCTAAGTCAATTTTAGGAAAATCTGAAAGGAAGTCGAAATCTAGAAATTCCTTTTCACTGGGAAAAACTCCTAGCTCTAAAGAACCAAACTCTTAACGAAACATGTGAAAGCGGAATCCAATACCTGTAGTGCCTTACTTTCCTGAAAGAAGGAAGCACCTCATTCTTCTTATTTTATTAGGAAAGTGGCCTAGAGACCTCTAGCAGATAGTTAATTATTAGGTAAGGCACCAAGCAAGCGTAATGAAATGGAGCAAGTAATTAAGCTAAGAAAGCACTACTCTCTACCAATAGGAAGCACAAAGATATGAGGGGAAAAATAATGTCTAGTAGCACATGAAATATTATAATCCATTGGCAGATTTTACGTTTTACTTCCCATTATCAGTTCATGAAAATCAGATCTACCTGAGACCCCAAAAGAAGAAAAAATCAAGATATAAGAAGGCACAAACAGTTCATAAAAATGGGTCAACCAAAAAGTTACATTTTCATAAGAAAATAACATCACTAGAGTTAAATATAAGCACTAAAGCGCTAAACACTACAATAGAAATTCAGACACTGGAATAATGGGCATACCAAGGCTATCGGCCATGCAATGGGTACACCGTGAACATCTCCAATTGTTTTGAGGATTGAGTATGGATGAATCAGCCTTTCTTCACGATAATGTGGTTGTATGATATCAATCTCACACAAATCTTCTCCTACGGGATGCGGACTAACAAGTTTTTCAGGATCCAAACTTTTAATACGTGCTTTGGCAACTTTTTTGTTTGGATCCCTTATGCTCAATACTGAAATAGTTGCATTTACCTAAAGGGAATGTTACAATAAGAAAATTATGAACAAAACAACTCCCAGATCTCAAAATGAACTTGACATTAAAAGCTATAGCACTGTGTGGAAAGCACCAACTTGAAAACAAAAGAGAGTAGCAAGCAAACCTATATATAGTAAACAACAACCTTATATGTTTTTTCACAAGACTATAGTAAAAAACGATGTCCTACTAAAGCAATTTAGAGTTCAGGAATTGTACCAACTCCAAAATGGTTTAAAACTACTATGTACAAGGCATGTAATAGGTTTAAAATTTAAAATCACTTTGCTACTTCTAATAGAACACTACAATTCCATCCATATTTGACTTGTCACAATTTGACTACTATGATCTTGAAGGCTGAAAGCAATGTGTTCAAAATAACTGCTTAAAATGGAAATCTAACATTGAACTTTGGAAACCAAACTCTTCCAAAACAGTAGAGAGGTTCATGAACTAACAGAATTTTGTATGTTGTTTCTAGTGCTGAAATTATCTTTAGGCTTTGTAATGGCTTTTAAGACTTTACTTTTATCAAACATTAGACAGAAAACAGTTAGGAACATCACAAAAAATAGAAAAGGGAAAATCACAGAAAACATCAAGTTCTATGCATAAAAAGGGTATTTTTCTTGTTATTTAAAAGTTAGGAAATCACAGAAAACAAAAAACATGGCCATTTTGCAAAGCAGAAAATAGAAAACAGTAATTCCATGTGCAAAACTACTAGAGGTAACAACTTCCAGTGCAAATTTCTTGATCAGATGAGATGAATAAATCAAGGCATATTTAACAAAAAGTAAACTACCATACACAGAGCAACTTCTACTTAATTTAATAAACTAAATCAACTCCTTCAATTCAGGCAATGCAATCTCAGCACACCACAATCCGAAAAATTAGCACAAATTCAACTCCAACATCCCAATCACTGCACCAAAAACTACAACTCCAAAAAGTCAACAGGTTAACAATTCAATACCCACTGGACAGAATCTCCCCTAGGTCCCAAAAATGATCAAATATCCAAAGAAAGCATATTAGGCAATTCAAAATCAGAGCATCAACTGTCCAAGAAATGAAATATGGAGCCATAGATAAATTACCACATACTACAAACTTTTAAGCTAGATAACCCAGCTCATGAAATACTTACTAGGTAACATTTGAACAAAACATGGACAGAAAGAGAATACCAAAGTATTAGGTAATAATACCCTTATAGTACTAGTACTGTTGGTTGAGTGAGCTTGCTGGTTTAACTCAAATGATGCAACTCTTGACTCATTTGTCTCATTGACATTATTTTGTGGCAATATTTGCACGAATCTCAGCTAACAGTCTTCCTTATTCCCTAATAAGTTCTGCTTGCTCTTTAGCTTGTTCTTGAAGCATCACTATCTGATCTCTTTGTTCAGCCATGATACAGTGTTAAGTATTACAGGATGGAATTTCACCTCAAAAATCTGACGGAGCAATAACACTACCACATATTAGAACTCGACCATTTCTATCCGGTCCTATCACTTGTGAGAAAATATCATTAGGTCCAATTTCATCATAGGAATCGAAAGGGAGTTCACTTCTCTTCTCATTCATCAAATTCTATAATAAAGAAAAAAATTGTTTATTATCTTAAGATTAGAAAAACTATTTTTTTGAAAGAATAACGATATAAAAATTCATATTGCAGGAAAAAATATTTTTTTTGGGGCAAATTTTTCTGCAATAGCACTGTTTCCTGGATTTCCATTGGAGTCCATAAAGCATGCATTGAACAACTCAGCTCGGGATGGCTGATGGCCTAATTCTTTTGTCTGTATAGGAAAGAAAAAAAGTTGACCAAATTATGGACAATGTTAATAAGTTTTTCGTTCACAGCAAGCAAAAAAAATAAAATGTCAAGTATAATAAGTTTTACCAAATCTTCAACAACTTGAGCAAATGACTTTTGTCCATTTTTGTGATGCAAATTATTGATTTTCCTACTCTAAGTATTTCTTGTGCTTATATGCTAGAACAACAAAAACAAATGGAAAATTAACACTTATTAATTTATTTTTGTTAAAACTTCACATAAAATTTTACATATGTAGAAAAAATAACTAATATTACCTTTCCATCCTCTGCATTCCAAAAGGCAACCAACCATAACCATTGGTCTTCAAGCACATGATCTTCTCCACAAGAAGGCACCACATTGTTCCTCTGATTTGGAACAAAATACTGCATTTTTAGTGTATTCTTCCAATTTCTCTACTTGTTTCCTATTGATGATATGATTTTTGGCTCGATTCCCGGTGGCAAATTAAATCTTTCCTGTCATGAAGTAAATTATGAATAATATAAAAGCAATAGTTTTCTTGTAGGAAAAAATAGAAAACTAAAGGTTCATTAACCATGGCATTATTCCCTTGACAAAATTCATTAATCATGGCATTATTTCCTTGACAATATCAATCATCTCTTTCTTATAAGTTTTTGGCATCTTTGTCCATGACAAATAATTCAATAGGACATGCTTACCATTCCTAGCTATAGTTCCCAAGAAATTAACTAGCTTTTTCCTATACTTTCCAATGGGTTGTCCTCTACGATTAAAATTAACCTTAATCAAACCCTTGTGCTTACGGCGTCCTCATACATCAGTCCAATAAGTTGGTCCTTTACATTTTCCTTTATTACCACTATTTTGAACTTCTACATAAAGCATTAAAATTATGATAGTATAAAACTTATAGTAGTAGAAAATTATTCACAACTTAAAAACTTGGCACAATGATTTTTTGTGGAAATGATTCTTTTTACCAGATCCACCAAAACGTTTTGTGGTATGCTGAGATGATCTTTGTTGATCAGTTTGAAAATTTAACTAAACACCACCTATTCAAACGATCAAGAGATGAAGGTTTTTAGAACTAATTTATTGTAAGGAAAAAAATAATATGAAATATTTTCACATACCAGTGGAAGAACTTGAATGTCCGCTGGTGTGTGCCACTCTTCTTTCTTGAACTTGCATGTGATGATGTTCATCCAAAGATATTTCTGGATAGATATTCAACTGCAAAAAAACTAAATACAAAAAAGAATGAGAGTAATTTTGCTTCGATTGAGTATTATAGACATTAGAAAAAAGATATTTGATTTTATATACTCACAATTTGGATCACTTGGTTGTGTAATATGCGGAGTCAGTATTTGTTCTTTAGTTTAAATATTTTGCTGGTCCTCCATAGAATATTAAATACCTTCCCTCTGTTGTTCAGCTAACATATTTAGTTGTTCATCCATAAAATATTGAATGCCTTCTTGAGCAATTCTTTTCTTTTTCAAGCCTCGTGTCCTAACCATCTGTTTTAGTGTCTGAAGGAATATGAAAAAGAAATATTTAAGATAACAACTTGTTGAGCCTTTCATGTGTCTACTGTAAAATAGTTAAGATAACAACTCATTGAATAAGCTTTTGTAACTATAAAGATCAGAGGAGCTTCTCTTAAAATAACATTATAAAATTACTTGAAGTTGATGTCACTAAGCTGCATGTGAACACTATGAAGTCTTTAAAAGATGGCCCAATCTGTGAAATAACACTTGTTAGACAAAATATTAAATCGAAAAGATAATTGATGGGACGAGATTACAATATTTACATTTGAAGTTATCATCTATCAAACAACCAATCATAATAACACATAGCAAGCAAAAATGACAATACCTATGTCAAATTAGAAATTAAAGTATATTAACATAGCATTCAAATGCAACTACCATTCTATTGGACAACATATTAAAATAGGAAAATAGCTATTTTGTCATCAAATTACAATCAAGTTCTATCATCCCCTTCACGGACCCAACAAATGTTCTCATCCCCTTCATTAGCTATGGGATTGCAAATTTCAGCTTACAAGTATGTATCAACATCCACAATATCTCCCATTTTATGGACAGATCTTGCATTTGTCGAAATAACAACATGCCAATCACTTTTATCTGATTCTGCCACATAGAATACTTGTCTTGCTTGGGAGGCGAGAATGAAAGGTTCATTGTGAGGGAGCACATTGCTGAAATTTGCTAACATGAATTCGTTATCATCTTATTTTTATCTCTTCCCATTTGATACCTAATGGCATTCAAACAACATAACCCTTTGATCACCTCCATAATCTAATTCAATCACATTCTTTAAAACTCCAAAATATGCCACCTCACTTAAAATAGGATTTTCATCCCTTGCACTTGAAAAACTTGAAGTAGTTGCATTTACAGACAATCTACTATTTTGAGTTTTTCTTTTAAGCTCTGCTTCTTTTGTGTGAAACCTAAAACCGTTTACCATAAATCCCTGATACCGTAATTCAGCTTCTTTAGGGCCCTTAGACGGATAAATTAAATCTCTTGTAATCGGTCTATCTTCAAATACTGTCCAAGAAGCAACCTAGTTTACCCCCAAAAAATAAATAAATAAATAATCACAAAACTATGTAAAAGAGAACTGAATTGTACCCAAAAAATAATAATAATAATAATACTACAGAATTTTAACTTACGTGATTGGAAAACTAATGTGCAAAGTTTTCACTATGAATAAACTCAATTTCGTATCTTCTAGCATGAGGATAACTTTGTGCTACCCAAGTATGGTGCATGATATAAAATATAAAGGACAAATTTAATTAGTTCTTACATTTTGCTGGCTAAAAATTCACTTTCTATCTCAATTTTTTTGTTTCCAACTCACTCAATATATGGCTTGATAGCTATGCAATTGAATAGCATATATTGATGTGCTTTATTCAATGAATCTCGATCAAATTTTGTTGGTATGCCTTTACCCAATGAGCGTCCTGATATTTTAAACACATCCACACCTACTCGAGGTTCTAACTCATCTTCTTCATTCCTTGATCTTTGATTGAACCTTGTTTGGACATAATCAGGCAGATATAAGGAGTAGAATGTTAAACATTCTTAAGCTAAATAGCTTTTTGCGTTTTGCGATAAAACCTTTAGGCGATTCTTATTCCACACATAAGATTTCAAAGTACTTAAGTACCTAAAATAACAAAAGTCATAAAAGTACAATTCAATTAACAATTAAATAACATATTCATTCGCTAAAAGTGAAAGATTAAAAAAATTAATATAAAGAACTAGAAAAGAAAAAATAGACGATACATACCTCTCAATTGGATACATCCATCAAAATTGCATTGGTCTAGCTATTCTTGCTTCGTAGGCTAGGTGAACACATAGATGTATCATGATATTAAAAGCTGATGGTGGAAAGACTTGTTCTAGCTCACAAAGAATGACAACAATGTCCATCTCTAGTTGAACCAGATCATGAGCCAATAATTTCTTAGAGCATAGCAGTCTAAAATACCTACTTAGCCTAAGCAAGGGATACCGAACAAATTTTGGCAATGATTTCCTTAGAGCTATTGGCAGTAACTGTTGCATCAAAATATGATGATCATAGCTCTTAAGCCCTAAAATCTTCGATGGCTTTAGTTGTACACACCTAGATAAGTTAGCAGCACACCCATCGGGAACTTTTACCCTTTCCAAGAGTTTGTAAAAATTTAATTTCTCACTTTTACTTGAAGGGAATGAAGCTCGAAGTAAAGAAGATGCATCATTCTCCATCTCAAATGGATATTGTTCTGGTCTTATTCCCATGTCCTTAAGTTCAAACGTGACTTATGATCTCTTTTCTTATCCATCTCAAGTAATATGGACAGAAGTATTTCTCTCACATTTTTCTCAATGTGCGTCACATTGAGATTATGATGCAACAAGTTATCTTTCCAATATAGAAATCCAAAGAAAATAGTTTTTTTATTCCAATTAAATGGCAATTTTTAATTATCATGCACTAACTTTCCAAACTTAAAATTGATACCATCTAGTTCATTCAAAATATATCTCTAGACAACAAAGTAGGTCTCTCTCTGTGCTATTGTCTACCATTAAATGATTGAACATCATTTCTAAAAGGGTGATCTGGTTCTAAGAACCTTTGTTGTCCCATGTAGCAATGCTTTTTACTGTTCTTCAACCACTGTGACTCTGTCTCCTTGTGACAAGTGGGATAAGCAAACTCCCCTTTGGTGATCCACCCCAACAAATTAGCATATCTAGGAAAATCACTAATAGTCCACAATAATGTTGCCTATATTTGAAAATTTTGCTTAGAATATGCATCATAAGTAGACACGCCCATATCCCATAATTCTTTCAACTCTACAATTAGAGGTTCTAAATAGACATCAAGATTATTCTCCGGAGCACTAGGACCAGGTAGTAGCAATGACAAGAAAAAGTAAGGCTGCTTTATACACATCTATGGGGGTAAATTATAAGGCATCAATATTATAGGTCAAGTACTATGAGCAACAATCATATTTTTAAAAGGATTAAAACCATCGGAAGCTAAACCCAATCTCATATTGCCTACATCTTTAGAAAAATCAAGGTAAAGATAATCAAAATTTTTCCAAGTAGATGTGTCAGCTGGGTGTCTCATAAGACCATCATCTATTCGATCCTCCCCATACCATCTCATTGACTTAGCTGTCTTTGATGACATAAACAAATGCTGCAATCGAGGTTTTAGTGAAAAATGCCAAATAACTTTTTTTGCAATCTTTCTTTTCTCCCCTGTAGGATCACTATCATTAGTTTCCCATCTAAACTCTTTACATGTTTCACAATATTTCCATCCAAATCCCCCCCCTCCAATATAGTGTGCAATTATTAGGACAAGCATCTATCTTCTTGTACCCAACACCTAACTGTTTCATCATCTTTTCAGCTTCATAATATGATCGAGGAATTTCTACACTATCAGAATATGATTCTCTCAACAAATCAAGAAGCATTTTAAAATGTGTATTAGACCACTTCCCTGCACACTTAAGGTGCAACAATCGAATAAGAAATGAAAGTTTAGAAAAAATTTTACCCCGAAGATACAACTTTTATTGAGAATCATTAATGAGCTTATAGAAAATTTCAACATCTGAGTTTGGCAATTCAACTCTAGGAGATGTGTCAAGAAGCTCAATTTCATCATGCATTGGAATGCTAAATGCAGCACGCAGCAATCTATCCATGTCATCATTTTGACTACAGGTAACTTGCAAATTATGACCAACATTTAATCTAGATGAACTAGAGGATGAAAGTTCTCCATATACTATTCAATGAGAGTATCCCTTAATAAACCCATACACTACAAGGTGCTCTCGTGCCTCTATTTCTGTCCTAATTACCCCATTTCTACATTTTATACAAGGACACAATATTTTTCCATTCAAACTTGCATTATTCATTGCAAATCTTGAAAAGTTGTCTACACCATTTTGATATGCAATGCAATTTCTAGGAAGATTCATCCAAGATTTATCCATGTTAGTGATGCCGTAATCAACAATAGACAGCCTAAAAATACAATATGTAAGATTTATGCAATTTAATTTAGGGCATTAAAAAAATTGAGAAATACAAATCAAGGAAACAAATTCAAATTCAAATCCAACTAAGAAGTAAAAAAAAAAATTATTTAGAAACCTACACTATCCACAATCTAACAAAAAAAAAAAATCAATCTCTATATTTTTATCTTAAACTGTCCACGTTTGATAAAAGGTAACTACCATTAAGGATTTCCTTTTACATTATTCTTTACTATGCCACCATCAAACACATGCATTCTAAGAGTAGTATTAGAATAATTAGAAAATAATATCATTTACTTGTCATTAATTTTTGGCAACATATAATGATGATAAATTGAAACATTTAAATTTTATTTTTTTCATTTGATCGAATTTAATTCAGTTAAGAGGAAAGAGTTTTAAAATCGGTTTCAAACCCTTAGTAAATAAATAATGAAAGTGTTTCTTCAAATATTAGGTTTCCATACCTATACCTATATTCCTTTTAAGGCAACAAACAATGTCCAAATAACCAAGAATACAGCATCATGATCCATAAGGTTAACAGCTAGTTGTTAGGCTAAACATTTTGGGTTTCCACATTTTTTTTCAGTAATAAAAATAGTCAATTGGGCACTTAAGTTTTTGTCACATATGAAAATGATTGTTACAGCAAAAGGCTTTTAGAATTCTCTTGGGTTTCTACAACAGTGTGGGAGAGTCGAATAAAACTGCCATCAAGAAAAAACTTTGAACCTGTGGTTAATTTATTGCTTTCAAGGCGGCCTATCCATTTGTTTCGTGGCTACTTTGAGCAGTTGAAGAATATTCATCTAAAAAAGCTATTTCTATGAGGTCAACCAAAGCACAATGGTACAAGAATAACAATGATGATGTAGTTCAAGCCTATGTTTCTTCTCTCTGCTTTGACATTCTTTACAGACATAACTTACTGCTCATAAACTGTTCCAGTTCTACTGTATCTCAAACAGCCTTTCTACACCATCTACAGGATAGGATTCACCATAGTTTACAAGACACCTTAGCACACAAAGTCTAGTCCCATTGTAAATTCAATGGTAGCTTATATATTTTGCATTATGGCAGCAAACTTTAAAGACTTACTAGGTTTTATAATGGAGAATAAAGATGAGCAAAAGTCGACTTCATCTTCAACTATTTGTTGGAACATTTGAAAGTCTAGGTACCATTTGTTATCTTAAAATTCAGAGGTTGCTATAGCTGAGTATCTAGTCTATTCAATTCCACTACAGAAATGCAAACTCAAAATCCCTCACAAATTTTTTGTTAAGTTTGAGCAACAACAAGATGTCAAACCATACCACCCAAAAAAAAAAAAAAGGGAATAAAAAGTTGAAACAAAAATGCTCGTGATGGTCATCCACCAATAAAAGAAGCATAAGCTTTGACATTACAGCAAAAAAAAAAGGACAATAAACCATCTATGTCCTAGTGACAAAATAACAGCATATGGTTTAAGATTCAACTATACAAAGTTTATTTCCATATTAAACAAGAAAGGCAATGCATGTCCAAATAAATCAAGAATGATCTTCTACAAAGTAGCATACCTTGCAGCTCCCACATCAAAACTGCCATCATAACAAAGAACAAATAGATATCAGTGCAAGTGCAAGCGAATCAAAACAAGTGACTAAAAAAAAAAAAATTGTGGTGGTATCAGTTATAGAAGAGGGTCGTTTCTTGGAGTAGGTGAGAGTTGTTAGTTGATTTTGAGTTTGTGGAGATTGAGAAGTTTGGAATGGCGGTCTCTATTTTTCATTCTTGTAAGTAAAGGTATAACATGGGAGTGCACAATTTATGAGTAGGTCATGGCAGTACATCAATGATTGAATTAGAAAAGCTACTAATAGTGACTTTTATCAGATTTTCAGAGGAGTTGGGGGAAAATTCTGGCAATGAATATGACAAAGAAACTAAAACTTTTTTATTCCTTTGCTTCATCACAGTTCCATTCTTAAATCTCATTTATAACTACTCCTCACAATCCTCCTTTATTTAATTTTTGAACTGATCTTTGACCTAATTAAAAGATCATTACATTTTACAGTTAAGATGGGGTATACTTTTGCTATAGATTGTTGAAAACCAAGAAATATAGACAATAGTGGTGGAAACCCAAAGACAAAAAAACATTTTTTTTTTCTTTAACATAGTCCAATTTGATTATATAATTATGGTAATAGGAAGTTTCTAATAATCAATCATCTTCAGAAGAAATTAGAAGTGCCTGCCAAGTCCAGGGGTTACCTTGCACCTCTCTATGCTTCCCTTTTACTGTTTCTAAGCTATTTTCTCATCACCTACCACTAATAACTCCATCTTTCCTTCTTTATCCTATTCATATTCTATAATTGATACCACCACAATTATCACATTTATCATTGCAATTAACATCTCCATTATTCTATGTACCTATTTCAATGCACCTAACCTAGTAAAGCACAAATAAGGAATTCACTATCATTTGTAAATAATTAGTGGAGTAAGAGGCAGTGGAGACTATTGAAGAGGAGCGCTACAAAAATTCACTCTAAAAACTAAACAACAATCAACTGAACATGTAAATATATGGATTAACATTCAACCAAAATGAGGTAACAGTCAACCTAGGATTGAGCCTTCCAAACAGAGATAAAATCCAGCAAATCATAATTACCAAAAACATATATCCGACAAATCATAATTAAAAATAGCAAAAGAATTTTGAGTATTTTTCCAAGGTTAGAAATTCCATATTGAGAGAAACTACTATATTAATAATGCTTTATAGTTGTGTCGATTGTCCATTTATGTTGAGACCAATCTCAAAGAGATTTGAACCTAATACCCAAATAATAGCATATCACAAATTGGACAGCAGCTAATAAAGAGATAAAATCGAACCTTTATTCTGCTCCAAGACCGACACTTGAAGAAGAGAAGAAAGAGGAAATGCCAGCACTTAAGGCTGCTGAGTGGAGAAAATTGAATGGGCTCGTTGGTACCGGTGACACAGAAAGAGCAGAAGGGGATTTGGGTGAGGAAAGAGTTTGTCGGTACAGGAGACAGAAAGAATCGAAGTACTTTTGCAAGGAAATAAGTAAAGTGAAAATGAGTGCTTTTGCGGTAAGAGGGCTTTTTTTCACTTACAATGATGGTTTTTTTTTTTTTTCAAATGGAGAGTTTCATTTAGCGCTATTTTTTTTTACACTCATGGCACCTTTTTTTTTTACAACTCAGCTTTTTTTATTTTTAATTAGAATAGCTATTATGATAGTTTAACATGTCAAAATAGATAATACAATATATAAAGAAAAAAAAGTATTCTAACACATTTTAGAAAATGTCATAAAATGGTTCTAAGAACACATTAAAATTTACATTTCCAGTAAATCTAGTAAAAGGGTATGCTTTTGCTTGTGTCTATTACAACATTTTTGATAAACTGTCACAAATTTGTATTTCTAATGACATCTTTAAAAAATATTATAATAAATATGTCACAATATGATTAATTTCTAGTAGTGAGAAGTGCTTCCGGTCACAATACAGACGTTTCTGGACTATAGATGCCCCAACCAAGTTATCTTTGTAACTCCGGAACAAAAGATATTGATTGTTGGAAAACAGCTGGCCCTTACAATTTTGAAAACCTATTATAAAAGTTAAAATCAGCTCAGCCCCACCAGAATGGGATGGCCTTGAAATCATTCATTCAATCCATCATATCTAAACCACTTCAACAAGAGATTTATTAATGAATGTAGAATATGGATTTATCAAACAAAAGATTTGCTCTAAAAGCATTAAAAGACAATTAAGACATTGGAGACTGAAAACTCTTACCTTTAAGCATGAAAAAATTATGAAAATAGGACAGAGATTTTACCTATTTGCAGAAAATAAAATTTAGAAAATATATGTGCAACACCAATATTTTTTAGCTGAAGTAGAATTTGAGACCAAGACAAAATTTCCAAATATTTGGCAATATTATCTATATTTTTTTGAAAAAGAAGCTACAGGAAGAAGAAGAAGAAGGATCTGGAACTAAAATATGTGGAATTGAATATGATGAAGATATATTAGAAGATTAAAAGCTATTACTGGCCAACCATCCCTACATCCACTCATACATGAAGACAAAAGGAAAAGATTCCCACAAAAGATTTGTGCAACTAACTCTACAATAAAAACATTTGCAAGGACATAAGATATCTTTTTTGTTTTTGAGCTGTTAGGTCTAAAACAAGCCCCAGTGTATATCTAGTGTCTAGAATGTTTTAGTATATAAGCATGAGTCTCAAGAATGTTGAGAACCATGCGAAAACAAATGAGAAAACACATGCAGAAATCTTGTGCGAATTAGAAAGCAAGATTCAAAAACCCATGCAATAGAAATACTCTAATAGAACATGCAACCCTTTTAGCGAGCAACCCTCACTACTAAACTTTCACTTTGCAAACACTTGTTTCAGTAGTCATGTTTAGTTACTAAATTACCAGCAACTAAGGGTAAGAAAAAGAGTAAGAGAGAACCACTAAGAGTTATTCACTACACATCCTTAGTAGCTATAGGTAAAAGAGCTAATGTACCCGTTCAACCGAGAAGCCATCTGAGAGGCGTGAAAGGCATATCAGGGGAAGAAGCGTGAGCCATCCAGGTGAATGAAATGATAAGTGAAAATACTTTTAAGTAAGACTCCAAAACTCTTTTCTTAATCCTTAGTAATCCTATATGGTCTCTGAATCAACCAGTTATTTTTATGCCTTACAAGAATTAATTACTCCTAGTACCAATCATTACTTCAAAAGAACAGTAGACTCCTTAGAAACTATTCAACAGCGTTAATGCTTATCTTGATATTATAGAATTTGAACTTCGTAAAATCACACGATACCATCCGTGGTCTTATTTATTGTATATTAACCAAGCTAAAAAAGACTTACTTTGGTAAAGGTATTTTGAAATAAAAGCTAAGATTTGATTTAAATCCTTTTGGGCATAAAATTAAAAAAAAAAAAAGAGGGTTCGTGAGACCCCACGTTAAGTAGTCTTTCTTTAGTGCTTACTCTATTTATATCCATCTTTTGTACTTATAATATATATATATATATATATATATATATATATATGTATGTATGTATATATTATAACTTTTGTACAAAACAAAAATGTATATATCTTTACTACTCATTACTTTTTCCAATACCTATCTCCTATCCGTCAAGCACTAGTGTTTGTCATCTTTTCCTAGAACACATAAGGAATACTATTTGTAGGACAAACAAATCTTCTTTCTCTATAGCAATTTCTCTTATTTTGCATTCTCTTGAAATTACATTCGGTAACTTTTGTTCATATTTGTACTTTTAGTGTATCTTTATATATTTATCCTTTGTCTTCTAGCTTCCATATCTTTCATGTAAGTCTTTTTCTTGTTGCTATTGTTTTATTTTTTGGTGTTTTTGCCTAAAAGCCATATAAAGTACACACACACACACACACACGCACACACACACACACACACACACACACATATATATATATATATATATATAAAGTTTAGCTCCAAAAGGGCACCCCCTTCCCCTAATTTTGGTAGCATATCCAATCCTTCCTTTTCTTCTTGTTCATTAATTTTATATTTTTCTTACATTCACTAAAAATCCAATTAAAACATAAATTAAATCTTGTTAGATTTTATCAGTTCTTGTTAAGTACTATAAATCAAAATATTGTGGAATTTGGTTTTATAATTACTGAAAAAACCTTAGAGGGAGGGTGAATAAGGTTTTTGGCAAGAAAAAACGATTTTTCCGAATTGTCTAAAATGCTGAGAACAAGAATGATCACCAAGATACTTGGATTGACTTTATAGATGCATAGAAAGCTATCCAAGTACTCGTAGATGTATATTCAAGTTTAGACAGTGAAAGATCATAAAAAACAGTACATAAACCACTGAATAAAATGAGACAAGAGATGTATAGTGGTTCGATCAACAATGATCCACGTCCACTACCTTAAGCCTCACACTTAAGGATTTTCAACCCTATTTCATTAACCTCACTTAATGAAACCAATTCACATATAAGAAATGATCACCACACTAGGTTTTCCACAACCTCTCGAACACATCAAGGATCACTTCATTAGGTTTTACGCCACGAACTTGACACAAACACAAAACAAGGATCACCCTAATGGGTTTTACCATACAACCTTGCACATACACAAAACACAAGGCTCACCCCTATGGGTTTTACACTATAACATTGCACAACAATAGAGAATTGAAAAATCAATAGAATAGAAATAAGCTCACTTACTTGAGCAGATGTTTTCTTGGATACAAGTCACAAATTACTTTTATCTTTGATACACAATGAACTCACATTAAAGCTAGATAAAAGGAGATTTTTTGAAAGTATTGAGCAATAAGTTTTCTAAGATGAATGTTTAAAAAACCCTACTTCTAATCTTGCTTTAAGGGCTATTTATAGAGCCAAAAAGGGAGTGCCAACAGTCATAAAAAAAATGACTATAAATTTTTATATTTAAACTCATCCGAGATTTGGACTTAGGTTTTGGACGAAGACGCATCCAAAAGGTAAGTTCAAAAATGGCACATTCCTGGAAGAAATTTTTCAACCCGGTTTACAGGATTTTGGATGAACCTTTTGGATTCAAACTATTCCATCTAAAATTCTGTGAATTTTAAAAACTTTGAAAATAATCTCCTTTGAAGCTTCAAGGTAAAATCAAATGAATCAAAAGATAAGAAGACATAAGAATTAATAAATATACCTTAATAACACTTTCTAATCTATCATTCTTCATAAAGAGCTTCCATGATATATAACTTCTTATACTCTGATTTTCTCATTTAATCTTCTAATCTTCAAATCAGTGAAGAAGAGGTTGACAACAATTCTTATTTGAAGACTTTAGAAGAATAAAGATTAACCATGTCCTATCACAAGAAATTAATAAGTTAGTCCATATCAATGTTTGTCATAAATCAAAATACAAAAGAAAGCCCGTAGGGCTAACAATTACCAACTATCTTAGTTACATTTAGAAATTGCAAATATTCGTGAGTAGTTAATTAATACTTAGTTCTGTATAAAACATATACTTATGCTTTGTTTAAGTGATTGAAAAGTTTAATTAAAAAGTACGTTGAAAACTTATTAAGATATACAAAAAATTTTCTTAAAACTACCGATCCTTACTCTCCCAATATTAAGTTGTATATTTATTCTCTTTATATCTTAAACTTAGAACTTGTAGAAATTTATGAACAATTAAAATTATTAAGCTCTGCTTAGAAATTATTGTATTTATGTTATGTGTTTACCTTTTAAGGAATAGAATAAAAATTAACAAAAATCTTATTAAACGGTATTCTCGTTTGCTTGTTTTTATTGATCCTTATTCATTTGATTTCTTCCATATAAGTAATAGAATATACAATCTTACTATAGAAAATAGTTTGTTATTAAAAAGCTTAGAAATCTTAAATTCAGCTTAGTGTATGACTGATGCGTAAATTTTGAGTGTAAAAAAATTATCAAATTTAAATCCATCCCTTAGTCAAGTTTTAATTAAAGCATTAATCTCAAATACACATATGAGCAAGTATACTCATTGCATACATAGCATAAGGAATTAACGAGTATCGATCCTCAAAGGAACAAGTACACACTAATTACTTTTTATTCATTATTTAACCAATCCAATAAATTGATAAAGAATTTAAAATAAAAATAAAAACAAAATATATATACATATATATAACTCATGGGGAGAAAAACATGTAATTAAATAGTTATTCTCAAAAGTATGACATGAATCATCTAATACTTATCATAACCAATTATTTTCTTGGTATCATGAAGGAATATAAAGTAAAATTCAATCATTTTCCAAATCATGAATCCATTTATATAAACTCCACTTGTTTCTCAATCCATGAAATTACTATCTCTTGATTAAATTAGCAGATTTTTCAATCGCACTAAAACAACCAAAAGATGTATTAAACTCAATTCCTCATAAACATAAAATTAGTCAACAATCTTATACTCTAGGCGAAATTAACTAATATTTGATTATTTAGGTTCTTTGGTCTTAACTTCGTTTCTCAAGTCCAGTTAAGAAATAACAAATATAAAATCAATAAAATAAAATCAACTCCTAATGTCATTTCCCAAGTTAATTAGAAGGCCATCTAACTCCATTAATTCTTCTATGATCACAAGAAATCAAACACCAAAGAAAAATAATCAATTAATCAAAGCTTAAATAAATTCAAAATTATAAATCTAAGAAAATATCCAACTATAATTAAAGAATTAAACTCATCATTGTTTAAGAGAAAAAAAAAACAAAGAAAGGAAAGAGATAAATACTCATAGACAAGTTTTTCAATTTCCAATGAAAACTCCTCCAAGAATCAATGCTTATTGAGTAATTTCTCTAGAGAAAATATTATTGGTGCACTTTAAAAAATATGCCTAAATCTCCACATTGAGCACACCCCCTTCTTCTAACATGAATGGCTTTTATTTATAGACACAGAAATTGCCTAAAAGAATCCTAAGTAAAGAAGAAGTAATTTCCTAAAAAGACTTTTGAAATTAATTGAAAATTCAAGTCAACACCTTTAAATTGAGAATTGAGCTTGAAAACTCCTGTTTCCTTTTTGCCGTATGCACTGAAGACCATTCTTGTTGAAGCTTAAATCACCCAAGCCACTGAAGCCATCCGAGCTGCAAAACCAATTGAAGTCATGTAGTCCAAGCCATTTTTCCTTCAATTTCATTGACTGCACCACTTTCTTTTTTCTAGCCACATGGAAGCCATTCTCCTATGAATTCCGCTTACCCAAGTTGAATGCGTTTCTGCCAAGCCGATAAAAACCGAGCTAACGAGCCACCGCTATTTCTTCTTTTTCTGTCACCAAGCCAAGCCACCGAAGCCATCCCCTTTCTTCCTACATCCTTCCCAAGATGTCTTTCATCCTCCCTATGATAAGTTTTTGTTTTTTTCCCCTCTAATTTGTTTTTCTTTCTTTGTTTGCTTTGGCCCACGGATTTTTTTTTTTTTTTTTTGTCTTTTTCCTTTGGTTGAGCCAACTAAGCCACGGCTTCCATCTTCGTCTTGTTCCCTTTTCAATTTCAAATTTCAGCTTCCTCTGTTGCGTCTATTTTTTCTGCTTTCCTCTGTTCCTCCAATCTAGGACCGGCGCCAAGTCCATCTTCTTGGCCTGGTGCCAGGTCTACACTGGAAAATTACTCAATTAGCACCAAATTTCAACTATTTTTGTATGAAATTACAGAACAGTATTTTTATAAGTGAAATATCAAATAGGAAGGAATATGACGAGTTATTATATTAAAAGTGTCTCAAATTAGCCTCAAATAATTAGGAAAATAAGGATAATTTTAGCCCCTATCAATGACTGATATTAGACGAATAAAATATTTAAATCTTGAACTAGTAGGAACAAAACAATACTATAATAGGAAGAGTAAAACACTTAGAATATTTAAATGAAGAAACTAGTCAATATAAAGAAATAATAGTCAATTTTGTAAAACATTCCCAGGATGTAGAATTAAAAAAGTATTATCCAGAATCTTTAGGCTTTATTGATTATTTAGGAACATCACATTCAGATAAAATATAACCCAAATAAAATAATATCCAAATGGCATTATTAATTAAAATCTATGAAAATTAGAAATTATAGAAAAAAGATTAGCAGCCTTAAGGCTAAAAAAAGAGATAGATAAACCTATAGATAAATTCTAGTAGATAGAAAATAGAAAAAAAATAAATATAAATTTGGATATTTATCTTCAAAAAATTTAGGTAGTAAAAATTCCAATAGCTAAAAAATAGGATAAATAAGAAATTTATAGTAATTATGAGGTAATTATCATTTTTAGGACCTAGAAGGACTTTAAATGAGAATACTACTGTAGAAACATCCATTCTAGGAAGAATTAGGCAATCTAGAGAAAATAGACAAATTCAGTGAGAAGAAGTTATAGACGTGAATAGAGATGTTGAAATTTATAGAAATCAAAATATAGATTTATTAAATCCTAGAAGATTATATCAAGTAGGTTGGTTACAATCTCATACAAGTTTATTTAGATCTAGTAGAGAAGAACTTTTGTCAGTAACTACAGAACCTAGAACACTTAAATTAGTCACTAATGAAAGTCTTACAAATTTAAAAAATACATATACTAATTATATGCATTTAGGATTGCTAGTAGTAGGAATTAAAGGTTTAGCAATATCTGGATTAGGAACTGAAGTTTTGTTAACAATATTAGATAAAAGATGGAAAGATATTTAAAAAGCACTCATAGCAACTATCGAAGTAGACATGAATGAAAATAGATGAATCTTTTATTGTAATCCAAATTTTTTAATAACGTTAAAAGATCTAGCTAAAAATATAGAAATAGGCATTCAAAATAAGGACTATGAAGATTTTAGTAGGGAAATTTTAATCATAAGCTTAGGATTTATAGGAAGATTAACCAATAGATCTCGAACAAAGTATAAAATAGAAATAAAATCTATTATAGAAGCTATGGCTAGTAAAGGAAATCAATTAATAAACCCAATAAAAGTTAATCCAGAAATTCTAGCAGGGGAAGAATGGAATCTTAACAAATTTTTAGCATCAAATACTCTTTTAGTACCCAGACATAGTGTAATATATCAAAATAATAGAAGATAAACTAGTGTTGGATTTTTGAATTATTCCAATACAAATGTAAGAATAGAAGAATATGATGATATAGAATCTTTGAGACAAGGAACAGAAAATGTATGTATAGAAATTATGGAAACAAAAAATAGAATAATATATCCTAAAGAATTAGGTTTAGAATTATTAGAAGAAGATTTAATGAGGTTAGAAATAGAATTAGAACAAAATGGATAAATAAATGATACTGAATATTTGTATTATAATATGGATAGAAAAATAAGAGTAAAAACAAAACAATATATTGAACATGCAGAAGAAGAAAATAATAAATATGTAAAATATATGGATATTGCTTCTCCTTCTACTGGATCTAGTAATCCTTATCTTCCTCCACAGCCAGTAGCATCACAACAAGTTGTTAATTAGACATTATGGACTAGGAAATTTACCTAGAATGACATATAGTGATTATAGAAAAATACAATCAGAAACGGCACCCAAGGAAAAAAGACAACCTATAGAAACAATAGATAATAAGAAATTAATAGATAATGGTAGAATGTTAAATTTAGCAGCTCATGACTCACAATTGTGGGAAGGAATAATAGACACTTGGAAATATTTAGTAGTATACCATTATATTCAACAAAATTTTGATCATATAGCATAAGAAATGTACATTTATTTAGAAACCTTTTTAGGAGAGACAGTTAGAACAACTTGGGAAAAATATAAAGAAAAATTTTCATTAGAATTGGCACATGATTTGGCTTTAGGACAAATTCCACATAATTTTACAAATAAAATTCATTTAATCTTGACAATGCAAAGCCCTAATTATGGTTGTAGACTTCAATAAGAAGAAGCTGTTAGAAAATTAAAACAATTGTCTATAAAAGATTGGAAATTTATTAAATCCTTTTTACAAGATTATTATTACCATACTACATTGGCATGATATTTTTATGAAGAATCAATTTTAGAAAAACTAGTTTTAAAACTACCAGGACCTTTAGGAGAAGAAATATATAAGAGTTATAAATCATATGATTGAAATATAGCACATATAAAAATATATAGCAACTTGTATAAAATTCATAGTTATGAAACCAGCAGAAAAAGATACATTTATAGAAATAAAAAAACAATTAAAAAGAAAATATAGTTCTTGTAAATGTATTTATACTCCTCAACATTATGGTAAACAAAATCCTAAGAAAATATATAGAAAACCAAAAAAGAAATATTTTAAGAAAAAGTATTATCTTAAAAAATCCTCAGCTAGAACCCTACTTAAATAGAGATAGACATGCTAGAAAATTTAGTAAAAATAGAACTTATAAAAATAAATTGTATTGTTATAATTGCGGTAAGTTTAATCATTTAGTAAGAGATTGTCTTAGAAAAAATAATTTATATAATAAACAAATAGTATTAGTAGATTGTATCAATGAGGATATTATTGATGTAGATGAATATATATCAAATTCAGAAAGTGTATTTAACATAATATCTATTGATGATATGGACTACCAGCAACCTGAGTTGGATGAAGAGATAGAAAACTTAGACTTTGTAGAAGAATAACTAATACTCGCTTTCCACAAAATTAATAGTCTTATTTATCTTAATTAGATAATGTAAAAGATACTGTTCATGAATTAGTCTTTGTAAATTACGAACATAATTGGGTACATAGAAAAGAATCAGATAGCAAACCTTGCTATTTATGTGAAAAATATCATTTTTTAGAACTTAGATGGCAATGTTGTTATTGTTTATAAGAAACTTGTAAATTTTGTTTAGAAAAACAAAATATAGAATAAGAAAAACAAAAATAAAAACAAAGAGGGGATCCTTTAGAACACCATGTAGAAAGAAATTAGGATAATAGAACAATAAATAGGCCAATTAGAATATATATATATATATATATATATATATATATGTTATAAAATTAGGGTAGTGTTAGAATAAAATCTACACACTATACACTAAGAAAATTCTAACTATTCTTTGCACAAGAATTTCTCTTCAAACTTCTCTCTTTCTTTCTCTCACAATTCTTTCTCTAATCTTTCTTTCACTAATCTTTCTTTCACAAAATGATGGTGTCTTACAAGCTTAGAGCATAGCTCTATTTATAGAGCTCTAATTAGTGGAATACATCATGGCATACATCATCTTCAACTAATCTCAATTAATGGTGTCTCCACTAAATGGTGGACATCCATAAAAATCTTCTAATAATTCACATAAATCCATAATTAGTGGAGCCTCCACTAATTAATGGAGATTCCAATAATTCATAACACTCCCCCTTGGATGTCCATCCATACATAAAGAATATGCCTCGTTAAAACCTTACTAGATAAAAACCCAGTGGGAAAAAAAAAATCTAGTGAAGGAAAAAGAGTACACTATTCTATATGTTTGTTTATTACTCACCCTGATGAGATGATTCCTTTAAATCTTTAAACCGACGCATACCGATTTTATATCTCAACTTTTCAAATGTTGCAGTCGGTAAAGTCTTCGTGAAAATATCTGCGAGGTTATCACATGACCGAATTTGTAGCACATCAATCTCACATTTCTTCTGGAGTTCATGAGTAAAGAAGAATTTTAGTGGAATATGTTTTGTCCGATCTCCTTTAATATATCCTCCTCGTAATTGAGCTATGCAAGCTGCATTGTCTTCATAAAGAGGAGTTGGAATATCTTTGATTGATGATAATCCACAACTTTCTCGGATATAATGAATCATGGATCTTAGCCATACACATTCTCGACTTGCTTCATGAATGGCTATAATTTCAGCATGATTTGAAGAAGTAGCTGCTTGGAGATATCGAATGACTTGTTTAATTCCATTCCAATGTCGTCGTGTTGGTGAAGAACTAAATCTTGCTAATAAATTGACAGCAAAAGCAATATCAGATCGTGTATTATTAGCAAGATACATCAATGCACCAATTGCACTGAGATATGGTACTTCAGGACCAAGGAGTTCTTCATCATTTTCTTGAGGTCGGAAAGGATCTTTATCCACATTTAATGATCGGACGATCATTGGAATACTCAATGGATGTGCTTTGTCCATGTAAAATCTTTTTAGCACTTTTGCTGTATATATTGATTGATGAATAAATGTTCTACTCTCCAGATGTTCAATTTGTAAACCAAGGCAAAATTTGGTTTTACCAAAATCCTTGATTTCGAATTCTCTTTTTAAATAATCAATTGTTTCTTGGAGCTCTTCAGGAGTTCCAATAAGATTAATATCATCAACATATATAGCTAATATCACAAATTTAGAACCAGATTTCTTAATAAAAACACATGGACATACCTGGTCATTTTAAATCTCGCTTTCAATCAATATTCACTAAGATAATTGAACCACGTGCGCCCAGATGGCTTCAGGCCATGTAATGATTTCTGTAACTCGATGGAGTAATTTTCACGAGGATAATGTTTATATGCTTCAGGCATATGAAATCCTTCGGGATTTTCATGTAAACATCATTTTCTAAATTTACATACAAGTTAAGCAGTGACAACATCTAATAGGCGCATATCTATCTTTTCATGTACTGCCAAACTGATAAGATATCGGAGTGTAATAGCATCAACAACAGGAGAATAAGTTTCATCATAATCAATACCTGATTTTTGTGAAAAACCTTGGGCTACTAATCGCGCTTTATATCGAACGATTTCACTCTTTTCATTGCGCTTTCGCACAAATATCTATTTGTAGATAACAGGTTTTACACCTTCTAGTGTTCGGACTGCAGGTCCGAAGACTTCACGTTTTGTCAATGCATTTAACTCCGATTGAATCGCATCTTTCCATTGCAGCCAATATTTTCTATGCCGACATTCATCAACTGATATTGGTTCAGGATCATCACTATCCTGTATAACATCAAGAGATATTATATGCAAACATATGATCAATAATTGTTTCTATCCGATTCCAACTTCTACCGAAAGTGGTATAATTGATAGAAATTTCATTGTTACTTTCATCAACTTCTGGTTCTTTGTCATCAGTTCTCTCTTGGTTTTTCAATATGATCTTCTGGATCATTTAATCCTCTTTTCTTTCGAGAATTTTTATCTTTAGAACCAAGAAGTCGGCCATGC
Organism: Voacanga thouarsii; assembly: GCA_026120185.1. Taxonomy (NCBI): domain Eukaryota; kingdom Viridiplantae; phylum Streptophyta; class Magnoliopsida; order Gentianales; family Apocynaceae; genus Voacanga; species Voacanga thouarsii. The sequence goes on along the minus strand of JANUWF010003373.1, from coordinate 1,922,144 downwards.
TTCTGGCATACTTTTGGCTCAGCAGCTATATGTCAAATCTTTTGTTCTGCTGGAACTTCAATTAGAATAAGAGCATTTATAGCTGGCATATGCGATTTTATTACTCTTCTAGAGTAAAAAAAAAAGCGTCTGGCATTTGATTTGCAATGCTTTACAAATGAATTATCTTTTGAACTTCAACTTCACACGCGCTTGTATGCGGATCAAGATAATTTAATGATGTTGTCCAATCAAGATATTTCTTGTACTGTTTCTATTCTCCCCCTAATTTAGGGAATAATGATTTCACAAGAGAATAAGAAAAGAAATATAAGAAAATGATGACAATCAGAAAATGCTAAGAAAAATATCTTTTTTTTTTTCACTCTTCCCGGTACTGACTTTTCGTCTTCCTCTCTTGTATTTTCTTCTCCTCCAGACCCTCTACCTACCATCTACCTCTTCTTCTTCCTCATACAGATATATATATATATATATGTGTGTGTGTGTGTGTGTGTGTGTGTGTGTGTGTGTGTATCGATATATATCTCAATTATCAGTCATTAGTAAACATCAAAAACAAAAATCACAAAGCAGATATGGAGACTCGTAATTCATTTGAGACATGGTCAAATTTTGACTCGGTTTACAGCGAGATGTTGATGTATTTTCCTTTCCAAACCAACCGCTTCTGCCTAATTCGAACACAGAAGATTTTGATATGTTTTCCTTTCCAAACCAACCGCTTCTGCCTAATTCGAACGCAGAAGATTTTGATATGTTTTCCTTTCCATACCAACCGCTTCCTCCCAATTTCAGGTGAGATACCTTTAAGGGCTTCCATTTATTTTTAGTATGCTTGATAATGAAATTAAACTCTCTTTTGGTTTGTTTTTTATGTAAATCAGTGGAAGTTTTGAACATACTGCTTTGGACCAAGTTGATCTGCCCCTACAAGAGACTGCTTTTGATACTGTTCCTCTTGATGCTATTCCTTTGAATGAGGATATGCTTGTGCATGATCCTTTCTACTCTCTAATGGATTTTGAACAAAGCCAGAATATGTTTCCAGGTTATTATACCTTTAAACATGGATTTTGAATGGTATTACCTTTACTGATATTATTTTCTTTTTCTAGGAGAAATAATGAGTGGTCTTGGCAACGAAATCGGAGTAAGTACTCATGAAATGCATAATATCGAAGTTCAAGATATTATTGCAGACAAAATTCCTGGGGAGAAGAAGATGATTAAGAGGCAGAGAGAGAAGAAGGGTAATAACTCCCGAGACACTATCAAGAGAAACAATTTCACGATACTTTTACCTACCAATCAAGAGCGCGGCCAAAGAAGCTGAATATTGGCATAACCCGTCTCAAGAAAAGATGTAGGGAGTTAGGAATTCGTCGATGGCCTCACAGGAAATTGGTGAGCTTGGAGACCATAATCAAGAATGTTCAAGTTCTCTCTCATACATACTTATAATTTGCAAGTATGAAACTATGAAAGATTTATAAGTAAATAACCGATGATATCACTTCGATTTACAGGAGATGCAAAATAAAGAAGAAGGAGGACATATGGCTTAGAAGAAGTTGAAAGAAGCCATTGCGATACTTGGAATGTGAAAAACGAGTTGGTGGAAGAAAGTCCTAATACGCAGTTAGAGGACCAAACACGAAATTGAGACAAGCATGCTTCAAGGCCAAATATAATAAGAAATTTAATTATAATAAACTTAAGGAGATCATAAAATCTCAAGACTCATTTCGCAGTAATTTTACGGCTAATTTTGCTGCTAGTCTCGATCTTTGGCTCAAAGGGAAAGAAAAGGAGGAGGATGTCGAAAAAGAGGAGTTGAAGTCCATAATTACTAATTGTTTGTCTTCCTCTAATGTAAATATTGAAAAAGAACAATTACAAACCTTCATCTTACATTTGTCAGCTCAATTATAAAAGAGCAACTATAAGCATGTATCCTCAAGTTCATATGAACACTAGTGATATGAATAAAAGATGTGATGCTTATTATTAATGGAAATATCTTTTTCCCTTATTATCTTTCTGCTCCACTTCGGGTGGTCGAGTATTTCTACGTGATAAGGGAAATATCGAGTGTGTCCATGACCATAACCACGGCAATCTGCCACAACTACGACTATAACGATGGCTTAGCTGGAGCCAACGACATTCACTTACGGAGTCTTTGTTGAGCCGATTCATACGGCTTCATGATTTCTCAATAATAACTCATGTTAAAGTCTGTCAATTTTGGATACCCTTTTTCTCGATATTATTCTTGTAGGACATGAAAAGTGGAGAATGTCTTCTCCAATATAACTTTATCAGTAACTTTTTCTCCGTAAAATTTTTAACTAAGATGTAGTTTTTATATATCACGGAGTTCACGGTTTTACAATCTTGCAACTTCAGGTGCAACCATTCATACCGTGCAGTGGGTAGTACGACCATCTTCAGGCGGTCAAATTTTTCTTTTTATCCACATGACATATGGATCTCATTTTTTTAGTATTTAGATGCATTTCTGTATGACATATAAATATTTTTTTTCAGAAATATCAAGGGCTACAAATTCAAATTTAGTGAGATCAATAAATGCGTACTTGTCTTCTGGCTTTAATAACCGCAGAGACTCGTGCTGATAACGTGTTATAAAATTAGGGTAGTGTTAGAATAAAATCTACACACTACACACTAAGAAAATTCTAACTATTCTTTGCACAAGAATTTCTCTTCAAACTTCTCTCTTTCTTTCTCTCACAATTCTTTCTCTAATCTTTCTTTCACTAATCTTTCTTTCACAAAATGATGGTGTCTTACAAGCTTAGAGCATAGCTCTATTTATAGAGTTCTAATTAGTGGAATACATCATGGTATACATCATCTTCAACTAATCTCAATTAATGGTGTCTCCACTAAATGGTGGACATCCATAAAAATCTTCTAATAATTCACATAAATCCATAATTAGTGGAGCCTCCACTAATTAATGGAGATTCCAATAATTCATAACAATATATATATAATACGATCAGCCTGAATTTCGAGGAAATGCCGAAGAACATGGGCGGGCCTTGTTTTTTGGGCTAGTTGCCAGCGGTAAGACTATTTAGACTAATTTTGTGGTGATCGTCGGGTTTCATTTAATGAAAAATCAAAAGCCGATAATTCCGAAGTTGGTCATCCAAATGAGCGAGTGAACGGTTCTGGTTCGGTTTCTTTCTAGTCTGCTTAAGGATTCTCTCGAAAAATGAAAATAAAAGAATGGAATGCAAGTCGTTGTAGCATAAGAACAGTAACATGAAGTATTTTAACAATAGACCACTACATTTATAGATTTGCAGCCCATAAATTGAAGTAATATTTTCCGGTCCATCCCATTGTAGTCTTCGTCAAATTAATATGTGATGGGTGAAGTATTTTAATGGGCGTATGGCCCCAAGCACTCTGATTTTGACTTCGAAACCTTGACTTACATTTCAGATTTTCTTTTCTTTCTCCATCTGGGCGAAACCTCTCAGCTGCTGCATTTGTCTTTTCTCCATCTGGGTGAAACCTGTCAACTCCTCCATCTTGGCTGCCTCAAAACATTTAACTCCGCAAAATCCTAGTCTATGAAAATTTTTCATGTCTCCATCCTTCTGGGAGAAAATAAATAGAACACCTTACATAATTGATTTAATTATTGAGTTTGATTTATGTTTTGATCTTCCTATATTTTAAAATAAAAAATACAATAGAAAGAAATACTGGAGTTCATACTTTGGTTTTGTTAAATATTTAAACAAAATCAATAACGTTTATTTAAAAAAATTAAATCAAATTAAGTATTTTAAAATTTAAAATTGTTGAGCTTGGTTTAGTTTGATTTGATCAGTTTAATCAGTACTGTAGTAAATCACACATCACAACAATATACTTTATTAATAATATATAAATTTTAAGCATTTACTATGTGATAGTCCATATATATATATATATATATATATATATATATATATGATAGAGAGAGAGAGAGTACAGACACACTAGATAGTTTCGATATTATTTTTAAATGCCCCTAATTTCTACACAAAGTGAATTCAGAAAATATTAGGTTTGATCCATGAACTTCAAACATATTATTTTAACACTATTTTACAAATCCAATTATAAAAAGTCAGGTTAAATTAATATTAAATTCACGTTCTTTTAAGAAATTTATTTCTAAAAAATTCTTTACTTAACACTGTATATCAATTCAATTTGATTGGAATAGAATCATTTTTCAAAATAAACTAATTTTTCGATTTAGTTAACTTCCAAACTGAACCCAAACCAAACCAAGCTAAAGACTTCTAATCCGGTTTGATTCGATTTGGATACGTTGACTTCCAATTTTCTTGAACACTCCTAGAACACAAATATGGTAAGAATCAAAGGAAATCGCCAAAACCTGAAAAGAAATATTGGCTATATAAATCTTCATACCCTCTTTTTTCCAAACTGGGAACCCTGTGCCCACCGATAGTTGGAAAGAAGATCTATTGTGACTGACTTTTCTTTTCCCTTTTCCTTTTTCTTTTAATACCTGAGAAGCGGAGAATTGAAACGTTAAACACTGCAATTAGTTTAGGAGCATGCAGTTAGGGGTGCTAATTTGGCTGACGAATTAATAGATATCCAATTCATCATGAATAAATAGACATAAATTGTTAATTGTTATAAAATTAGGGTAGTGTTAGAATAAAATCTACACACTACACACTAAGAAAATTCTAACTATTCTTTGCACAAGAATTTCTCTTCAAACTTCTCTCTTTCTTTCTCTCACAATTCTTTCTCTAATCTTTCTTTCACTAATCTTTCTTTCACAAAATGATGGTGTATTACAAGCTTAGAGCATAGCTCTATTTATAGAGCTCTAATTAGTGAAATACATCATGGCATACATCATCTTCAACTAATCTCAATTAATGGTGTCTCCACTAAATGGTGGACATCCATAAAAATCTTCTAATAATTCACATAAATCCATAATTAGTGGAGCCTCCACTAATTAATGGAGATTCTAATAATTCATAACACTCCCCCTTGGATGTCCATCCATACATAAAGAATATGCCTCGTTAAAACCTTACTAGATAAAAACCCAGTGGGAAAAAAAATCTAGTGAAGGAAAAAGAGTACACTATTCTATATGTCCATTTATTACTCCCCCTGATGAGATGATTCCTTTAAATCTTTAAACCGACGCATACCGATTTTATATCTCAACTTTTCAAATGTTGCCGTCGGTAAAGTCTTCGTGAAAATATCTGCGAGGTTGTCACATGACCGAATTTGTAGCACATCAATTTCACATTTCTTCTGGAGTTCATGAGTAAAGAAGAATTTTGGTGAAATATGTTTTGTCCGATCTCCTTTAATATATCCTCCTCGTAATTGAGCTATGCAAGCTGCATTGTCTTCATAAAGAGGAGTTGGAATACCTTTGATTGATGATAATCCACAACTTTCTCGGATATAATGAATCATGGATCTTAGCCATACACATTCTCGACTTGCTTCATGAATGGCTATAATTTCAAGCATGATTTGAAGAAGTAGTCGCTATAGATTGTTTCGTAGAACGCCATGATATAGTAGTATTTCCACATGTAAATAGATAGCCCGTTTGAGAACGTGCTTTATGTGGATCAGATAAATAACCAAAGATCTCGCATAACCTATCAATGTTGGACTGGTTTTATTTGAATAAAATAATCCGAGATCAATTGTACCTTGGAGATATCGAAGGACTTGTTTAATTCCATTCCAATGTCGTCGTGTTGGTGAAGAACTAAATCTTGCTAATAAATTGACAACGAAAGCAATATCGGGCCGTGTGTTATTAGCAAGATACATCAATGCACCAATTGCACTGAGATATAGTACTTCAGGACCAAGGAGTTCTTCATCATTTTCTTGAGGTCGGAAAGGATCTTTATCCACATTTAATGATCGCACGATCATTGGAATACTCAATGGATGTGCTTTGTCCATGTAAAATCTTTTAGCACTTTTGCTCGTATATGTTGATTGATGAATAAATGTTCCACTCTCCAAATGTTCAATTTGTAAACCAAGGCAAAATTTGGTTTTACCAAAATCCTTGATTTCGAATTCTCTTTTTAAATAATCAATTGTTTCTTGGAGCTCTTCAGGAGTTCCAATAAGATTAATATCATCAACATATATAGCTAATATCACAAATTTAGAACCAGATTTCTTAATAAAAACGCATGGACATACCTGGTCATTTTTAAATCCCGCTTTCAATAAATATTCACTAAGACGTGTGAACCACATGCGCCCAAATTGCTTCAGGCCATATAATGATTTCTGCAACTTGATGGAGTAATTTTCACGAGGATAATGTTTATATGCTTCATGCATATGAAATCCTTCGGGATTTTCATGTAAACATCATTTTCTAAATTTCCATACAAGTAAGCAGTGACAACATCTAATAGGCGCATATCTATCTTTTCATGTACTGCCAAACTGATAAGATATCTGAGTGTAATAGCATCAACAACAGGAGAATAAGTTTCATCATAGTCAATACCTGGTCTTTGTGAAAAACCTTGGGCTACTAATCGCGCTTTATATCGAACGATTTCACTCTTTTCATTGCGCTTTCGCACAAATATCCATTTGTAGCCAACAGGTTTTACACCTTCCGGTGTTCGGACCGCAGTCCGAAGACTTCACGTTTTGTCGCTGCATTTAACTCCGATTGAATCGCATCTTTCCATTGCAGCCAATCTTTTCTATGCCGACATTCATCAATCGATATTGGTTCAGGATCATCATTATCCCGTGTAACATCAAGAGATATATTGTATGCAAATATATCATCAATAACAGCTTTCTATCCGATTCCAACTTCTACCGAAGTGGTATAATTGATAGAAATTTCAGTGTTACTTTCATCAACTTCCGGTTCTTTGTCATCAGCTCTCTCTTGGTCTTTATCATTCTTTTCTTCAATATGATCTTCTCGGATCATTTAATCCTCTTTTCTTTCGAGGATTTTTATCTTTAGAACCAAGAGGTCGGCCATGCTTCGGCATGCTTTTGGCTCAAGCAACTATAGGTATAATATTTTGTTCTCACTGGAACTTCAATTTGAATAGGAGCATTTATAGTCGGCATATGCGATTTTGTAACTCTTCTAGAGTCAACAAAAGCGTCCGGCATTTGATTTGCAATGCTTTGCAAATGAATTATCTTTTGAACTTCAAGTTCTCATGCGCTTGTGCGCGGATCAAGATAATTTAATGATGTTGTCCAAGCAAGATCTTCTTTATGTTGTTTTGGTTCTCCCCTAATTTAGGGAATAATGATTTCACAAGAGAATAAGAAAATAAATATAAGAAAATGATGACAAGCAGTAAAATACCAAGAAAAATATCTCTTTTTTTTTCACTCTTCCCGCTCCGACTTTTCCTCTTCCTCTCTTGTCTTTTCTTCTCCTCCGACCCTCTACCTACCATCTACCTCTTCTTCTTCCTCATACAGTATATATATATATATATATATATATATATATATATGTATCGATATATATATCGCTTATCAATCATTAGTAAACATCAAATACAAAAATCACAAAGCGTATATGGAGACTCGTAATTCATTTGAGACATGGTCAAATTTTGACTCGGTTTCTGCAGCAGATGTTGATGTATTTTTCTTTCCAAACCAACCGCTTCTGCCCAATTCAAACACATAAGATTTTGATATGTTTTCCTTTCCAAACCAACCGCTTCTCGCCTAATTCGAATGCGTAAGATTTTGATATGTTTTCCTTTTCAAACCAAATGCTTCCTCCTAATTTCGGTGAGATACCTTTGAGGGATTCCATTTGTTTTTAGTATGCTTGATAATGAAATTAAACTCTCTTTTGGTTTGTTTTTTATGTAAATCAGTGGAAGTTTTGAACATACTGCTTTGGACCAAGTTGATCTGCCCCTACAAGAGACTGCTTTTGATATTGTTCCTCTTGATACTATTCCTTTGAATGAGGATATGCTTGTGCATGATCCTTTCTACTCTCTAATGGATTTTGAACAAAGCCAGAATATGTTTCCAGGTTATTATACATTTAAACATGGATTTTGAATGGTATTACCTTTACTGATATTATTTTCTTTTTCTAGGAGAAATAATGAGTGGTCTTGGCAACGAAGTCGGAGTAAGTACTCATGAAATGCATAATATCGAAGTTCAAGATATTATTGCAGACAAAATTCCTGGGGAGAAGAAGATGATTAAGAGGCAGAGAGAGAAGAAGGGCAATAACTCCCAGACACTATCAAGAGAAACAATTTCGCAATACTTTTACCTACCAATCAAGAGCGCAGCCAAAGAATTGAATATTGGCATAACCTGTCTCAAAAAAAGATGTAGGGAGTTAGGAATTCGTCGATGGCCTCACAGGAAGTTGGTGAGCTTGGAGACCATAATCAAGAATGTTCAGGTTCTCTCTCATACATACTTATAATTTGCAAGTATGAAACTATGAAAAATTTATAAGTAAATAACCGATGATATCACTTCGATTTACAGGATATGCAAAATAAAGAAGAAGGAGGACATATGGCTGAGAAGAAATTAAAAGAAGCCATTGCGATACTCGGAATGTGAAAAACAGCTTGGTGGAAGAAAGTCCTAATACGCAGCTAGAGGACCAAACACGTAAATTGAGACAAGCATGCTTCAAGGCCAAATATAATAAGAAATATAATAAACTTAAGGAGATCATAAAATCTCAAGACTCATTTCGCAAGTAATTTTACTAGCTAATTCTCGTCGCTAGTCTCGATGCTCGGCTCAAAAGGGAAAGAAAAGGAGGAGGATGTCGAAAAAGAGGAGTCGAAGTCCATAATTACTAATTGTTTGTCGTCCTCTAATGTAAATATTGAAAAAGAACAATTACAAACCTTCATCTTACATTTGTCACTCAATTACAAAAGAGCAACTATAAGCACGTATCATCAAGTTCATATGAATACTAGTGATATGAATAAAAGATGTGATGCTTATTATTAATGGAAATATCTTTTTCCCTTATTATCTTTTCTCGTTCCACTTCGTGGCCGCATTTCTCTCGTGATAAGGGAAATATCGAGTGTGTCCATGACCATAACCACGGCCACCGCCACAACTACGACTATAACGATGGCTTCTACTGGAGCCAACAACATTCACTTCGGGAGTGCTCGTTGAGCCAGCTTCATCCGGCTTCATGATTTCTCAATAATAACTCATGTTAAAGTTGTCAATTTTGGATACCCTTTTTCTCGATATTATTATCGCAGGACAATATTCGAGGTATGAAAAGTGGAGAATGTCTTCTCCAATATAACTTCATCGAGAACTTTTTCTCCGCAAAATTTTTAACTAAGATGTAGTTTTATACATCACGGAGTTCACGGTTTTACAATCTTGCAACTTCGTGTGCAACCATTCATACCGTGCAAGTGGGTAGTACGACCATCTTCGAGTGGTCAAATCTTTCTTTTTATCCACATGACATATGGATCTCCTTTTTTTAGCATTTAGATGCATTTTTGTATAACATAAATTTTTTTTCGTAAATATCAAGGGCTACAAATTCGAATTTAGCGAGATCAATAAATGCGTACTGTCTTCCGGCTTTCATAACTAGCAGAGACTCGTGTCGATAACGTGTTATAAAATTAGGGTAGTGTTAGAATAAAATCTACACACTACACACTAAGAAAATTCTAACTATTCTTTGCACAAGAATTTCTCTTCAAACTTCTCTCTTTCTTTCTCTCACAATTCTTTCTCTAATCTTTCTTTCACTAATCTTTCTTTCACAAAATGATGGTGTATTACAAGCTTAGAGAATAGCTCTATTTATAGAGTTCTAATTAGTGAAATACATCATGACATACATCATCTTCAACTAATCTCAATTAATGGTGTCTCCACTAAATGGTGGACATCCATAAAAATCTTCTAATAATTCACATAAATCCATAATTAGTGGAGCCTCCACTAATTAATGGAGATTCTAATAATTCTTAACATTAATATTAATTTTGATGGATTCAAGTGAATATTCCTTAATCTAATAAATTTAATATATTTAAATGGACATTCAATCTATTTATATCCATTCACTTAAAAACTCACCTAATTTTTATAATTTAAGGGCTGGACCCCAGTTTATTAGATGAATTTAAATATATTGTATTTCATTTAATTCCATTCAAAATCAAGGTAAATATCTATTTTACAGCCTCTCGATGCATTCAATCGATGATTTAACTTTTGGAAAACATACGGTCACTTGTTTCCAACTTGACTGCAGGAGTTTGCAGGCTGTCCATGTTGGAAATATAGTATAACGGAATAAAAGGTAAGTTTTATAAGTCATAAAATCTAATAAGACGTCTAATTAAATATTGGACAATTACAACGAAGTTTATCTTCAATTATATACAACCCATGTTGTGCGATCTCCTCTTCTAAACAACTAAAATACGTGGGATTGACTAATTTGATTTGATTACCACAGTGGCCAATGTGGTCATTTCTTTTATATTTTCTTCATATATCTGTCCAATGTGGATTATTTGTTTTTTGGTTTTTCGTCAACTTTTTTGATGTCGACAAAGATATCAAACCATGATTACCGCTCTGATTATTGTTTTAACTATGAGTGCCTTCAGTATTCTTTTGAAAGAGAGAATAAAAAAAAAATCCCTTTGTATAATTTAATCTTATCCTCTCTCATCAATATCGTAGCAGCAAGATTGACAGAATTTTCTAAACGGATACAGTTCTGATTAAATTGTATAATCAAAATATTAATTATTTTAATAAAATAATTAAGTGTATTATCAAAATAATTATATTCTAATTATTTTAATCAGAATTTTCTAAGCAGAACCAACTGCACTTAGTATATTGTTTCCAATCTTATAGAAGGGAGAACATTTTAAAGAAAATCAGAGCTGAGTAATGGCCTGTTTTCTTTTTCATTTTTTTTTTCAAAATCTTTTGATACATAAAAAAGATTGTTATTATTTTTTTTCATTTTTTTAGAAAAGGTGTGTGAGGAGGGGACAAGAATTGGGAAAGGGGATAAGGAAAAGGATGAGACGTAACTCAATATCAAACTCCAGATCTGTATTTCGAGCAATAATCCTCTTGTAACTATCTAAATTGAAGTAAAACATAATAATAAAAGATAAAAGTATATTTTTTTAAAATCAATTTATAACGTATCCTAATTATTAGGCTATTAAGGTTCTAATGACCGAGTAATAATTCAAAAAATATTTCTTGTCAAACAAGATTTATCGGTCCCATTTAATTTTTATCTTCGTCATGGTAAAGGCATTCATTTTCGCGATGAGCCAAAAAGTAACCTGTCTTTCAATTCAATGGAGACGTCACGCGGTGATGAAAATGTTGCCAGGGCTATGTGAGATAAGTTATTTGAGATGTTCAATTCATATTTAGAAGATAGATGGAAAGAAAAATAAAACCCAAATGAATCTGATTCTTCTTCTCATGTACTCTTTTCTACGATGAGGATCAAGAATTTCTTTTTTTAAGTTTTTTTTTCGGGAGGGGAGGTATATATAAATTAAATAAGAAAAAAAAAGGCTATTTTGACGAAATTTGTGATTCCTCTCACACAAATCACGGTGTGGGATCGAGTCGAGATTAAAAAAACAAAGAACGAAAATGATTATGGAAATAAAAAATTTTAAAAAATTGTTAGATAGATTGGAAGAATTGTGAATAGTTGAATGATATTATTTGTCAATTTTCCAATATAAAGATTGGAGAAATTGATCGTGTCCAAATTCTTCCGAACAGTACTATTAATGTTTTCGAGCATTTAAAATCTTTCTATTACCACATTGAGGTGAAACCAACCAAACCCTTTAAGGAAAAGTGCATATCTTTTACTTGGGATGGAGAATGGACCTCAGAAATTAATCATGCCATTTTTATCTTTCATTATAGCATTTGGGGGATACAATTCATTTAAGATGGAAAAAGAACGGGGAAAAAAGTGCACCATTCCAAAAAGAGTTGAAGTGTAAATTGTTTTTAGCTCTCCCTTCCAAAAGTGAAAAAGAAAATTCCGACATATATTAATTTTTTTACCACCATTTTACCGTGTAAATCCAACTTGAAGAGATATACCCAAACAAATGAAGTGGTAATGCAACCACTTTTGACAGTGGGGGAAACTCGAAATAATTAACTTGCATGCTTCCGTGAATGAGATCGTACTTTTTTTTAAATCTTTTTTTGAATGATATCGCACTTCATTTCTTCTTAACACCCACCAACTTGTGTTTCAATTATTACTAAACAGTTAGTCACAGAAAAACTGAAAGTATAGCAACAATCAAAATAAATAAAAAAAATAAAGTTTATATTCTTAAGTATTCCCAGTCTACCGTTAACGTTGACTTCACAGAAAAGACCCCCCCCCCCCCACCAAAAAAAATTCAATGATAATTTGATACCAAGCACTAAAAATATATTTAGAATTATATTCAGTTTTTATAAAAATATAAATATAATTTTAAAATTTATAAAAAATTTATAAATAGAAAAATTAATATTACGATACACTTTTAATAAATAAATAAGTTTTCAAAACTTTATAAGAAAATTATTTTGCATTAAATTTATTTTTTGTTAAAAATATAAAATATTATTTTTTAAAAACATTACAACACAAGTACAATCTAAGTCAGTCTAACAATCAAATTATTAAACAAATAAAAATGCAAAGTACTTATTACAGCAATCTCCAATATTTATAGAGCAGTCAAGTCTAGCAGTGTAATTATCTTACGAACAAGAGAACAAGATAACGCATTGAAGCCAAAAACCAAAAAATGTCAAAAACATTATCATTTAATTCACATGGTATAATAAAAGACTTGTTCCTCTGTCGTTGTCACCACTAAATATAATTTTAATTAAAACGAAATTAAATATAATTTCAATCAAAATACATTTTAAAGAATTTGATTTGATTTAAAAATTTCAAGTTAAAATTATTAATTTACTTTAAAAATCGAAGAAAAATCCAATGAAATCGAATGATGAAGACCCTAGAAGCAACCAAGAGTTGGCCCAAAGTATACCCACTATCTTGTTTCATAGTCCTTTTCCGAAAGCGAAAAATCATTTACTGGGATTCTGGGAAATGTATGCATCAATCCTTAACTTGCCAAGAACAACAACCGCCTCCATAAAACAGGTTGGCCCTGTAGGGCAGCATCTCTACCAGAGTTAAAAAAGGGGGGGGAGAGAGAGAGAGAGAGAGAGAGAGAGAGAGAGAGAGAGAGTTTTAAAATATTTTTTTAACGAGCATACCAGAACCTTAATTAATTTAATATGTATTATTTTGATAAAAGATATTTTTAGTTAGTTGGAGCAATCACTTACGTTACCATTATGGATCAACTTAGATAATGAATTACGGAATTAATTGACTCTATTCTCAAAATTTTAAAAATTATAGATATTATATTTATAAAATTTTAAGTGACTCTACCCATTTTTTTTTTAAATTTTGACACCACTAAATAAAAACAATATTGGTAAGGATATATTTAACGGTATAGATAATAAGTTCATTATACAATATTTTTAGAATATGTATAACTATCGTTGACAGTTGTAGATATTACTAATAGTTTATATTTAAGTTTTTTTTTAAAATCTTTTTATCATCTTCTAATTAATTTTTTGAAGTATGATCACACATTTAAAACTTTTTTATTATAGATATTATTATTGAGAAACTAGAACAATTATATTTTAATGTGATAATTTGAAGAGTTAGTTGAAGGTAATAATTGACTCTATTGATTTAGTGTTATGACTTTCATTGTCACATGGTTATATTTAGACCTCAACTTGTGATCAAGGCTTTGTTTTGGCAATAACCTAATCCAACTTGACTAGGTTACTCACTCTCAACCTACACACAATTTAATTAAATGTACAAGAAAGGAAAAGTAGACACACAAAGTAATTATGAGCACCCAGAACTCAATTTTAAATTTTATATTTCACAAAAATAAGGAATTACACTCTAATATAAGCTTTCACAACGCCTAGTCTGCACTTGTGCATCTCTCCTACTTTGCAAGTGCTTCCCACCCTTTTGATGAATACAAGTTTACTTCGCTAGTGACCAACCCTGTTTCTAAATTCGCTAAGGCTTGTTTTGGTTCGTGAGGGAGAGAGAAAAGGGGAGAAGGAGTGACACATTTTACTTTTATTATGGGAAGTTAATATATTCACTCTTATTTTGTTTGGTTAAGATAAAAATAGCAAGAGAAGAAGAGAGAAAATGATTAATTTAGTTCACTATTTTATCCCTTATTATCTATTTTATTAAAATTTTTAATGTTAAAAATGTACCAATGTTGTCATTATTACTCCCATTTTATTTTTTCTCTCCTAATTTCTCTCTCCCAATCCTTCCAAATTGGGGGGAAGAAAATGTTGATGTGGAGAGGGAGTGGTACCCCTCCTGATTTACCTCCTCTCCACATCTACATCCAACCAAACAAAGTAAAATCTAACCAAATCAAGCCTAAGTGAGGAGCATTCCCTCTTTCTCACTAGGTTCCCCTCGTGAGAATTCCCACTTACTCCCTGGGATGTGCAAGCTCTTTTTTACAAACAAATGTCATAGAATATTTATAGAGTTTCATCAGAGAAGTTCCACAATCATTTAAGAGATTGACTCCCATCGAAACTCAACTATCTTGAGTTTATCATACAAATCCCAAAAGGGTTTTCCACTATCCGATCAATTTTATCAAATAGGATTTTGTCCCTCTGCAAACTTTATCTTTATCTTCGTAAGATAAAGATGCAAACTTGGCCATATTGTAGACTCCTTCTAGAAATAGGAACATTTACCGCACTGTGAGGCCAAGCCCAAACTCCATACTAGTCCTTTGATTTGTCTAATGTATCTGGTCCAAGCATGCCTCATGTTATGCACTTAGCTAAATCCATTGACCTTGTATAACTCTCAGTCATCTTTCAGGTTAGTCTGTACATAGTCTTGAGCTTCTCATAGCCAACTTGTGCATTCTAATACTAACACATACCAATATGCCCCCAACAAATCCCTAGGGATCATCCAGGCATCAACATCCTCGTCTAACCACCTATGGTCTTGCTGACCTTGTTTGTCAGTCTCGATCTTTAATGTGCAGGTAATTTAGGTAGCATCTCATGGACTGTACCCTTGACAAACTAAGAGGATTAAAAATCTTCTTCAATTGAAGAGCTTGACGTCCTTATTGATGTCACAACTTGCTACGTATCTCGGTGCCTTTTGTACCGCCTCTACCTGTTCTTCCCTCTTTGGAACTACCTCTTGGATTTAGTATCCAATTTCTTATGAACAAAGTAGCTCTTGGTTTTCTTCCAACTCTGTGACAACACGTGCATTTTCTTCCCACCTGAGTGACCAGGCGGAGAGGGATCATAGTTCTGTCTCATCGAGAGTTGTTGTCTCGTGTCACCTATAGACGCACATCACACATTAACTATAGGTATGTAGGCTATGCCTGCATTGCCATGAAGTGAGGTATCTCTTGCCTAACAGTGTCTTTCTAGACCGAGAGGATTTTCCGTTGAGTAATTTGTTCTTAGTCATCTGTCTTGACCAGTATTGTAAGGGCTATAATTACCCCCATCCCCCCCCCCCCTCCTCGCCCCTACTTTTTCTGGGCTCGGTACTTCCTTCATTGATATACCTTCTTTAGGTCGATAATGGATCCAACATCTGTAATGGATTCATGCGCAAGACAGTCTCACTGTGCCCTTCTTGGACTTATGCCACACTAATTTCTCTTTAGTGCCTTTATTTGTATGGTCCAGACACTTTGTCGCGAAATGAGGTCCTTTGCAAACACATTATTCGCCTTTAGGTACTCTCTCTTGGGGGGGGGGGGACATTCGTTTCACATAGGCTTGCTTTTCGTCTCCGTTTCCATCTTAGTCTCATTGCCTTAGTTTAGACCAAGTAAACACAACAAGAAAAAGCATCAATAGCAACGGCTGTTTTGCCGTCTCTAATTTGCAATGGTACAACGACGGCGCCAAGCCATCGCAAATTAGCGACGACAAAACAGTCACCGCTAACTTGAGACGGCATTGCAATATGAATCCAAAGTCTAAAAATATATTTAATTTTTTAGAAATATTCTATTAGCCGTCGCAAAATCATTGCAATTTAAAGACAATTTAGCGACGACATTAGATAATTATACATTAACATTAAACTATTATAAAGTCTGTTGCTAAACTATCATTAATTTTTGACGGATTTACGAGAGAATAGAGTATCATCTCTAAATACTGACGCATTAACTACAGTACCCTAAGCTGTCATGGATCTATTGCTATTTATAGACAGTACTCTATTCCCTCGCAAATCTGTCGCTAATCTGAAAAATTAAACACAAAAGTTTCAATGTTGATTTCATATATATATGAATGTGTATAGTTATAATATTTGATTATTGTAATATTAGATATACACACACACACACACACACACACACAAGTTTTTGTTTTGAATTCAGTGCCATAGCTAAACCCTAACAATCCGGGAGGAACTAGTGATGGTTTAGTTACGAACCCCTTCCGTAGCTAAATCCGTAGAAATCAGTGAGGGTTTAGCTATGGTATTTAAATATTTTGTTCCGAATTTTTGCTGACTCTAAACCCTCGCTATCTACGAGAGATTAGAAACGGCATGTTGCTGTAGCCAAATTATACACTAAATCTAACATTTAGTCTTTTTCATGCATCTCAAATCCCTACTTCTTCCTTCTTCAATTCCTTTTCTGATTTCCCCTGTCACTGCAAAATCCCCCCTAAATCACTATTCCTCTTCTAATCTCTCTTTGCCCTTCCCTTGTACTGTTGTCTTCTGCATTGCATTTCATTTCCAGCTCAGAAGATAGTGGTGTTGTTGGCATGGTTTGTTCCTGTGCACGAAGAACAACAGCAACTAGCGGCCCTATTTCCTTCTCCATTTTCTAAGTAAGTTTTTAATCCCTAACCCTTGCTTTGATTCAATGTTGTTTGATTGCCAATTGTTGAGGCTAGGCTGTTTCTTTCTACACAAAACAGTATAGGGTTTTGACATATTAAGTTTGCTCAATTGACTATCTAGAAAAAGGTCAATGAAATGGAGTAAGCTAAAATGGGCTATTGACACATTTTTTAGTGTGTTCTTTTGCATTAACTCGGGATTTAATCCCATAGAGTTGATAAACCTTTTACCAGTAAATTCAATGAATGAATTCACTCTCAATCTCGCCAGCAAAGTCGCTTACATAATATTGCTCAAATGTTTTATTTATATTTTGGCTTTGATAATGCAGTACTCTTATATAAAGATAATGCCTTAACAAGTAGCCCAAGCAACTAAGTGCATATATGTGGTTTCTTAATTTCATATTAACTATATATCCATGGACAAAGTTGGAGAATTGTGTATAAGAAGGTGATTTTTAATTTTTTTCTATTTTGAAATTACATGCGGCATATGTGGGAGAACTTTTGTTTTGTATCATAATGTCAAACAGAGCAGATCTTGCCGATAATCAAGAGTGTAAATCTCTCCTAATATTCTGGGATCCTTATTTCCTCTTTGTAATTCCTTGATTAGTTAGGTTTACCATATGTAATCTCTAGTGTTGTTGTATATAACGAGATCTGTATCTCTATGTAAAGTATTGAATATAAGCTTTCATTCTTTGTTCCATACTTTATCATGGTATCAGAGCTTTGAGAATTTTTTTTTCCCCCCTAGCTTCGTTCTTTTGAGAATTTTCTTTCCCTGTGCTTATCCTTTAGAGGATTTGTTCCAGTCAATCATTATGGATACAAAACAAATTCGAAACTATATCTGTCAAATTCAACGGCAGAAATTTTGCACTTTGGGAGTTTCACTTTTGAATCTTTGTTGAAGGAAAAGGTTTGTCCGGCATTCTTGATGGATCTGACACTGAAGCTGGTGATGAAAACGCTAAGAGCAATTGGAAAACAAAGAATGCACAGGTTATCAGTTGGATGCTTAACTCAGTCAAAACTGACATTGCCCTGAGTCTCTGTTCTTTCAACACTGCTGCTGCAATATGGGATCATCTCAATGGGATTTATTCTCAGGTGAATCAGTCAAGACAATTTGAACTTGCATATGAAATAGCAAATATTAGTAAAGAGGATAGGGATATTCGTAGTTTTTATGTTGCAATGCTACAACTCTGGATAGAACAAGATATGATATCCTCTTCAACGATCTCCCATACTGCATATGCTGAAGCCAAGAAAGAACGAGAACGTGGAAGAGTGATGCAATTCCTCATGAAGCTTCAACCTGAATTTGAGACAGCAAGAGGGACTTTGATCAATCGTGGTAATTTGACTATGGAGTCTGTTTTGGGCGAATTTATTTGTGATGAAATGCACTTGAAAACACAAGCTCAACTAGACACACAAAATAATACTACTGATTCAATATTTCTTACCTCTCGTGGATGATTTCAATCGAAACCTAAGACTGGCAACAAAGGAGATATTCAGTGTAATTATTGCAAAGAATTTGGGCTTGTGCAATCTCATTGTCGGAAGCAGAATACATGTAATTACTATAAGAAACCAGGCCATATTATTTTGGAGTGTTGAACTTTGAAGAACAAGCAAAATCAACCTGCCTTTGTTACTATGAATTGTGATCAGAATATAGCAACCACAACAACATAAAATACTAATGCAATTTCCCTTACACCACAGGCTGTTCAAAAGATGATTCAAGACTCCATGCATGCAACACTTCCCAGTGTTATTTCTTCTATCTTTTTTGTTGTTGGAACTGCTTGCTTATCAAATTCTTCAAAATCCATTTGCCTTCCAAATACCTTTTATGTTCCTTGATTGATAGCCAATTTGATTTCTGTTGGTCAATTGACCGAGCAAAATTGTTTAGTTAATTTTTCTCCTCATGGTTGTCATGTGCAAGACCTTCAAACGAAGTAAGTGATCATGAAAGGGCATAAACATGGGCATTTGTTTCACCTTGATCTTGATCTAAAACAAAGTTCTCCATTTTGTCTCACTGTCACCCACTCTACTTCCCATCCGACACATACTTAGGATCTTTGGCACTGTTGTTTGGGTCATCCACATGCACGTAGATTAGAGTTTATGTTCACATCTCAACTTCTTCCAGATAGATTGAAGGATAAGTATAATGTTCCACCTAGTTGTCCAACTTGTGTCATTAGCAAATTTGCTAAATTACCTTTTGTTTCTAGTACTACTAAAGTTGATGCACCTTTTGATCTTATTCATTGTGATTTATAGGGACCCTCACCTATTTTATCTAGACTTGGTTATAGATACTTTGTTTTATTTATTGATCATTTTACACATTTTACTTGGGTATTCTTCTTGCGTGCTAAATCTGAATTAGCCAATATTGCCAAAACATTTGTCACTTTGATTGAAACCCAATTTGGGAAGATAATTAAAATCTTTCAGTCTGATCCTGGTGGGGAGTTTTATGCTTCCAAACTTGTTCCATTCTTTGCTGAAACAGGCATCTTCGCTCAACAATCTTGTCCTGGGACACCCGAGCAAAATGGGGTGGTGGAACGCAAAATCGTCATGTGGTGGAAATTGCAAGAACTCTTCTCCTTGAGTCTAGTGTCCCATCTCAATTTTGGGTAGAAGCTATACACACCTCTGTTCATCTTATCAACCTACTCCTATCCTTGGTAATCAATCTCCATATTTTTTACTTTTTCATAAAACACCAACTTACATGCATCTTCGTGTTTTTGGATGTGTTTGCTTTGTTTTGCTTCCACCCCATGAACACCATAAGTTGTCCGCTAAGGGGTCTAAATGTGTTTTTATTGGGTACAGTGATAAACAAAAAGGGTACATTTGTTATGATCCATAATCTTATTGCATACGAGTTTCTCGTAATGTTCTTTTTTTTTTTTTTTTGAAAACTTGTATTTTTATGTCTCACCTTCTAGTGCATCTGTTCCACATTCTTCCATTTCCATGTTGTATAATTTTTTAGATCCTTCTATTTCTAGTTCCTTTAGTGCACTCTCTGCCTCACCCAATTTGTCACTTTCTAATCACGCGCTTGAAGGTCCTCCCCCTATTGTCCCAAGTTATGCACCACCGATCATCTCGCTTCCTTTAAAACGCTCCACATGCCTCAATTTTGGTAAACCACCTGATCGTTTAACTCTTTTGACTAACCTTAATTCTGTTCAGATTCCTTCTACTTATAAACAGACAATGGTGCACGAATGTTGGAACAAGGCTATGGCTAAGGAAATTGAGGGCTTAACAAACAATCATACTTGGGATTTAGTTCCCTAGCCACTCATACTTCTGTCCTAGGCAGCAAATGGGTCTATACTATTAAGGTTAAGCCTGATGGTACTCTCAACCGTTATAAAGCTCGTCTAGTTGAACAAGGATACAAGCAGGAATATGGGATTGATCATGAAGAAACATTTGCTCCAGTTGCCAAAATGACCACCGTCAGAACTCTTCTGGCTATTGCATCTTGTCACCACTGGCCCTTGTATCAATTAGATGTTAAAAATGCTTTTCTTCATGGCCATTTGAAGGAAACTATTTACATGGAATGCCCCCCTGGTTATTCTCTTGGTGATACTAATCTAGTTTGCAAACTAAACAGATCCCTTTATGGCCTGAAACAAGCACTGCGAGCTTGGTTTGAAAATTTTCACACTACCATTTGTTCGGTTGGTTTTCAACAAAGTTCTAATGATCCATCTTTATTCACTCGTCAATCCTCTAATGGCATTGTCGTTTTACTTCTTTATATGGATGATATGGTTATCACAGGTAGTGATCAACCAGGAATTGCCAGCTTTAAAAAGTTTCTTCATGATTCCTTTCATATGAAGGATCTTGGTCCTCTCACTTACTTTTTGGGATTAGAAGTATCATACTCCTTTCATGGTTTCTATCTTACGCAACAAAAATACATTGCATCTCTTATCAAGCTCGCCAACTTGATTGATGATAAAGTCTGTTTCACTCCGATGGAGTAAAATCTCAAATTGAAACGTGATGATGGTCCACTTATTTTTTATCCTACCTTATATCGACACTTGGTCGGTAGCCTTATTTATCTTACCATCACTCATCCTAATATCTCATTTGTTGTTCAAGTAGTTAGTCAATTTGTTTCTCAGCCTCGACGACATCATCTTTCTGCCCTTCATCGCATTATTCACTATTTGAAGGGCATCGTGACCATGGACTCTTATTTGCTTCCAACACACTTCTTACTCTTACTGCCTTTTCTGACGCTGACTATGCCGGATGTGTTGACACTCGCCGATCTACACTAGGTTGGTGTGTTTTTTTGGGTGCCTCGCCTATTTCTTGGAAGTGTAAAAAGCAAGAACGAGTATCAAAATCATCTACCTAAGCTGAGTATCGGTCGATGTCTTTTGTTAGCTCTGAAATTATTTGTCTTCGGCGACTTCTCCTTGATTTTGGTGTTAAATGTGATCAAACATCTATTCCTTTATTTGGTGATAATACTAGTGCTCTTAGCATTGCCACCAATCCAGTTCTTCATGAGCGCACCAAACACATTGAAGTTGACTGTTATTACATTCAAGAATTGGTTCAAGATAAAGTTCTTTCCCTTGTCCATGTTTCCTCCCATGATCAGATTGCCGACTTGTTTACTAAACCTATGTCCTTTGCTCGCCATGAGTATCTAGTGGGAAAATTGATGCTTGTTAACACCAATCATCAATTTGAGGGAGGATGTCAAACAGAGCAGATCTTGCCGATAATCAAGAGTGTAAATCTCTCCTAATATTCTGGGATTCTTATTTCCTCTTTATAATTCCTTGATTAGTTAGGTTTACCATATATAGTCTCTAGTGTTGTTGTATATAACAAGGTCTGTATCTCTGTGTAAAGTATCGAATATAACTTTCATTCTATCTTCCATACTTTATCACATAATACTCCCTAAGCACCTTGATAACAATGATTCACTTCAAAATTATGGCATTTGGAACAACTCTCAGGTATTTTAAGTTCTAGATTTTAGCAATGTTTATAATTGTGAAAAAAATTTACATAGAAAAAGTAAAAAGAGGAAGCAACGAAGGGGAAGGTGTGATAAGGTAGCCATAGGAGAAGCAGAAGCAACAATGGAAAGTTGGGAAGGGGAGAAGATGAAGAGATTTTGGGGGGAAAGGGAGCAAGGGACAGCCATTGGAGGAGTAGAAGTAGTTTAGGGGAGCTTGAGGGTGTCACAATTTTTTTCTCCTTTGAGGTGGAGTCTACTTAGAAGAGGATGAATCATAAATAAATAAGAAATTCACCAATTTAATTTGGAATCATCATATCTTAATTTAGTGTCTTCTAAACCTATCACTCATTTTTCCATTATTGCAAATATGGGGAGAAAACGATCAACCGCCCTCACCGAAGAATAGATCAATTATTGGTCTTGAAAGAATAGAAATTACACAATTTCTTTTCAAATATATAAAATAAAGACAATATCTTTTCAAATATATATAATAAAGAGTCCTACAAAAAATGTATTTTTGAGCAGTTGAATTTCTGTCGTAACATATCAATTACTCTATTTTTTAGAATAAAATCGAATACTTGATCAAATATTAGTGTTCTAATTTAAATAGTGATCTTGTGTGTGTTTGTGAAAAATGAAGTTGCTTATGCTTCACTTTTATTTTGGCATTTCTTGTGTTGGAGGGTTATATTTGTAGAAGACAAAAGATTTCAAATATATGTACACACATTCCTCCATTTTTAACCATTAGTATTTGTCTATAATGTAGAGTGTCACACTACAAGGAGGTTTGGATTGAGGTACTTTTTATTTGTCTTTGCTCATCTACAAAAGGTACATTGGTTTCTATGTTTTCTACTTTCTTTTGTGGCTATAGAATTATGGGTTTCTTATTCATTTTTTTTTGGTTGTATTTTGAGATTTAATTGAGTTGTAAAGGTGATTGGGAGGCTATTAGATAGATTGTGGTGGTGATTTGATTTGACTTGTTGTATTGTATTGGTTTGAAAAGCAGTTGGTTTGAATTATATGTGGATAATTGTTCTGGTTGAATTTTGAGTGGCCCTAGTGTCTAGAAAACGTCCATTTCTAAAGGGAGATGCTGCTAAAATTTTCTCTTGCACCTCTTCAAATAATTAATAAGTCCTAAATACTAATTAGTTAGAATACAATAAATGACTAAAACGTCCATTTCTAAGAATTGGAACGTTGGACCAGATCTGAGCACTATGATCATTAGGCCAATTAAGTAGCTTCTACAAAAAATTATATTGTATTCCAAATTGTTAGTATACAATAAATGACTAAAAGCATATATATGAAATACAAAATGTATTATTATTATTATTATTATTATTATTATTATTATTATTATTATTATTATTATTATTATTATTATTATTATTATTATTATTATTATTATTATTATTATTATTATTATTATTATTATTATTATACAATAATTAGTAACTTCAAACTTTTCGAACTAAACATTCTTCACGTGCATTGGGATATCCACCAATGTGGTGTAGGGCCTAACAAAGTACCTCTATAATATCGAGGTATCTCCTGTACACACCAATGGGAACCAATAAATCTTTTTTGTAAAGATAAACATAATATAATAATTAAATTAAGTGAAATATATTTAACTAATTATAAAGAAATTATAAAATGCATCATAATGTACAAAATAATACATGTCTGCTCTGTGATATAATCAAAGGTCGGGGATCCTACTCTTGAGATCCAAGTTGATGCGATGCTACAAATGATGGAAGGGCAAGAGACTTACTGTCCTGCCCAGGTGGTGAATCCTCTGGAGACTAATTAGGCACTGGTTTCCATGGAGCATGCCCAGTGATGGCATACAGTCCCCTATACGAGTATGCTCTGCATTAGCAAAAAGCTGCCGCTCTCCAGTAGATATATCTAAGAGGGAAAAACATAGTTAAAAAAATGTAAGGGAAAAGAAAAATGTCACATATTCTCGCATATAAACATTAAAGAAAATTATCAACTTATACTTTGTGGTTCGATATCTAGATAGACTTATGAAGAAATAATCAAGTAATTAAAATGTACTATTTGCTTGAGTCATTCCTTGAAATATTTTCCTCAAAATTAACTTCAGTCTGAGAATCTATTTTCCAATCACCCTCATCATCATCTACATTGTAGTTTAAATCTTGGTCCCAATCTAATGCCTCCTGAATATTCAACAACTTATTTATGCCTTCTCTATGTGTTAAGGGACCAAGATCGCCTACTAAAGATATACTCATTGCATAATTGTCATCAACTTCTTCTTGGCAAGCCCTATTAACAATGGGTGCATCAATCACACGCCGAACTTTTTTTTTGCATACCGCCATCCAATTAGATTTTGGCCTTTAAGTTCCTAGATATGTAGCAAAGTATACTTGATGTGTTTATCGGGTTAATATAAAAGGATCAGATTTAAGGTAACTTTACTTACTATTATTGTCTACCAACTTATATTGAAGGTGTACTCTCATTTCCCGATTTAGTGTTGGGCCAAACTAATCACACTTAAAATCTACAATTGTTTGTGACAGATGATCAGGAAATCGAACTTCAATTACCACCATTATTACCCTATAATAATCAATACCACCAAGCTCATTCCTACCACCTTTAACATAAACTCCATGGTTAACACTTTTCCTACCTTCTACGTGCTCACTTGTGTGAAATCGGTAACCATTAATTAAATACTTTTGAAATGATTTTACCTATCTCGATGGTCCCCAGGAAAGGTTTTGCAAATATTTGTTTGTCACCCTATTGATTGGATCATGCACCTACAAGAAATTTACAAATGCCTAATTGTGTATTTAAGATATTTAACATACACTAAAATTCAAATATTATTTAGAGAGCTTATGTAATTTTTGAACCATCTAGCAAATTCATTCTCTATCCTTCTCTCGACTTCCAACTCTGTGATGCCTTGGTATTGGGATGGTAAAGTAGTAGAAAAATCCCCTATATAAAGTTGTACATTTTCACAATTAAGTAAGATGTAGTTTGTGGTAGCTTTGAATTCCTCAAATGTCTAGAATTGAGTTTGGACCTTCCCCAATGTCCTTCTTGGAACTTTGCAAATTGACAGCAAAGGTTGTTTTAGCTTGTGCTCAGTTGCAACCTATACATTATGAGCCACTTGTGTATTCCTTGTTTGAACATATTCCTCAAAGTAGTAAGAAAAGAAAGTCAATGCTTCTTCAACTACGTAGGCATTACAAATTGACCCTTCAGTCCTTGTCTTACTTTTTTAGCTTAATTTCTAAGAGATGCAAAAACCTGCAATTTGAAACAACATCATTTAGAGCACACTCTTGAGTTGTTATCATTATCACGTACTATAGTGCAAATAAATTGTTACTGAATATCTACCTTTCAAATGGATACATCCATCTGTTATGAGCTAGACCACAAATGCGAGCTTCATAAGGTAAATGAATAACTAGGTGCTCTATTATATCGAAGAAACCTAGGGGGAATATTTTCTCAAACTTACATAAGAGCACTGGAATTTTGGAATCCAGTTTCTCCATGTGACTGACACATAATTTAGATGAGCACAAATCCCTATAAAAAACTTAATTTAGTCAACACATTCTACGCGTTAAGTGGAAGAAATTCCCTTAGAGAAATTGGTACTAATTGTTCCATGAACACATGACAGTCATGACATTTCATGCAAGACATCTTGAACTCTTTCAAATCAACACATCTTGATAAATTTTGAAGCATATCTATTTTGGAGTTGCAGTTCCTTCACCCACTCAAGTAGTGCTTGTTTAGCTAGGGTAGTCAATGAATAGCATGATTTAGGCATGATACCATTTCATTTGCTTGCTCTACTAACTTGTAATTCAGGCCTATGACAATACGTGTCGACATTACATCTTGCCTTTAGATTGTCTTTTGTTTTTCCCTTGATATCCATAAAGTATTGAAGATAATGTTAAATACATTCGTTTCATTATGCATGATATCTATGTTATGTGGCACCAATAGAGTTTGCCAATAAGGTAAGTCCCAAAAAATGCTCGTTTTTACCTAGTTGTGATTTACACCTCTACGTCACTCCTTCCAAGTTCATGTCCTGAATCTGTAATTTTTGAAAAGTGAAAACCCTAGCCCATAATTGGTGTCCTATTGGAAGGGCTACAAGCAATGAAATTTCTTGTCCTTTTCCCCTTCTAAATGATCGTGTGTCCCTTGTAAATGGATGATCCAATGGCAAGAACCGGCGATAACAATCGCACCAAGAAGTTTTGCCCCTAAATTGCAGATGGAAGGATATTGAGTGCTCCATGCAATATGGACAAACAAATCTGCCTGTAGTGCTCTACCCACTAAGCATTCTATAGGTTGGAAAGTTATTAATTATCTAAAAAAGCATTGCATGCAATTATAAATTTTATCTTTTGGATATGTTATATATGGAGACACTATCAGACCACAATCCTCGTAGTTTATCTATCATTAGTTGTAAATATACATCAAGCTTTTATTTTGGATTTTTTTGGCCTCAGAATAATGATAGTCAAGAACAAAACTGGATGCTTTATGAACATCCATGGGGGGAGATTATAAGGAATAAGAATGACAGGCCAGCATGAATATTGTTTTCTAGATATCTTGAATGGAGCAAACCCATGTGTCCACATTCCAAGCCTTACATTTCGCACATCCATTGCAAATTCAGGATGACCTTTATCAAAATGTTGTCAAGCATCACTATCACGAGGATGACTCATGTAGCCATCCACCATTGAGCTCTTCGCATGCCATCTCATGTGTGTAGAAATCGTTTCAAATGAATACAACCGTTGCAATCGATGTATTATTAGAAAATAGTACATATTTTTTAAGGCTATCTCATTATGTTTGTTACTCCCCTGACCCTTCCTCTGCATATATCGAGATGACCACAAAATTTACAATTTCTATGGGTGATATCATATTTCCAATAAAGCACATATCCATTTGTGGATACATCTATTTTTTAGACAGGTAAATCGAGGCCAGATACTAATTTCTTCATCTCATAGAAGTCATTTGGAATTTCATTTCTGTCTGATACGACCTCCTTCATTAATTGCACCACTTGGTTGAAGCCTTTCTTAGACATGTTATTTTGGGACTTGTATTTAATAGCCGAGATATAAGTGATAGTTACAAATGGCTTGAATAACCTTCCCATATTAGTGTATCAACAGCTCGCAACATATCGTAGAACTTCTATACTTTTGTATTCAAAGGTTCATCAACAGAGTCTGCAAATGCCCTATAATTATCAAACTTAGGCCATGCAGCATTTAGAACCATATCTCAAAATGGGTTGCCTGAACAGGTTTCACCAACTGCACCTCTTAATGCTGAGATTGGCTTTCTTGATGCTATATGATATGATTCGCCATGACAAGTCCATAGATGGTAGTTACTAACAAATTCATATTTGTATAAATGAATTTTGACTTCAGGTGAGGATAAATACTTCTTATTTTAACACTTTGAGCAATGGCATCTTATCTTAGATGATGCCACATTCGAAATAGTGAATGACAGAAATTTTCTAACTCTACATTCAAATTCAATAGTAATACCCTTGATACCGGGAACATATCTTTTATACATCCAACTTCGATCGTCATGTAGCAAACTAAATATTAATTAAGGTACAAGCTTACCTAATGACTATTTTGAGGTTAGGATGTATTATTCATTATTATTAAAGATTTAGGGTTATTAATTATTAACTACATAAAACAATAACTAGACTTATCCACCAGAATAAGGATATTAAACTAAAGAAAATAACTTCTACATTTAAAAAATAATAATATGCTAATGAGACAAAAAAAAAAATAATACCATAAAAATAGCCATGGGACAACCACATTATCTATACCATAACACAAAAGAAAAATTAAGGAGAGAAGATATCAACACAAAGGAATTGATTGCCTCTACAAGCTAAGTAAACTACTGATACATAACTATTGTCATCGCTTAATATATTGTCCTTTTTACTACTTGAGATATACTAACTTTTGAATGATTGACTAATGCTAAACTTAGAGTCCAAACATTACTATTTGAGTAATCCAAATAGTTTATCTATTCTCAATTTTTGAAAATTTTTTGATAGAATTTCCCCTATAAATTAGACATTTTCCAGGAACTAAGCTATCTCAGTTCAACTAGCATTCAATAAAAATCACAAAAAATGTATATCATCACCTCAAATAATTAACATCCAGGAATGGTATTAGATTTGTATCAAATGACAAGAATATAATCATTTGTTCACATTATCAATCAAATTTGCATCAAATCACTCTTCTCTGATCTTTGATGTGTCATATTATCAGCCCGATTTGCATCAAAACTACATTATAATAGACCAACAAAAGCTCGCTCACATCAATATAAATGAAAGAATGCATCCATAATATTTGATGAATTTATAAGAATCCTTACAATTATAAATTGAAAAAATTTTTGAAAAAATTTTAACAGAGTTTTCCCTATAAATTGGATGTTTTGCAGGCACAAAACCACCTCAATTCAACCAACATTCAATAAAAATCACAACAAACATATAAAATCATCTCAATTAATAAGACAAAACTAATTTAAGGTTAATCACCCATTATCCATAGGGAGTGATCACCTATCACTCACAGGGATCCAGTCATGAAGTTATTAGTATTTTTTTGCCTTAGTAGTGCTCGTCTGTCTGGCCAAAGAAAATTGACAACCGTATCTCTAACCTTTGTATAATAAGATTGTCATTGCTTCGGGAGTATTATTCAATTAATAAAGTATACAATATTGTAACAATAAGAAAGTCTAATAATCTAATATTCCATAACAAATAAATAAATATAATAATAAAAGATAACATTAGAAAATTAAAAAGTAGCCAAAGCATATTGGAATGCTTACATAAATGGGAAATTAAAAAGAGTTCTCTTATTTCTGTTCACAAGCTTGGAAAGAACCCTTTATATTCTATAACAAATAAATAAATATTGTAATTTTTGCATTTTGTGTGTACAAACTGTTGGATTGTATGTCCTTTTAGACTAGGTTTCTGGTGTAAAATCGAATATTTTAATGAAAGAATTTATTTTCAGAAATTGTTTGTGAATTTACTTTTTGTTTGTGCACGATTTTCGTTTGGAACAGACCCATTGTGTTTAAATAAGTGATCCATGTGAATGGTGGTCTTTCACAGTAAGGTATGGATCACGGGTTATTTAACACATAAACATTTGTTCTTAATCTATTGATGAGACTGGGAACCTCATCATGTTTAGGTTATTATGTTATAAATTCCAAATGGGGAATGGCTTACCTTTAGCCAGTGGATAGTCCACTCACTTCATGACATAAGCGCATTTTGAATATGTAGAACAGGACCTGTAGTAATGGTTTTTCAAAGTACTATATGGTAGAAACCTAGACTACTAACGCTACAGCGTGGACTAGTACTCTACGACTTGAGTATGAGTTGGTGGTCTGGCGAAGCTGGAAGCATATACTTTGATTTGCTGTAGTTGAGGTTCTATCATAGGGCCAATATACTTGCATGTTGGGTATGTGTGACTAGTTAGTTAAGACAGACTTATACAAGATAGTTTTTGCACTATATCGCCCATTGTGGTTGTCCGAATGGTCTAAATTATCCAGGGCCCTGGGAAACATGACTTGGATGTTTGCTGTAGGGTAGCTCCCTTGGAAAGTGGAAACATTCCAGGAAGTCGTGGATCATTGGACTAGAAGCCTAAGGATGGTAGATGTCATTTAGGGGGTGTTAGTACACTTTTTCCTCTCTAAATGTACAGCGATGTGTAGAGGGGTATTTTATTCATTTCACCTGTAGGTCGGAGACTTTGCTATCGTAGCATTGTCCTTGGGGTCAATATTTCCTTATGGTGATATTAGGAAATATTTAAAATGTAAAATACAGTTATTTATATAGCAGGGGTATTTTGGTCATTTTAGCAGCCAAGGCGATGTGTCTTTTTAGTCCTCGGGATAGCCCGTAAGTCCTAACTACTTTTGGGTTGAGGAATTGGTCTCAGTTGAAGAGGATTTTATTTTATTTTATTTTATTCAGGAAGTCTAATTTATTATTGGACTGGAATAAAATAAATAAATAAATAAAATATGAGTTGAGAGAAATTAATTATCTAGTTTAATTTGTTAATTAATTATTCAGGGTCTAGGTCCAGTATGAATAATTAAGAAATTAACCTGGGCTTAAACTAGGAGAAATAAATAATGTTTAATTATTTATTGGGTTATTCATATAGGTCCAAGAAATAAATAATTAAAGATTAATTATTATGGTTCATTTGGGCTCATTAATTATTTATTGAGTTACTTATGTAAGCCCAGGAAATAAATAATTAATATTTATTATTTTGGGCCTTTTGGGTCCAAGAAAAATAATAAATATTTTTCTGACCCAATAGCTTGGACCTTAGGGTTTTTTCCAGATACGGTTAAGAGGAGTTTAAGGTTAGGCCAAACTGTTTTCTCAGGATAACATCCGGGTGTTTTGAAATCCCGAGGATATTTATCAGAGATTGAGAGACCTAGTTTAGGCTAACTATAAACAACTCTTTGAAAAGGAAAAACCCTAATTCTTTCCCTAGCATCACACACTCACGTCTCTCTTTCTGGTCTCTCACGTTTTCCTTTCTTCTGGTTTTCTCCTTGGACTTTGCTAATCAATAGCGAGTGAACCAAGGAGACTTGAGACCATTCTTCTTCTCCATAGTGTTCACCAACTAGAGGTAAGGTTGAGGAATATCCCGAGAGCTAAGCGTTAATGCAAACAAGGCGAAGTAGAAGGCTAGCGGGTGTTCAACCGGAAGCTCCTTTAAGTATGCAAAGCGAGGCGATTCCAGCCATTCAATCTGTTCCTACGCAACCTAGGAGGGTTAAGGAACGCAAATGTATGATCTTCACGCTTCCGCATAGCTTTTAAGGCCCGCGTTTTATTTTTCTCCAATTTTTTTTTTTTTTTACGTACAGAGCATGCTCCCCTGTTTTTCGTTTTCCCTCACAAACTATATTAAGTTTGAGCCAACCTTCTATTATGTTAAAAGCTGCGTCATAGAAATATTGTTGATTAGACTAACGTCATTTCTATCTATAAGAAATGCTATTTTCCCTTCAAATAATATCTTACGTTGTTTAACTTAGCAGTACTACTTAAATGATCAATTTCTCTGTTTGCAATGTAGGGATATCACAACAGCAATGTGATAAGCAGGTTATCAATTGAAGTTCTAGCTTACTACAGTATTATGTTGTTTGGCACATTATGAGTCTGAACTCAAATCTATAAGATTATTGTGAGGCAGAAATTACTTGTGGGCAAAGGCGAATATAAAGTAATCAAATCTTGCATGGAAACCAAGGTTCACTACTACAAAATAAGACTAATAAAACACTTAGTTTGAGGTACTTTATTAATAAGTGCTACATTATGATTTTAATAAGGCACAAAACTTAAGTGCCTCATTAGTTGCAATAAAACTACATAGTTTTAGAACCAAATGCACAGAAACTAAAAAATGAAAATGAAACAACAATGGTTTACCATTAATATTTCACGCCATATGGGAATGCTGAGAGAAAAAAATGAGTGGAGAAATGAAAAATAGAGAAATAAACAAAAAGAAAAATAAAGTCTTTAGTGTTGCTCGACTCGAACGAACCCATCTCTTCCACTCCCCTTCACCTCTGGCTTTGAGAGAAAAATTAGAGAAATACAGAGTCTTTAATGTTGCTCGAACAGACCCATCTCCGCCACACCATTCCACCTCCGATTTATGAGAGAAAAATCAAATGGATTGCAAAATATGGCAAATGCATAGATGATTTATTGTAGTAAAGTTGACGGGCTACCAAAAATGAAATCTTTGCTAGGAAAACACCTTTGACAGTTGTGTTTCATGTATGACTTTTGATTTTACTTTGTTTTGTGTTTCGATTTTGCACAGATTAGTTGGTTTTAAATGCATTTTTGTCACTATAAATTTTTGAGCTTTTCTTCCATGTTGAATGAATCTGATATTTCGTTTGAGCTTGTATTGCAGCTACAACTTTCAACTTTTTGTTTTTTTCCCTTTAATTTTAGCTCAAAGTGGCTGATTTTTCATAGGTTTTAGCCACTTTAGATTTTTAAACTTTTTTTGTTATTTGTCTAAGGATTCTAGCATTTTAGACATTTGATATGATCTTGGGAAGTACCAAACTTGTAGATTATCCTCAAAAATAAGAACCCTAACAAACTCACATCCAAGAACACCAAAATGCAAGAAATTAACTGTAACACCCCACTACTTATGCCCCCTTAGGGTTGGGGATGTCGCCCCATCCACAGAACAAGGGGCCTTTATAACTAGGACACACAAAATAAAATAAAAGAAATACTCCAAAACTTAACTTATTACAACCCAACAATACATGAACAAATTCAAAAAAAATAAATGTCTGTTACTGTCTCTCAAAAGCAATACATAGGGAAAATAACAAAGAGTCTTCAAGACAGGCAACATTCTAGCTAATGACCTTCCCTGCAGGATCAACCTGAAAACATGGTATAAAAGATGGTGAGATAAAAATCTCAGTAAGCCTGTGTGTGCTTTGAATGTTTCAGGTAAAATACTTCATGTATACAAGTTGCAAATGTTTCATAAAAGAAAGTGCTAGCAAGCATTAAATAAATGTTACAAATGAAGAGTGGTGTTTTGCTTTCCAAAACATACATGTGCATAATAAATACAACCACTCAAAAGAGGTAGCTATGGCACCACACTTCATGCACCATGACAATATAACGGTCAGAATGCCACACGTTGAACATACTAACACAAAGTAGGTGTATGGCCTACCGGGTGAGATACTCTTCCATCTCTACACCCAAACTTACCAGTTGTCTACTCTAGAAATACACAGTCCACTTGACTGAACTTGTTAGCTCGGACCGGTATGACCTACAGGACTAGCATCCTATTCGGGAAGGACTTACCCCTCAGAGGTGGCTACCTACCGAGAGACTTACCATAACCGTTCAAAGACTAGTCCTAATAGTCTACCCTTATTGAGTACTCAACGTAGTTTGTCCTACTTGGGAGAAAAATGATCATCCAATGATTTACTTGAAAATAGTAATTAAGGTTTCTAAAATTCTTGCCAAATTTAGGTTTTTAGAAAAAGTTTAGCGTTTGTGTATAAAATTGCTTGTTTAATTTCAAATGGTTTGTTTGACTGAAATAAGAAGGGAAATTTTCCTTAATTGCCTTTATAGAATATATGCTCATATACATCGAGTTTGGCTTACCACATTAACTTTGGTCTTTAAATGATTCCATGCAGGAACTTACCTGATCTCTTGCTCTTCTTGAATTCAAAAGTCTTCCAAGGTCAATCTAACCTCACCTAGGGTAAACATAAGACATAAGATAACATTCGGACTATATCTGCCTCACATAAATAAGTCCTAGTTCAACTAGTCACAACCACAACTAACCATAACCATAATATCTTAGGCTTTTAATACTAGTTAATAAAGTATTTTATAAAATAAATCTAGCTTGATAAAATAAATAGGGGTTATAAAATAATAATAATAAGTTATAGTTTCAAATAATAAATTATAAGTATTATTACTAATAAATAAACTACTGTTAAATATTGGATAATCCTAAGTCATAAATAATATTGGTAAATGGTAATATTTAAATAGTAGTATTATTATTATTATTATTATTATTATTATTATTATTATTATTATAAATTATACTTTAATTTTTAATTATTAATTAATAGATAATAAATAACCAATAAAATTAATAATAAATAAATTATACTTAAATTTTAATTAATAAATAAATATAAATTTTAATATAAATAATATTTATAGACATAGGTAAAAGTTTTAGTAAAGCTAATTAATATGGTCTACAAGGCCATTTGATATTGATTAATTTTAATATTTTAGTATTTATTATTAACTATTTTTTTAATAAAAAGATTTTACTTATTTAACTATTAAAATAATTATATTTTAAAATAATATTCTTTTCCACCTACTTGATTTTTTTTCCCGGATTTTATAGCCCAAACCAAAGAATAATTCTAATTAAATTAATAACAATAATGTTAGCAAAATAATTATAGAATAGAAACTAGTTTTTCCCATAATTTTCTATTGTTAGGAAAGATCTATGAACATATTCCCGAATAATAAATAATATGCTAGTTCATTCATAAACACATACTTGAATCAACATATACTATCACATAACCAATCTCCTACTAGGCATAACCATCATTCATGGCTTTATTGAAAATTAAGAACATAAAAGCCTAATCACCATTGGTGTCATAATATCTATCATGCATCAAAACATCCCTAAATCTCATTAACCATGATGAGCATATATTGATTCAAAAGAAAAACCCATAAGGCCTAATCATACATTTCAACTCTCATGTCCTAACTTCATCCCGTTCATCCACATACATATACTCAACCCCTACTTTATTTCATCATCCTATCAACATCTAGGAGTTGTGAATCTAGAAATTAAAAAGGAAGATTCAAGGAAAAATACTTGATGAATGATTGCTTTGATGAGAGCTTCCTTGGTTAGAGAAGATCCACACAAGCTTGAGAGCCTTTAGTGGTCTGAAAAAATAGCCATGGTTGATCATCACCATTTCGGCCAAGAGAGAGAGAGAGAGAGAGAGAGAGAGAGACGAATGGCATTAGAAAGACATATTAGAAGTTGAGTAGAAGAGAAAGAACAAGGAGGTTGTTCTTGTTTTACCTTTTGGTGTGCTTGGAACCTTCAACAAAAAAGTTGGTTTTGATCCATTAGAAAATTCTATTTTATGTGATTTAGTGTTATAAAGGCCGGAAATGTAGACTATATGTTGAATATGGATGATCTAGAGTGTTTGGGAGTGATTGGAGGTGTTTAGGATAGGTTTAGGCTTGAAGATGAGAAGTGTGTGTTCTTGGTGTTCTTGAGAGAGTTTGAGAGAAAATGGCTTTGAGAATTGCTGGAATTGTTGTTGGCCGAATGGCCTGGTGTAGATAGGAGTTTCGGTTATCAAGAATGAGAGAGAATTTTTCAATTTTTTTGAAATTCAAATGGAGGAAAATGAGGAATTGTTTGAGGTAAAGGATTAGTTAATAGAGGTTGTTCATAGAAGGTCTTTTGTTCTTTAATGGTGTAAGACTGAACAAGTTAGGCTTAATGCAAAGAATGGAGGGTTGTTCAGTTTATAAAGCTGGCTGAAAATTGATCTATAATGGTAGAGAATTTCTGGTTTGATCACTTGCTACAAGAGTTTTTTAATGGAGCAAAAATCTACAATTTAGTTTGAAGTTTGAATAGGTTTTAGATAGAGTAATCTTATGAGCTTTTTAAGGTGTGATCATGGAGTCCAAACATTCAAGGTTAGTGTGGAGGCCAAAGGGTTCAGTCCATGGCTGAACAAGGTCCGAATTGCAGAGGTTTTTGAGTGAAGAATTTCGGCCTTTACCTTGAGAAACCAATCTGGAAAGTTTCTGGTTTTTAATGCTTCAAGAGCACTTGGAATGGAGATGATTTTGGTGCAGAATTTTCTACTTTCTTTGGCCCGATTTGTAGCTGGTTCTTGAGGGTGTTTGAAGGTCTTTTAATGGTGGTTTTCCAGCCTTCCTCTTGAAGAAAGTAGAGGAAGTTCCAGCTGTTCTTATGACCTAAAGGTGGCTTCAAATTCCAGCTTCAATGCAACGAAATTGCTGAAGAAAAATTCTGGTTTTGGACAGGTTGTGCAGTCTGAAAATCCACTAAATTTCCAGCTTCAACCTTATATGAAATGACCATTTTTATGGTAGTAATTGGGTAAGAGAGTTGGCTGAAACTTTTGAAAACAACCTTGCAAAAATTCTGGACAATTTTCCAGATATTCCTTTACCAAAACATGAACAAGATGAATATAGAATTTGAAGGTATAGCTATGGTGGTTTCTTTTCTTTGGAATCCCTTCCTAATTCTCCATCTTATTTTCGGCCATTCCCTATCCCCCAAGAGCTGATTTTTGAATTTCAATGTTAGGGGTTTATCACAGAATTTTTGGGAAAAACATGGATTAATGAATTAAGGATAGTTTAAATTTCAAAGAGGTTAGGACAAGGCTAGAAAAATTAAAGGGGACAAGAATTTCTCTAGAATTTTTTTAGGACATGATCAAGTCATTATCTTCATGTCTCCCATAAGACAACATTCCTATCTTTAAAGAATATAAGAAAATCGAAAATTCAAATATAGTTAAGATAATCATGAATAAAACTTAAATGACGGGATTTGAACTCATGACCTTAGAGATTAATCACAAAGTTCTAACCACTTAACCATAACAACTTTTATTCTTATTTTCTCATCTAAATATTCTTCTTATCAAAACCCCAAGCTATTTTCCTATTTTGACCTTAAGCAAAATTACCTTTTTACCCTTTCTACCCAACAAGCATAAATAAGCCATTTAACCTATAAACCATAATTCTAAGGCATATAAAATCATTCAAAAAGTATATTCTTATGCATGATGACTTGATATGCATCACATTCCCCTTATTCTAAGGTTAGCTTTAGGTGGAGTTTCACATCCTTCCCTCTTTAGAAGAATTTCGTCTTGAAATTTAGGCATACCTTTATCTCAGGTAGGGATACTTCCGCTTTACCTACTCTTCTGTTTTCCATATGGCATCTTGCGTGCCATGATGCTCCCACTGTACCTTCACCATAGGAATCTGCTTATTCCGGAGAGTCTTGCTACTTTGTTTTTCCACATAGCTCAAGTCGGGTAGCAATACCAACGGTTCATCATTTAAAACATGTCTAGGGTCGGCATTATACTTCTTTAATTGAGACACATAAAGCACATAATGTATTCCCGTCAACCCATCCGGTAAATCCAGTCGATACGCCATCGGTCCAATTCTATCTTTTATCGAAAACGGTTCTAAATACCTCGGGTTCAGCATCCCACCTTTCGGAAGCTTCAGAATTCCTCTATTCGGTGTCAACTTTAAGAACACACTGTCTTCTACCTAAAATTCTAGCTTCCTTCGCCTATTGTCCGCATAACTCTCTTGTCGGCTCTGGGCCGCCTTCAACTTTTCTCAGATCAGCTTTACTTTATCCGACATCTCCTGAATGTAGACTTCTCCAGACATGCTTATGTGGCCGTCCTCCAACCAACTCTAGTATAGAGGTACTTGATACTTACGTCCATACAATGCTTCATACAGGGTCATCCCAATCGAAGACTGATAGCTATTATTGTAGGCCAATTCTGCATACGGTACGCATTCAATCCACTTATCCCCAAAATCCAATACGCAAGCTTTTAACATGTCCTCCAATATTTGAATAACCCTTTCTGACTGACTATTAGTTTGCAGATGCGTTATTGTACTGAACTTCAGACTAGAACTCATTGATTTTTGAAACTTGCCCCAAAATTAGGATGTAAATCTTAGGTCTCAGTCGGACACAATACTCAAAAGCACTCCATGCAATCTGACTATTTCCCACACATAGGTTTAAGCTAACTTTTTTTATTGAATCCCTTACGTTTACCAATATGAAATGTGCTGACTTGGTCAATCTATTCACCACTACCCATATGGCGTTCTTTTGGGTCCTTGCCATAGGGAGTCTGGAAACGAAGTCTATGGTCGCCTCTTCCTATTTTCATTCAGGTATCGGTAACAGTTGCAATAATCCAGCCGACTTTTTGTGCTCTGCCTTGACTTTCTGACAGGTCAGACACGTCGAGACACACCTAACCATATTTCACTTCATTCCGGGCCACCAGTAAGCCCTTTTCAGGTCTTGATACACTTTTACCTCCCCCAGATGAATAGCGTACTGTTAGTATTATGCCCTAGAGGCAATCACTTGTACGTTATATATGGCACATTTTATTTTAATAAAAGGCATTATTTATCTTACAATTTCTTTTGACTACTTTTATGTAATATAACTGTTAGATAAAGTCCCTAGTATAACACTGTGTTAAGGAAATCATGATAGAGATCATGATATGAGATTCCTACTACATTGTATAGTGTTAGTA
This sequence comes from Voacanga thouarsii, assembly GCA_026120185.1. Lineage (NCBI taxonomy): Eukaryota > Viridiplantae > Streptophyta > Magnoliopsida > Gentianales > Apocynaceae > Voacanga > Voacanga thouarsii. The sequence goes on along the minus strand of JANUWF010003373.1, from coordinate 1,883,743 downwards.
CTTAAATAGTCCCTAGTCATAGTATTAATGAAACAGGACATCATTAATGCGTTAAGACTAGCATGCGTTAGACTTCCTGATTTGATCAGGCAGTGGTTCTCATATCCGTGAGTATTGAGATACTTAAAGTTAACATATGAATGCTTGTTAATGGAACAAGTACATTAGATGACCTAGTTATGAGATAATCACATGGATAACGATTTAGTGCTAGTAATATAATCTTATTATAGCAAACGTGCATGTATCCTTAGACTTGAGATCTCCAAGGTACTTTGTTTGCTGAGCATTATGCTTTGATTTCAATCTCTGGAGCCAGATTGAGGGTCGTCTATGTGATGGATATTGGGTACATTGCGAGGTAAGCGAAAGTAGTTGAGAGGGTCAATAAAGGATTCACCACTCCTAATAGTAGGGGCAAATATCTTACGGCCACTTGTAGGAATTATAACTTGAAAAGTCCTTGGCTAAAGTGATTGTGTATTGGAAACAGTTTCAAATAATACACAGCTAGACTGTGTATTGGAAATAGTTCCAGTTGTTCTTATGACCTAAAGGTGGCTTTAAATTCTAGCTTCAATGCAGCTAAATTGCTGAAGAAAAATTCTAGTTTTGGACAAGTTGTGCAATCCAAAAATCCACTAAATTTCTAGCCTTCAACCTTAGATGAAATGACCATTTTTCTAGCAGTAATTAGGTAATAGATTTGGCTGAATCTTTCCATAACATCCTTGCAAAAATTCTGGAAAAATTTTCAGATTTTCCTTTACCAAAACATGAATAAGATGAATATGGTATTTGAAGGTATAGCTAAAGGCACAGGAAAGAGGGAAAACACAAGGCACGCAACGGAAGCGAACATAAAAAAAAAAAAACTAGAAAAACAAGAACAGGGCTGGCGCCGACTCCGGCTGCCCTAGCCGGCGCCGGTTGTTCCCTGTCCAAATCCTGAGGTTTTAAAATTTTTACCTATCCTTCTGGTTCTCAAAGGTGGCTGGACCAGAACGTGCGCAACCAGGGTAGGTGTGTTGGTAGAAGCCTCTGGTGCGATTCCTGCAAGTCTCATACTCCTCCTTTCCATGTATATGAACGTCAAACTCTTGGTCTTCCAGTATATGGCCTGCCTAACTACCGTTTGGTGAATAATTAACAGGTTAGGGAATTTTTCTGGAGAGAGAGACGCCTGGCCTTTTACAGAGAAGAATCCGTCTCTTAGTGTGTGTATTTTGTAATAACGACGTTATTTCCAATCCTCCTGTTTAACCTAAATAAAACTCTAGGTTAAACTGGATTGGGTCATTTGACTCTTAGTTTAACCTTTTGGGCTTAATTAACTATTTAAATTAGAACCAACTTAATGGCCCAACAAAGAATTAATTTTTTCAACCCAAATAAATCAGAACAATTAAATAAGCCTAAATCAGTTTAGTCCCGGGTTAATCCCTAATTATTCAAACTGGGCCAAAACTCTGAATAACTAATTAACCTACTAAACTAATTTAATTAATTCTCTCTCTCCATGGACCTTTATTTTATTTTAGCACAATAATTAAATCAAACTACTTAAATAAAATAAATTCCATTTAATTTAATTTAATTCCTTAGCTCGTATTTAATTAGGACTCACGGTCTATATTGAAGACCAAAAGACACACCGCCTTGGCTACTAAAATGACCAAAATACCCTTGCCATATAAATAGCTGTATTTTGCATTTTAAATAGTATTTTCTAATATCACCATAAGGAAATATTGACCCCAGGGACAGTACTGTGTTAGCAAAGTCTCCAACCTACAGGTGTAATGACTAAAATACTCTTCTATATTTCGCTGTACATTCAAAGAGGAAGAAGTGTACTAACACCCTTCTAAATGACATCTACCATCCTTATGCCTCTAGTCCAATGATCCACGACTTTCTGGATTGTTTCCGCTTTCTAAGATAGCTATCCTAAAACAAACATCTAAGTCATGTTTCTCAGAGCCCTGGATATTTAGATCATTCAGACAACTACAAGGGGTGATATAGTATAGAAACTATCTAGCGCAGTTTGTCTTAACTAACTAGTCACACATATCCAACATGCAAGTATATTGTCCCTACGATAGAACCTCAACTATAGCATATCAAAGTAAATGCTTCCAGTTTCGTTAGACCACCAATTCATACTCAAGTCGTAGAGTACTAGTCCACGCTGTAGTGGTAGTAGTCTAGGTTTCTACCATATAGTACTTTTAAAAACCACTACTACAAGTCCTGTTCTACGTATCCGAAATACGCTTATGTCATGAAGTGAGTGGACTACTCACTAGCTAAAGATAAGCCATTCCGCATTTAGAATTCATATCATAATAACCTAGACATGATGAGATTTCCATTCTCATCAATTGGTTAAGAACAAAAGTTTATGTGTTAAGTAACCCGTGATCCATACCTTACTGTGAAAGACCTCCATTCACATGGATCACTTACTTAAACACAATGTGTCTTTTCTAAACGTAATTGTGCATAAATAAAATTGTAAATTTACAAACAATTTCTAAAAATAAATTCTTTTATTAAAACATTTGATTTTTTACATCATAAACCTAGTCTAAGAGGGCATACATCCCAACAATAGCTATAGTGGTTTCTTTTCGTTGGAATCCCTTCCTAATTCTCCATCTTATTTTCGGCCATTCCCTATCCCTGAAGAGCTGATTTTTTAATTTCAATGCTAGGGGTTTATCACAGAATTTTTGGAAAAAAAATGAATTAATGAATTAAGGATAGTTTAAATTTCAAAGAGGTTAGGACAAGGCTAGAAAAATTAAAAGGGACAAGAATTCCTCTAGAATTTTTTTAAGAACATGATCACATGATCAAGACATTATCTTCATGTCTCTTTTAAGACAACATTCCTATCTTTTAGGAATGTAAGAAAATTGAAAATTCAAATATAGTTAAGATAATCATGAATAAAACTTAAATGATGGGATTTGAACTCATGACCTTAGAGATTAATCACAAAGCTCTAACCACTTAACCACAACAACTCTTGTTCTTATTTTCTTACCCAAATATTCTTCTTATCTAAACCCCAAGCCATCTTCCTATTTTGACCTCAAGAAAAATTACCTTTTTACCCTTTCTACCCAATAAGCATAAATAAGCCATTTAACCTATAAACCATAATTCTAAGGCACGTAAAATCATTCAAAAAGTATATTTTTATGTATGATGACATGATATGCTTCCCATCCCCCTTACTTTAAGGTTGGCTTTAGGTGGGGTTTCACATTAACACTCTTGTGATAATGTGAATCTATCATACTTCAAAGGCATCCTTCCATCTTAATCTAACTAGAGATTAGAACACCAAGTATAGGAATTTAAAAGCATAAAACTCAATCCTATCAAATACACTAGGCAACCTAGCACATAAGAATAGAGATGAAGTTTAGATTATCCCTTAAGATTTAGAGACAATATTAAAGATGGGACTATGTCCTTTGATTTAGTCTTGATGTTTAATGGAATCACCCATGAGGATTACCCTCAGGAACTTTCTCTGTAGAGAGAAAATCTGATTTCCTTCCCAAAATACCAAAGTTGTGTTATAAGAGTTATAATAGCTTATATGTAGATGCCTTGTCGTAAACTAATTAACAAATTAATCCTACCTATTAAATGGCCTTAATACAAGCTTTGAGGCCCTATTACATTCCTTAAAAATAGGTTAAACCATAATAAAATTCATGGGAATTTAATTGGAAATAAAATAAGAAAATTCAGGAAAACAGGGCAGAGCTTGAATGGACCTGGCGCCAGGTGCTTGGGTGTATTTCCTTGCATAATAATTCAAACAAGAGTTTGTGTGTGGAAGTAAAATTTTAGGCTTTTGCTCCACAACTCCTGCCTTGTTTCCTCTCTTTTCAACCTAAATTTTCACTCCTACCTTACTTCGCTCTTTTTCCTTCCTCTTGTTGTTTTCACCTCTCCAAACCCAAGTTGGCATTCTTGTTTTACCTCCTTACTCCCTCGTATGTTCTCTCTCCTCCCTTGTTTTTGCTTGTGTTAGGAGCTGTAACCTCTCTTTTTCTTTTTTTGTTCTTCTCTCACTTTCTCTTATCTCTTGCTCTTATTTTTCCTTCTGTTGCTTTTCCCTCTCTTTTTGTTCTCTTTTCTTTTTATCTTCCTTCCTCAAAATGTTTTGATTTTTTATAATCTCACTTAAGAACATAAGGCAAAGTATGAATTTCTTTCCATCCTTGCGCAACGAGTAAGAGTTTTTCTTTCCATTGTGAACTACCTCCCTATCATATAGCCAAGGCCTTCCCAACAATATATGCCCAACATGCATGGGAAACACATCACACATCACCTCATCTTTATATCCCCCCATGACAATTGTAACCTTGACTTGTTTGTTCACCTTCACTTTACCACAATTGTTCAACCATTGAAGCATAAAGGTTTAGGATGTTTTAAGGTTTCCATTCCTAATTCTTCTACTAATGTAGCACTAATCACATTTTTACAACTCCCTCCATCAATAATCAAGCTACATGATTTTTCTTTGATTTGATACCTTGAATAAAAAATATTTTCTCTTTGTAGATCTTCTTTTCTTTCAACCACACAAGCTTCAACATTTTCCTGCGCAACACCAATTAATGAATATGGTTTCTCAAGTGTATCCCCATCTCTTCCTTCCACTCTATCTTCTCCACTTGATTTGATGTCATTTTGTGAAGTTGAACTAGATGCTTCATTCTCATTAATTTTATTTATTTTCATTTGCTTCTACACCACCTCTAGCCAACTCCTCTTTTTTCTCCTCTTGTGGATGTGAGATTTCTCCCACTTCATAAGTACTTGAGGCACTTTGGGAACCTTTATCTGTAGCACGCATTTGCTCATTCTTTACCTCAATTTTTGAATTCTTTAGCTCTTTAACAAATTCAATACTCTTTTGATCAACTTCTTCTTGCTCATTCTCCTCTAACACTTCTAATGGGTTTGACTCATTCTCTAGAAAGAATAAAATGTTGTAATATTCCTTGGTCACCCCATTTTGTTGAACTCAATGGATCTACATATTTTTATTCATCATCACTAAGCTCCTCATTAAGCTCATCAACATTTTTCTCAACTTCTTCATGCACTACTTTATCATTTTGATGGAGCATTTCTTGGCACTTGGCCTTATTTTCTAGTTTTTCCTCCTTCTCAAAGCCATGTAATTTATCTTGCTCAACCCTCTCAACCTTTTCTTCATCTTTTGCCCTTCTTGGCTCCTCAACATCTATAATATTTTTCTTGGCCACTTTGGTCTCAAGTCTAGTTTTTTGCTTCTCAGATTTAAGAATCTTACTTTGCTCCCTAGAGGACTTCCAATGACAATCAAATGATTTGTACCCATAGTCTCTACAATGCTCTCAAGGAATTGCACTACCCCTTTACAAATAAAAACTTCTTCCTTGACCACTCAATCTTGGGCAATCACATATACTATAGCCATAGTCCTAATAAGTAGAGCAAATATAATCTTGTTTTCTCCTCATCCCTCCTTTTGAAAAATTGTGCATTGTACTTTCCTCACCATGCTTAGAATTTCTTGGATAATTATGGGACATATGAGCAAAACTTCCACATAGTTGGCACTCATCGGAATTAAACTGCTCCCTCATCAATTCTTTTATCTCTTCTTAAGAAGTAATCATTTGATACCCACTTTGCTTTCTTTATGTGTTCACTTGCTCCCACTATTCTAAAACATTTTTAGAAAAACACTTTAATGCCCATTTCATCTTGAAACTTCCACTAGGTGCAAAGCATTTAAACAATTCTTCCATTTTTATTTCTCATTCATAAAACTCTCTCCAATCTCTCTTCCTATGGAACGGAGATACCAACTTCTCATTGTGCTCAAACTCCCTATTCTCCACACCCTCCTTTCTTCTCAAACCACGCTTGGAAGAATTTTGCGATGCACACTTTCCTCTTGATCTAGATACTTTTGGACTTTCATACAAACACCTATACTCCATTTCTTTTAGCATACCACTCTTTGAATATTTTTGTGGTCCTCTAACACAAACTCCATCATTCCCATAATTTATACCCACATATCCTTTTCCACTTGTGCTTGACCCTTCATCATAGTTATCCCTAGAAGCCTCATCTCCATAATCAAGTAAATTCTCATAATCACCATCATTTCCCCAATAATCTTCTTTATAGTCATATTCATATTCATCATATTCCCCATAATTACTTCCATTGTAATAAGACTATTCATCATAATCATACCCATCACTTTTACTCCAACTAGCCATTGTGAATTTTCTTTCAAGAGAAGTACCCACAAAAATTGAAATAGAAAACACAAGGAAAATTCCTTACTTTACTCCCCCACGTGTTTACACTCAATTTTTAGTGGTCACTCTTTACTCTTGTTTGCACTTTTCTTAGCTTTTATCACAATGTGCTCTCCTTCTTGCCTTTTTCAAACTTTTAACTCCACACTTAAGTTTTTCCCAACTCTTTTCCACTTCAAATGATTTAGTTCTACTAATCAAGTCAACTAAATTCTAAGGGATAAGAAATAAAGATGTTTTAAAGGTAATTTATCAAACACTTGGCATGCAATATGGAAGATGCATAGATTTCAAAGAGTTATTACACTAAGTGATGCTATCACAACATCAATTACAATTTAGCAATTAACAATCACTTAAATGCCCTTTAATAAACAAATTATTCATCATACTTTATGAATAAAAGCTTTGGTAGTCAAGTATAAGCAATCACAATTCATTGGGATAATATATCAAGCACATTGAGTGCAATCTCGTAGCTTAATGTTGTATATTAAAATTTAGCTTAGTTTCGGTCCCAAATCAACATATTTTTACACCAATTACACCTCAAACATCAATATACCATATAGGTCAAATTAACAACATTTCCATGGCATAATTTCAAGTTTTTGAAATCCAAATATTGCAACAGAAAAAGTGATAAAATTTGAAAATCAATAGATCTTGAAAAAGATTGTACCTTAGCCTAAAGAAAGTTGATTGATTAGAATAAAAATAATACAAGCTTTGATACCACTTGATATAATTTTGGAAAGCACCAAACTTGTGGATTATCCTCAAAAAAAAGAATCCTAACAAATTCACACACAAGAACACTAAAATACAAGAAATTAACACTCTTATGATAATGTGAATATATTCTACTTTAAAGACACCCTAACACCATAATCTAACTAGAGATTAGAATACTAAAGATAGGAATTTGAAGGCACCTAACTCAATTTTATCAAATACACTAGGCAACCTAGCATATAAGTATATAGATGAAGTTTAGATTATCTCTTACGATTTAGAGACAAGATCAAAGGTGGGACTAAATCATTTGATTTAGTCTTGATATTTAATAGAATCACCCATGAGGATCACTCTCAAAAACTCTCTCTCTAGATAGAAAATCTGATTTCCTTCCCAAAATACCAAAGTTGTGTTACAAGAGCTATAATGGCAAATATATAGATGCCTTGCCCTAAACTAATTAACAAATTAATCCTAACTATTAAATGGACTTAATACAAGCTTTGTGGCCCTATTATATGCCTTAAAAATAGGTTAAAATATAATAAAAGTCGTGAGAATTTAATTGAAAACAAAACAGAATAAAATAAGAAAATTCAGAAAAACAGGGTAAGGCCTGAATAGACCTAGCCAGGTGCTTGGGTGGACCTGGCACCAGGTGTGTTCTAGAAAAAGAACCCTACTCTAGTGTGGACCTAGCACCAGGTGTGCTGGTGAACCTGGCGCTAGGTGCATTCTGGTCGCCGTCCCTCTTTTATTGCACTTCAAAACTTGCTCTTCGAACCTCTATTACATTTCTCTGTGTTTTCTTGATCTTCCAAATAAAATGTTGGCCATCTTGAGTTCTTCTTGATAATCCTTTGGACTTCAATCTTTCTTTAGTGATTGGCTTGATCCTCCACATGGATTGTTGTTTATGTTGTGCGTCCTTTGGCCCTTCTTTTACTATCCATCTCTTAACAATCTACCTAGCCCTAGGTTTGTTAAATTTATTAACTTGAAAATTCTCTTGAATCTTCTTGAATGTTGTTCTTACCCATGGAGATTTGAAACAAGTCTTGACTTTCCATCCCCTTTCTTTAGATGTGCCTTGTTACATTGATAGATTCCTATCAACATTTCTAACACATAAATATTAAATCTTTATGAATTTTAAAAAAAAAAGAATAAAAAGCCATTGCAACGGGATGAGTTTTAGCTTCAGTCACTTGATTACAAGTTGGTAAATGTGGTAAAAAGAGATTTTGAACTAGATTCTCCAGTGATGTGGTAAATATGGTAAAAAGAGATGTAGTTATGAAGAGATGAGATGTGCAGGGGTTGAAGACGTAATTTTGAGTAATTTACTGGTTACCCCATTGCAGAATGTTGTATGCGACATGGTAGTCTGTGTATTTAGGCTCTCTATCAGGTCTAGGGTATGATATAAAGATTAGTGAGGAAAAGTTCTTTCATTTGCTCCTAATCTGGTGGATTGGGCTGCAAGAACTTGGTTTGGTTAGTGTGTCCAGAGATTCTGTTGTTAGTAGGCTACTGTAAATTATATTTTTAGGCATGTTGTGGCTTTATACAAAGAGGTTTGATCAAATTATAGTTCTATGCCTTCTATTTCATTTTTCCTTTAGATTACTAGTTGATCAACTTTAGCCTTAGCTAAAATTGTAGTTACATATTGCAAAAACCTATGCATTCCTTTTTTCCACATAGTAGTTGTGCTTAACTCTGTTCCAACACTAGTCTAGTCAAATTGCTAATCCCAATTTCAGAAATTAGATTTTTTTTTTTTTTGGGTGGAGTTAGAGTAGGAAAAGAAAAAGAAAATGCACAGCGGAAAATGAGAGCTAAATTCCATTTTACAATGTGGGAACAAAAGATTGTTAGGTGTGGTTTCCTTTGCATATTGAAAAGTAAGGGATGACTGTAAGTTAGATTGTGGGTATTGTAGTGTCTGACCTTAGCCAAAAATTATTAAAGTAATCCAATAAAGTGGTAGGTGATCACCAATTCTTTCATTTTTAAAGAATCTTAAGAGACATTTTATCATTTTCACATTCTTTGGGATACTTTGTGGTAGGTAATCATCAAGAATTCTTGTGGATATCCTCTAAATTACATGTAATAATTATTTACCCTTTCCTTTCAATGATAGTGTAAGTAATAACTATTATCACTAAACTTAGAAATGATGAATTGCTTATGGAAGTAAGGACAATGGGCAAAGTCTTATGTAGTCTTTCCCTTTCTCATCTATTCCTTTTTTTCTTTTTTGGTTACTTGTGTCATCTTATGTTTCTCTTGTCTTACTAAATATGTTTTTATATTTTAAGTACTATAAAAAATAAAAAGTGGAGATGTTAAAAGCTAAACTTTATTTCATGTGGTTTGCAAAATTAATAAAGCTGAACTTTATTTCATGTACTTTTGTTACATGAGCAGTAAGTATAGAAAAATGTGATTGTGATTAGGTAGCTTATTAGTTCATTGGTGTTTGTTAGATGACTAATTTATCTAATTAGGTTCATTTGTTAAAATTTATAATTTACCTATTAGTAATTGACAAGATTTTATGATCCTTGTGTTCTGGTTATATGATGTAGAAGAATATTGGTATTATTTCTTTTTGTTCAATTTTGAAGTTTGATTTTTGTTCTTTTGTTGGAAAGGAAATATATTTTCTTTAATGTTCTACTAATTTTGGAAATTACTTAGTCATTTTGGGCCATTTGTATACATTTTCTCAGAGCTAATATTATGGATAAAAGCTGGATCATGTTGTTAAGAACAAGTAAAGGATATAGGAAAGGGTTGCACGACTTCCTTGATTTTGCATTCTTTAATTCAAATGTAGATAGGACAATATTATACCCATGCAAAACATGTAAAAATGGTATAAGTTTGAGAAGGGAAGACGTAGAGGTTCACTTAAGGTGTAAGAGATTTATTAGTGGTTCCACCCAATGCATAGCTCATGGAGAAAGCTTTTTCCATGAAACAACAACTGCAGCATCTAATGTCTTCCATAGGACTTCAAATCCTATTGACGATGTAGATGATTTAGTGCATGATGCATTTGGAATTCATGATGAAGATGATGTAATGGCCAATTTTTATGATTTTGGGAGTGAAAAGCCAAACTTAGAAGTTGAGAAATTCTATAATTACTTGATGATTCTCAACAAGAATTATATCCTGGGTGTAAAAAGTTTTCCAAGCTATCTTTTTTAATATGACTACTTCATTTTAATTGTCTTGGAAAAATGTCTGGCAAGATCTTTGTTATGCTGCTTGATCTACTAAGAGAGGCATTTGATGTGGAATTACCAAAGTCATACTACGAGGCAAGGAAAGTGATAAAAAATTTAGGGTGGGAAATGAGAAGTATGATGTTTGTCCTAATAATTGTAACTTGTATTGGAGGAAAAACCAATCTTCTATTGTGTGCAAAACATGTAATGAAACACGGTGGGTTACATCAGAAGATGATATTACTGGTGAGAAAAGAAAGATTGTGAAAAAGGTCATGTAGCACTTTCCTTTGAAGCCCAGATTACAACGCCTGCTTATGTCATGTAAGACTGCAATTGATATGTGATGGTATGCTGAAGGTCGCACTAAGGAGGGGTATATGAGGCATCTAGTAGGTTCAACAGCGTGGCAGTATTTTGATGTTATGCATCCCGAATTTGCTAATGAATCTCGTAATGTGAGATTCGGGTTAGCATCATACGGGTTTAATCCTTTTAAGAATATGAGTGTAGCTTATAGTACATGGCCATTGATCTTAATTCCATATAATTTGTCATCTTGGATGTGCATGAAACAACTACATTTCATGTTGTCACTACTAATATCTGGTCATTTATCTCTTGGAAATAACATTGACAAATATTTGCAGCCACTCATTGCAGAGTTAAAGGAGTTGTGGGATGTTGGCGTGAACATATATGATGCATCATTGAAGGAAAATTTTCAGATGTGGGCTACCTTATTATGGACTATTATTGACTTTCCTGGATATGCAATGCTATCCAGATGGTGCACTACAAAGGTTTCATACAAAAATGTTGGAGAAAAGAAGAAAAACTCAAAATAGAGGAGTTGTTGTCAATGTAATGGTTTCAAGCTTCTCAAGTCCCAAAGATAAAAATCCTATTGCGGGAGAAATGGTGTACTATAGAGTTTTGTAGGACATTATTGAATTAGATTACACTGGGGATGACAAAATTATTTTGTTTGAATGCGATTGGGTTTCCAAAGGAAAAAAGTTAAAGCAAGATGAAAATGGTTTTACTGTAACTAATTTTAGTAGTGTAAAGCACCACAATGAGCCATTTATTCTTGCATCGCAAGCAAAACAAGTGTTCTATATTGAAGATCAATTTTAGAAAGGGTGGCATGTTGCTATCACCACAGCATCAAGGGATAAATATGATATGAATTATTTGGATGCTATTGATGTACCATTAGATATAGAATAATCAATTGATAGCTAGTGAAAATGTTGTTATGTTATCTAGATTTGATAGGTTTTTGGAATATTATCAGTCATATATATATTCATGACTAAATTTTGATGGCATAGTGATTTCCAAGTATTTCATAAATATATTTTGGTTTTTATGTTCATATTGTGCTTTATCTAGTTGAATGGAGAATGGTTTATACATGTGAATGTACTAAATACTACCTTTTCTTTCGCTACCAAAAAATGGTTTTTTTGTTTCCTTTTTAGCTATGGCTCGAAGAATTGGAAGAGTAAAAGGCAATGCAAATGTGACAATAACACAGCCACAAGCACGTGAAGATATTAAAATCATTTATGTTCTATTTTTTTTTTGAACGGTTACCATGAAAAAGTTAATAGAAGTAAAGTGTGGGTTCATGTGAATTTTTTTTTCGTGGTTTTGATTTCAACAGAGGTACCAGAATTTTTTATCAAGTAATTGTTGATCAGAAATTCTGGTAAAAGGCCTTGTCCAGAATGTTTGTAATTCTTCACTTGATACTGTGATTTACAATTATTTTACTGTTGCTAAAACTAATCAGCAAATTTGACCTCTGCCCAACCTTTTTTTTTTATCCCTAAAAACTCATTAAGCTCTACTTGGCAGAATTGATGGACTGACTTTTACTGTTCTTAGTTCCAAATTTGAGTTAAGTCACTCTGTGGTTACTCTACGACAAAAAATAGTAGGGGTTCAAACTCACAATCAGGCCACTTTTAAAATGGCCTTTTAAGTGATGTTGCAATGCTAGACACAATCCTGTAGTTAATCAATAAGTAGTATGTGATTAGTTTCAAGACTCCACACTTGTACAATTGGACTAAGAAGTAGAGCATATTGGATTGCCTAAATTAGCAGTAGGCTTCGGTTAGCTTAGGGGGCAGATTTCGACTCTAAAATTGTCCTCCACTATATGCTTGGCTAAAAGACCAGTTAGGAGGGGCTATCAAAGGAGCAAGTTGTGGTTTTCTTGTGATTTTGTTGGAGAATTTTACAACTTTGGAGGTCCAAAAATTCTGAAATTTATGTATTATTTTTAGTTATTAAAGTTGCATATCAACTGTTTTGGCAAGGGAGATTGATTGAGACATGTCATTTTGTTGTCTAATTGGTAGATTAGAGTTGATTTTGGATTGAGTATCATAACTTATTGTGGACTCATAAATGGCTAAAAATGCCGAAAATTTTCTTCTATAAATTGCTGCATATTTATTGTTGTAGAAGTTGAGATTGTTGGAGGAGTTAGTTTGATTAGATTTGAGGAGTTTTGAGCATGATTTTGGCTTGATTATGGAAGAATATTATGGCTAAATTTCTTGACTTGATATTGTTGAAATTTTATTGATAGACCTTTAAGCTATTATTCTCTTCATCTTGCAATTTTTCTTTTTAAGTTTATCCTATTCTTCCTTTGTGTTCCACTAAATGTATGTACTTTCTTTTTAGGGAATGAAATGGTGGTGCTGAAATGATAAAGAAAACGAGAGGACCTACACATATGCCTGATCTTTAGGCTAATAAAGAGGGTGACCCACTTATTATAGTTGGGTGGAATAACTGAGGACAATCATTTGGTGGTAATAAAAAAACATTTACAGAGTTCTTGGGAACTATTTCAAGAACTAGATGGTATGCCCCACTTGATGTTAATGACTGGCATATGGTACCTTAAACCAAGAAAGATGAGATGCTTAGACTCGTAAAAGTATAACTAATAAGTGTTTGCCTCATTTACAACTAGCATAACTATTTTACTTTGTAAAACAATTTATATTGTTTCATAGCAATTTATGAGTGATCAATGATAATCAAAATTGTATAGGAGAGATTTGAGATACCTCCAGGTGCAGAAGTTTGGATTTTGAAGTCTTTAGGCAAAAAGAGAAGAAATTGGAAATCAAGTGTCAATGCTACACATTATAAATCCAATATGTCAGTTGACGATGTAGCAGCAAATAGGCCAACTCGTATTGTTGAAAATCAATGGAACAACATCGTGTCTTGTTGGGATACAAATGATAGAAAGGTTAGAACAAGGAATCTTGCTCATTTCAAAGATGTTCACCTTACTCCTTATTCTTTTCCTTTCCTGTTTTCTCTGGAAAAAAAATACAAGTTCTTTGTGAAAGAAGCAGAGAGAAGATAAGACAACAAATCAGACTACTAGAAAATTAAGCTTTGTAGAAGTTGAACAAGAATTGGTAATTTCCTAAATCTTTACCAATTTTAATCAATGTTGAAAACTTATTTGACACCATAGTTTTTGGAGATTTATGCTAACGGTTTCACCAATGAATATATAACTAATTTCACTCCTCTAATGGTGTTTTGACACTTGTTTCCATCCACTAATCATATTTGGTCACTTGTTTTAATTTTGGCTGCATTTTAGAATTTTTCTTAAAAATAACAAAAATTCATGTCCGTATTGGAAAAATATTTTATTCCACCAATAAATTCTATAAATTTCACTAAATTCAATGGTAACATTCAAAATTTTCAATTCTTTCTCAATCCTATAAAATTTATGGTCAAAATCTTGATCACGGTCAAAACTACGAAAATACTCCTGATAGCTCCGATAGTTTAATTTATACCAATATACTCGTATTATTACACTGATCAATTTTTGTTCTTAATGTACCCTTAAATTCTCACTCTACTAGAAGTAGTCGGAAATGTGAAGATTTAGGGTACGGGAGAACAAATTCAAAATTCCACTCAGGCCCTTATTAGTTCTAAAATTACAATAATGCCCCTAAATAAATAAACGTGATTTTCAAGTTAGTACACGATGCTAATTAGTTTAGCTTGGATTTATTAGGTGCAATTGAAAGAGCATCAAAGTTAACTTCCACTTAGATCACTAGACCCTATTAGTGCTAATGATTCATTTTCTAAGGTTTTTGGTAAAGATCCACTTGGAAGATTTCGTATGTGTGGTTTGGGACCATCACCATCAGAACTTTCTAGCCATATCCCTAGTGCTACAACATGTTACTGCATTGTCAAGGATAGTGTGGCCACCATAAATAGGGTAGAGGATAGTATTACTCAACAAAATTTAAGAATTGGGGAACAAGCTACACAACTTGATGATTTAACAAGTAAACTTGAACAGCAAAATGGAGGACAAATAGGGCATTCTAATGTTCCTTCATCTGTTACTTCTCAGAGTCTTAAGGTGAGCACAAAGCTAGAAAACAAATAATGAAAAAGTTAATTCTAAATTTTTGGTTAAAAATTGAGGACATGATCTAATTTATGTAAGTTTCAGCTGCAATAATCATTGAATTTGGTCTTTAGGTTGGTGATATGTTTTCCTTGTGAGCATGTTTGAGAACACTAAAAAAAGTAGCTAAGGGAATCATTCAAAGTTTAGATTCAGCTATAGAAGTTGAAGCAATGCACTTGGGATAGCATTGGTGTGAAGTAAAGATATTATGTCCATTTGAGTGGGAAGAAGAATTGATTAGGCCATATAGGGCATTCAAGACAATAGGAGATACATTTGGGAAAAGCATTGCATATCCTTGTCATTTGGAATGTTATACTTCTATATGCCATTTGGTATGTTACGCTTCTTATCTCCAAGTTAGTTGGGCCTATATTTTTGTATTTGCTGGTTACATTGTTGATTTGGAGATATGGGTAGACAATATAAAAAAAAAAAAACCCAAGTACATTTTTAAATTTTGTGCTGATAACTAACTCTTGATTTTGCAAGAGCTTAATGTTTAGATTTTTCTTTATTTAGGCAATTAAAGAATAAATTACAGGGATCATTTGATGAAAATTGTTTCTTAAAATAGATAAAATATTATCTTGTTTGCCAACTCATGGTTGCTTTACTTTATGTAATTTTTGTTTTTTTAACTTCCACATGTAGTCCTTTTGATATTCAACACAAGTTTAGCTAGAAGTGAGGAATTAAGTTGAGAATAAAGGTTAGTTTTGTGGATCATTTTCATGGCTTTGTAGTTATAGTTGGATTATTATTTTGGGAGAGATGTTAATTGCAAATGAAAACTAATTGGGTAAATGCTTCTATTTTGTTTTACTGCAAGTTTTCAAGGAAGATGCAAGATATTGGTGCAACTTAACACTTTTTTGCAAGTACAAGGAGGTCTCGTGCACTTTTTGTACATTATTAGCATTTTTGGGAGACACACTAGATGTTATGCTTCTTTTTTTTTTTTTTTTTTTTTTTAACATTTGGAATCAAGTTAATAGGAGACATAGTGCTTTTTGTTTATTGCTAGCACTTCTAGGAGAAAAATTAGATATTATTGATAGGGCCTAAATTAGTCATATTTTTCCTAGTTATTTGAGGCTCTTTTGTAATACATTTTGTTCAATAACTAGTCATATTCCTTTATATTTAAGATTTAACCCTTGGAAAGATATTTTGTTCATTATTTTAGATTTTAGGGGTAAAACAAAGCAAAAATGTTGCAAAATAGAACCAAGGTAGCGTCGGCCAGAACAGAGGAACTGGCGCTGGCCATGAGCTATTGACACGAACTTCGAAGCGATGAAAATTTGTTGAAACGAAACTGGAATAGAATCGAACCGGCGCCGACTACACTCTGGACTACATTGTGCTAAAATTAAGGAAAAATCGGCGAACAACAGAAGAAATAGAACACAACCGGCGCCGGCTCCAGCAGCCAAGGCGGTGTCGGTTGTGCTTTGAGGAAAAAATAGGATTTTGATTTTTACACGCGATTTTTGATAATCTATGGAGTTTTAGTATCTTCCTACTTCTACTCGGCCAAGAACATTATACCAACGAGTTTAGGCACTTCCTTAACCTATAAATAGATGAAAAACATAAGAGAAAAGAGGAGAATTCATAGATTATCATAAAACATCACTTAAAAATCAAAAGAGGAATTCTTCAAATCAATGAGGGTTATGAAAGAAGGTCTTCAAAGGAAGAAGAATGAGGCTTGTCTATGAGTGCTTTCTTTTACTTTGTTTTCTTTTTCTTGAATAATGATATGTTAATTATTTTATTGTAATTTGACATTATTTTAGATATTCATGATCTTTAGAGTTATTTGATCTTTTGATTAATTGATTGTTCTTCTTGGTATTTAATTACTTGGGTGTATTACGAGATTAATTAGTTGTCTCTTTTTATTAACTTGCTAGACCAAAAAGGTTGATGGTAGTTGCAAATGATTAATTTCATATTTATTGGCTATTGACATGCTAGACCAAAGAGGTTAATTACTGAGGATTGAGTAATTAAAGGTTAATTGATGTCTGCCAGAACAAGGATTCATTGATTAATTTCTTGCTTTAAATTTTCCAAACCAAGAAAATTTAATCAAGGATTATATTTAATGCGTCTTTTGGATGAATTAGTTGAGATAGACCAAGTGATGCTAATTTATCTAGAGGTTAGTGATTTCATGGATTGACCAAAGAAGAGAAGCTATCTTAATCCTTTATGATGCCAAGTGAATAATTAGTTCTGATAATGATTAAATACTTTAAGATCATGTTTGTCAAAATAATTGTTTGAATTACATACTTCTCCATCATTGACATGTATATATATTTTTATTTTGTTTTCATTTATTTTATTTCTATTATATTTCTTTGTACTTTATTGAGTCGGTTAAACAATGAAATAAAAGTGATTAATTCATACTTGTTCTTTGAGGATCAACACTCGTTTGGTCCCTATGCTATGTTAATGATGAGTACGCTTGCTTATGTGTGTAATTTGGGGTTAACGTTTTAATGTAAACTTGATTGGGAATGTGCTTATTTTTATATGATTTTTATACCCAAATAAATACACATCAAGTTTTTGGTGCCGTTGCCGGAGAACAATATCATGAAAGCTTGGATTTTATTGATTTAACCATATAAATATGTAAATACGTAAATATATAAATATGTACAATTGTTCTCTTCATAAAAAGGTGCTATCTTTTGTATCTTGTGTATTTGTGTATACCCTTGAAACCTAACCTACTAACTTTGACTATGTTCTATTGACGAACTTTGTATTCTTTTTAATTTTGTTGTAATCATGAATTCCGTTAGCTAACTAGCTTTGATGTTTAGGAAATATGGTGAATTGGAATCGGAGGAAGTGTAGTGAGGGGCAGTACCCCCATTACGCTTCGGAGATAACACTCACAACACCAGAATCAGAAAAGCTAGAAACTGTAATTGGAAAATTTGTCGTTCATGTGACGAGGTGCTTCCAAGAAATAGATTCCACGTTTGAAAGGTTCGAAGCAATGATTCACAATATAGGACAACAAATCTGGTTTTTGACCGACATGGTGTTAAAATCTACAGAACTAGCATCAATAGGCAAAGAGGAAATAGCTACTATCACATTGTGGAATGGAAAAGAGTTGTTAGACGTTACAAATCTCAATCGGCACGGGCTGGAGGAAGAGAACCAGTGCTGGCTATCCGGTAACCCCGAACCCAAGCAGCCCAGAACTGGAACCGGCGCCGGCTATCCCCTGTCCATCTCCCGAAAAGCCTACTTTTCAGCCTAAAATACCGTATCCTACCCGTCTACACAAAGCCCGAAAAGATGCCCAATTCAACAAATTCCTTAAGGCGTTTAAACAACTGCACATAAACATCCCACTCAGTGAAGCTTTAATTCACATGCCCAAATATGCCAAGTTTCTTAAAAACATGCTTGTCAACAAAAAGCGATAGGAAGAATTGTCCACAGTAGTCCTCAATGAAGAATGATCAGCCATATTGCAGGACAAGCCGAATTTGCCACATAAAGAAAATGATCTAGGGAGTTTCTCTATCCAATGTTTAATTGGCACACTTAATGTCTGTAATGCAATAGCTGACCTAAGTGCTAGCATTAATTTATTACCGTATAAAATATTTAAAAAGTTAGGCCTAGGAGAACCACAACCCACTAGGATGAGTATTTAGCTCGCAGATAGATCTATTAAATATCCTAGAGGTATAATAGAAGATGTGTTGGTAAAAGTTAATAAATTCATATTCCTAATGGATTTTGTCATTTTTGACATGGATGAAGATTCCAAAGTCCCTTTAATCCTAGGTAGACCTTTCCTAGCTACAGCAAAAGCGTTAATTGATGTTCATGGGGGGAGGTTGACACTTAGGGTTGGGGATGAGGAGGTAGTCATTCAAATCTACAAGAGCATGCAACACCCTTTGTCTTCTGATGATTCTTGTTTAAGAGTTGATATTCTTAACGAACCTATTTTTGAGTTGATGCAGGAATCCATTGAGAAGGAGTTGATGGAAACATCAATGGCATATCTGGAGGACTTTCACAATGAGGATGGAATGAAGAAGTTGGAAATTGAGAAAAGCAGTTTAGGAAGAATGAAATCATCCATAGAAGATCCTCCCGAATTGGACCTAAAAGACCTGCCCGAGCATTTAGAATATGTGTTCTTGTCTAAAGGACGTAAATTGCCTGTGATCATTGCTAAAGATCTCAATACAGAACAAAAAACCAAATTGGTAAGTATGTTGGGAAAATATAAGGGAGTCATAGCTTGGAAAATTACTGATATAAAGGGAATTAGTCCATCCTTTTGCACTCACAAGATCTTGATGGAAGAAGTTACAAAGCCCGTAGTGCAACCCCAACGTAGGTTAAACCCACATATGAGTAAAGTAGTAAAAGGTGAAGTGATTAAGCTCTTAGATTTAGGCATCATTTACCCTATTTCTGATAGTGTTTGGATGAGTCCTACTCAAGTGGTACCAAAGAAGAGAGGAATGATGGTGAGTCCTAATGATAAAAATGAGCTAGTCCATATGAGATTAGTTACAGGTTGGAGGTTTTGCATTGATCATAGGATGCTGAACAAAGCCACTAGGAAAAATCACTTCCCTCTCCCTCTCATTGACCAAATGTTGGAAAGGTTAGCCGGACATGAGTATTATTGTTTCTTGGATGGATTTTCTGGCTACCTAAAAATCCCCATAGCTCCGAAAGACAAAAAAAAAAAAAAACCACTTTTATGTGTCCATATGGTATTTTTGCATATTGTCGGATGTTGTTTGCTCTTTGCAATAGTCCCGGAACATTCTAAAGGTGCATGACGGCTATATTTGAAGGACTCGTAGGGGACATCATGGAGGTCTTTATGGATGATTTCTCAGTCTTTGGTGATTCATTTGACTGTGCTTATCTAACCTTGAAAAGGTACTCGCAAGATATGAAGAGACTGACCTCATGCTTAATTGGGAAAAATGCCACTTTATGGTGCAAGAAGGTATTGTGTTGGGGCATAAAATTTCAAGAAAAGATATAGAAGTCGATAGGGCCAAATAAGCAATTGAGAAGCTGCCTCTCCCTACTTCGGTAAAAGC
Organism: Voacanga thouarsii; assembly: GCA_026120185.1. Lineage (NCBI taxonomy): Eukaryota > Viridiplantae > Streptophyta > Magnoliopsida > Gentianales > Apocynaceae > Voacanga > Voacanga thouarsii. Next base: position 1,863,780 of record JANUWF010003373.1, on the reverse strand, counting down.
TATAAGAAGCTTTTTTGGTCATGCAGGTTTCTACAGGAGGTTCATCTTAGACTTCTCAAAAATTTCAAAACCTCTTACCTCTTTACTTGAAAAGGATGCTGTGTTTAATTTTGATTAGCAATGTCACAACACTTTTATCATACTTAAAGAGAAGTTTATTAATTCACCCATTTTAATTATACCTAATTGGTCTCTTCCCTTTGAACTAATGTGTGATGCAAGTGATTTTATAGTTGGTGCAGTACTAGGACAAAGGCGGAATAAGCACTTCCAACCTATATACTACACGAGCAAGACTTTAACGGATGCACAGGAAAACTACACAACAACAGAGAAAGAATAGCTTGCCATAGTATTTGCCTTTGATAAATTCCGTTCTTATCTTATTCTGTCCAAAGTCATTGTTTATACCGACCATTCGGCCCTGAAGTACCTACTAACCAAACATGATTCCAAACCAAGATTGATAAGGTGGGTTCTATTATTGCAGGAATTTAATTTGGAGATTAGGGACAAAAAGGGTACGGAAAACTTGGTTGTGGATCACTTATCAAGATTGGATAATCTGAATTTGGAATCCTTAATAGAAGAGGATATCGATGATGCCTTTCTAGATGACCAACTCTTGCTCATAGAAGGTGAGATTCCAAACACCCCATGGTTCGCCGACTTTGCCAATTACTTGGTTGCATGAATTACTTCAAAAGATCTCACGATGCAACAAAAGAAGAAATTCCTCTCCGAAGTACGATATTACTTTTGGAAAGACCCATATTTGTTTAAGTGTTGTGCGGACCAAATTATTCGTAGATGCGTGGACTTTAAGGAAGGAGAGAATATTCTAAGACATTGTCATGACGGACTTGCTGGTGGCCACTACCAAGCCAACAACACTACATGAAAAGTGCTTGAGTCCAGATTCTATTGGCCCACGTTGTTCAAAGATGCCCATAGGTTTGTTCAAATTTGTGATAGGTGTCAACACATAAGTAACATATCCAAATCTAATGAGATGCCATTACAAATTTTTCAAACTTGTGAAATATTTGATTGTTGGGGGATCGACTTCATGGGACCTTTTCCTAGTTCTTTGGGTAACAAGTATATTTTGGTAGCGGTGGATTACGTTTCTAAATGGGTAGAAGCACAAGTATTACCAACTAATAATGCACGGGGTGTGGTAAAATTTTTGAAAAAACTCTTCACCCATTTTGGTGTGCCTAAGGTGCTTATTAGTGATAGGGGACTCATTTTTGTAATGCTCAATTGGAAAAAGTTCTCAAATATCTAGGTGTGAACCATCGATTTGCCACCCTTATCATCCCCAAATAAGTGGACAAGTTGAAGTGGTTAATAAAGAACTCAAACGAATCTTGGAAAAAACTGTTAACCACACTCGGAAGGATTGGAGCCTAAAATTAGAAGACACTCTTTAGGCATACCGGACAGCCTTTAAGACACCAATTGGCACGACTCCGTTTCGGTTAGTTTATGTCAAAGCATGTCACTTACCTATTGAAATTGAGCATAAAGCTTATTAGGCTATTAAACTTGTTAACCTTGATTTTGAGTCATCTGGAAAGTCTAGGTTGCTTCAACTAGCCGCCTTGGAAGAATTGCGGACGGAGGCTTATGATAGTTCAATGTGATATAAGAAGCGGGTCAAACGATGGCATGATAAACATATCACTCAATAATACAAATTTAAGAAAGGCGATCAAGTGTTTCTTTTCAATTCTCGTTTAAGAATTTTTCCAGGGAAATTGAAATCAAGATGGTGGGGACCCTACACGGTGAGTAAGATATTCCCCTTTGGCACCCTTGAAATCACTCATCCCACTCGGGACACATTCAAAGTCAATGGCAATCACGTGAAACGCTATGTGGGTGAAGGTCTTCCAAACCCCGAGCAGGTGGAGATGCTCTTCGCCGCTACCGCATAGAACTTTTTGGTTTCTCGTGAGGCGGTTGTTTGTTGTACTATTTTCTTTCTTTTATTTTCTAGTTTTTATGCTTTGGTGTGCTCTTTTGTATTTTTCTTTTTTAGGTACTTTGCCAATGCCTCTTTCTCCAAGAATTCAGCTCTTGTACAGCACATTGCACAATCTATGGAATTATTATCTTTCTTATCTCTTCTCCTTTATATTTTTGGTCCCATGGCATTGTTTATTACTTGTTCTATTTATTTGGCCATTGAGGACAATGTCCAGTTTAAGTGTGGGGGAGTGATTTGATTGAAAATTATTCTATTGAAACTTCTATGCATATACTTTAGCCAGCCTTCTTGTGAGCAAAAATTTTCAAAATTTTTTCTGATTTCTTTGAGATTTCAAGTGGTATTTTTAATGTATGTCTTTATGATGGATTATAGAGCGTATGTTCTATATCGTTTATGGCTTATGAATGACTTTTTACATGCACTTGGACGAAGTAGTTCTTGATCAAATGTTGTACATTGTTCTTAAATCTATTTTTATACTAAAATTCATGGAGCATTCTAGAACTTAGTTGAATATCTCTCGATGAGAAATAAGAAAGACAGTCATGATTTAACTTAGCGATGACGGTAATAGGCCTTCTTTGGATAGTTTGAGCTTTTCGAGCCTACCTATTTTTATATTATCTTTAGTGCCTATTTTGAGCCTAAATTGCTGATTTCTTTCTTTAAAACCCGTTATCATACTTTGTCCATTGCTTGTTTCTGAGAGTTTGAATAATTTTTTCAAATATTTATGTTGTTGATGGATGAAAGTATATGTAGGAGAATGTTGAGGAAGAATACTTAGAGTAAGATCATGACTCCTTACTTTCAATCATGTATTAATAGTTTTGTTGAGTTGGAAAAAGAAAGAGAAGAAAGATTGAAAACAAGAAAAGAAAACAAAAATCTGCTAGAAAAAGATGGAAAGAGAGAAACTGAGAAAGAAAAGAAAAGCAGCAGTGAAAAACTAAAGATGAGTGAAAGAAAGAAAAGAAAATTGAAAGAGAAAGAAAAGAAAGATCACAAGAGGAATGGTGATTGAACTGTAAAAGTTGAGTTCATATCAAATCCTTGAAACCATTGTTGAAAATTTGAGTGATCTTGTGAAAAATAGAGAAGAGTTTATGAAGGAAGTGAAAAGATAAGAAAAAGAAAAGAAAAAGAGTGGAAATGCAAGATTTGCTTGAACTGAATTGTAATTGCTAAACAAGGTTATGGTTTTGATTGATTTTTGGGAATAGGAGAGCAAGAAGAGTTTGGAAATTATTGATACATTTTGTTTATCCTTTTCTTGCGAACTCTCAACTTCTTTGATATTTGATTCTCCTATATCCTTCATTTGATAAGCTACATTACAAGCCTTTAGCCCTACATTACAAGCTTGAAAGTCCTACTTAACCTAAGTAGAATCTTAATATGTCTCGGATTAGTGGAGCGAGTGTATGAAGAGTAAGCTTATGGAATGCATATTCTTTTTGAACTAAATTCTTTCCAATGGTTTGAGAATATTGTTAAGTATTGAGATGGTTCTACTAAGTCATTATTCACTTACACAAGTCTTCCATTTGTTGTGAAAGATGTAGTAGCATGTGTTTTATGTTCTTGAATAAAGGAAGCATTAGAGATATTGTTTTGAAATTGATTGAGTGGTTTGTGAGACCTTGTGTTTTTCCTACTTGTCTTTGATACTTTTCTTGAGCACAAGCAAAGAGCTAAGTGTGGGGAAATATGATAGGGCCTAAATTAGTCATATTTTTTCTAGTTATTTGAGGCTCTTTTATGATATATTTTGTTCAATAACTAGTCATATTCCTTCATATTTGAGATTTTACCCTTGGAAAGGTATTTTGTTCATTATTTCAGATTTTAGGAGTAAAACAAAGCAAAAACGTCGCAAAACAGAACTAAGGCGGCCCCGACCAGAAGAGAGGAACTGGCGCCGGCCATGAGCTGTTGACATGAACTTCGAAGCGACAAAAAATTGTTGAAACGAAATCGGAACAAAACCGAACCGGCGCCCGCTCCAGTAGCTAAGGCGACGTCGACTACACTCTGGACTACATTATGCTGAAATGAAGGAAAAATTGGCGAACAACGAAAGAAATAGAACACAACCGGCACCAGCTCCAGTAGCTAAGGCGGTGCCAGCTGTGCTCTAAGGAAAAGATGGGATTTTGATTTTTGCACGTGATTTTTGGTATTCTATAGAGTTTTAGTATCTTCCTACTTCTACTCAGCCAAGAACATTATACCAACGAGTTTAGGGACTTCCTAAGCCTATAAATAGATGAAAAACATAAGAGAAAATTGGAGAATTCATAGATTATCATAGAACATCACTCAAATCAAAGGAGGAATTCTTCAAATCAAGGAGGGTTGTGAAAGAATGTCTTCAAAGGAAGAAAAAAGGGGGCTTGTCTATGAGTGCTTTCTTTTACTTTGTTTTCTTTTTCTAGAACAATGATATATGAATTATTTTATTGTAATTTGACATTATTTTAGATATTCATGATTTTTAGAGGTATCTGATCTTTTGATTAATTGATTGTTCTTCTTGGTATTTAATTACTTGGGCGTATTACGAGATTAATTGGTTGTCTCTTTTCATTAACTTGCTAGACCAAAGAGGTTGATGGTAGTTGCAACTGATTAATTTCATATTTATTGGCTATTATCTTGCTAGACCAAAGAGGTTAATTGCTGATGATTGAATAATTAAAGGTTAATTAATGTCTGCCAGACCAAGGATTCATTGATTAATTTCATATTTTAAAGTTGCCAGACTAAGGAAATTTAATCAAGGATTATATTTAATGCGTCTTTTGGATGAATTAGTTGAGGCAGACCAAGTGATGCTAATTTATCTAAAGGATAGTGATTTCATGGATTGACCAAAGAAGTGAAGCTATCTTAATCCTTCATGATGCCAAGGGAATAATTAGTTCTAATAATGATTAGGTACTTTAAGATCATATTTGTCAAAATAATGGTTTGAATTACATACTTCTCCATCCTTGGCATGTATATATATTTTTATTTTGTTTTGTTTTGTTTTATTTCTATTTTATTTCTTTATACTTTATTGAGTTGGTTAAACAATGAAAAAAAAAAGTGATTAATTCATACTTGTTCCTTAAAGATCGACACTCGTTTGAACCCTATGCTATATGTTAATGATAAGTACGCTTGCTCATATGTGTAATTTGGGATTAACATTTTAATGTAAACTTGATTGGGAATGTGCTTATTTTTATATTATTTTTATACCCAAATAAATACGCATCAATTATGCTTCTATTTTTGTTACTTTTGAAATCAATTGGATAGGAGACATATTTTTGTTTTTTAATATAAAGTCAACTTGATGATGATGCTTCAAAATTGGATAGGAGACATATATTTTTGTTTTTAATGTAAATTCGACTTCATGATGATGGTTCCAAATACATTGATATATTAGTTCTTATATTGATTATTTATTTGTGTGTGTGTGTGTTTGTGTGTGTGTGTGTGTGTGTGTGTGTGTGTATTACTAGATTTATTACATATTTAGCATTCCACAAGAAAACAAAAAACAGGTACAAACTCTAAAAAAATTAAGTAGAAAGCCAACACCAAGTGTCTCAAATATGAAAATAATAATTTTTAGAAGTGACTTAAAAAGTGATAAAATAAGGCATATTTAGAAGTGCCTTAAAAAGTGAAAAACAAGGCACTTATAAATGCCTCAAATCTAAAGAATTTTTTTAGGCCCAAAGTTGATGATGCACATATAAGTGCCCTATAAACTCTAATGCATCACTTTTAAATACAGTTTGAAATGTGAACGCCTTATCGTTAACATACTTTTAAATGACACTTCCAAGTGCCACTACTAGAAAAATAGGCTGTTGTGACAGGAGGAAATATTGTAGTAAGGGTCTGTTGTGAAATTTTTTATTTTGTGACCTTGACGTGAAATGTTCTTTAAAATGTCGTTGCTATAGTCGCTGGGGACATTAACAAATGTCATAATAGGTACACCTATTGTAACATGTACAACTGTTATATAAGACATCATATTACAACCTTTTGTTATTTTACAAAAAGGCCTGATAACTACCGAAATTCAAATATTATATTAACATTTTAAAAGTGTCATAATAACTAACATGTATAATGACATTTACAACTGCCAGTCGAAGCTCTTCCTATAACATTTTGTTGTGCTATATAAGTGCTTACCAACAGTTGCCAACGCTTAAATTCAAATCTATAGAAACGTTTATAAATGTCATAATAAATTTTGACAACTTTAAATTATATTACACTTTTTAAGCATTTGGACATTTTATATTGTCATTATTATTTGTTATGACACTTATACATGGTGTTTAAACTTAATATAACAACATTTTTTAAATTTCCATCATGCGTTGGGTATGTTTAGATTTCTTTGAAATGTTACCTATAATGACATTGTCAACCTATCAATACATTTTTTTTATGACATTTTAGTTCTTACATAAATTAATTACCTAATATAATAAAATAAATTTAAAGCTTTTAACATAATATAAAATCACATTAAAACCAAAATAAAATGCTTGCATATAACAAGAAGTATAGTACTATGTATATATACATTAAGGAAGTCATCAAAACTATATAATCCAAAATAATATCTCAATGTATCCATTAAGACAAAATTCCATGAATATCTAAATGCTTCCATTTAGCCAAATGGCCTACTATATTTCCTTCATATGCAACATCAAAATAATTTGTAGCAAAATATCCCCGTAGTCCCATTCGTCTTGAGCCCTACGAACCTACCATTATAAATAGTATACATTCAAGTTAGACAAAATTAGAATTTTGATAATCAAGCTATTTCTCTAATCTAAGCATAAAAAAAGATTAAACACAAAGGAAAAGAGTAATGTTCAACATATCCCCCTTCCTACCCATTGTAAACACAGCAAGAATTCTAGACAAAAGTATATTCTAGGCTTGAGCATCAAAAGTAAACACATCTTCCAACATCCCACTTCTTCCTTGAATCACCTTGAAATTTAGTGAACCAAAAATTTGCTCAACACCAACTACATCCATCTATTTTTTTGAAGATGCAAAAGAAAGGATTAAAAAAACTGAGTAATTAGAAAGAAACAACTTAAATGTCTATTAAAGATATCTTTTATTCACTAAAGTGAATAGCCCAAACAAATAAGAAAGGAAGAATATATATCCTATATTAGTCCTACTGGCAAACATTAAGGTGCCTTATATTGAACTATAAGTTCTCAAAGGTAAATATTATGAAACTACCTTACAAGACATACCTAAGAACTTTCATAGACTGTTAAAGTTTTTGTTGCACTTGTTTGTTAACTAAGAAGAACCAACTAAATTGTAATCCACAAATGTATAATTCTAACAAGAGAGACATCATAAAATAGGTTGACAAAACTCCACTTTTTTCATAGGCAATTACAAAATTCCTTCACCATCTCATAAACAAAATCATAGCCCACAAAAAATCATAACACAACAAAACTATAACCCACAAAAAATCAAAACACGACATAAGCATCACAAAAAATGGGAGCCCAAACATCATTTCCATATAATATTGTTAATACATCAATTTAAAGCAGCAATAAGTATATTCCACAAAGAAGAGAAACATAATGCTGTGTTACCACATCTCAATATTTCAAGCCGTGAAACACCCAACACGATGTGGCTGAAAATACTATTTTCGCAAGGAGAGATAGCATAAAAAAGTTAACAAAACCCCACATTTTACTTTCAAGATTTTACAAAATTCCTTCACTATCTAATAAACAAAGCCATAGCCACAAAAAATCAAACCTCAACATAACCATAGCCTACAAAAAATCTGAACACAACATGAGCATCATGAAAATGGGAGCCCAAACATCATTTCCTTATAATACTGTTAATACATCATTTTATTGCAGCAATAAGTATATTCCACAAAGAAGAGAAAACATAATGTTGTGTTTCCATATCTCAACATTTCAAGCCGTGATACACCCAACACGATATGGCAGAAAATACTATTTTTGCAAAGAGAGACTGCATAAAAAAAGTTAACAAAACTCCACATTTTTCATCCAAGAATTTACAGAATTCCTTCACCATCTTATAAACAAAACCATAGCCCACAAAAAATCAAAAGGATGACAAACTCCAAATTTGTCATAGGCTATTACAGAATTCTACACATATACATAAACAAAACCATAGCCCATAAAAAGAAGTAGAAAACTAATCATAGCTTTTTACCATCAAAAGAATCATACCAAGCTTGTTAGCCATGTAATAGGAGCACCGTGAGCATCTCCTATTGTTTTTAGAAGTGAGAATGGACGAATCAATGGCTCATCTCGAGAATATGGCTGAATGATATCAATCTCAGACCAATCTTGTCCCAAGGCATGCAGGCCAACCATATTTTTAGGTCTAAACTCCTAATAAGTGTAGTTGCAAATATTTTTGAAAGATCCCTTATGCTTAAGACTGAAACAATAGCATGTACCTACCAAAAATAGACAAACAGCCAAACAGTAGCAAAAATGTGATTAGTTTAGTTAGAGTAAAATAGCCAAAATTCTATGGAGCCATTAAGCTTGAATATGAAAAAGAAAATCAAATAGCTAGTTCACATAAGATGTGATTCCACAAGCATAAGATAATAGTACCCTTAATATACTAGTATTGTTAGTTAGGATAGTTTGCTAGTTTGACTTTAGCGATCCAACTCTTGACTGATTTGACATATTGTTGTTGTTCTATGCCATATTCGCATGAATTTCAGCTAGCAGTCTACCTTGTTCCCTAATAAGTTCTTCTTGCTCTTTAGCATGCTCCTCGAGCCTTACTATCTTATCCTTTTATTCAGCCATGATAATATGTTGAGTGCTACGACTTGGAATTTCGCCCCAAATATCCATTGGTGCAACACCTCCACCACACATTCAAACCCGACCATTCCTATCTGGTCCTATTACTTGTGAGAAAATGTCATTAGGCCCAATTTCATCAGTGGAGTTAGGTAAAGTCCACTTCTCTTCTCACTCATCAAGTTATGTAACAAAAAAAAAAAAAAAAAGTGCTTATTAATTATGATGAAAGAAGTTAAAAATTGAAGGATAAATCATGGTGAAACATGTACCAAATTATTTGCAATCTCACTATTTCCTGGTTTCCCACTAGAGTCCGTAAAGCACTTCTCGAATATTTCGGCTTGGGATCGCTTAACGACCTAATTTCTTGGCCTGCATACAAAATAATTTAATCAAAGGATTTTCTTATGTATATAAATTTTTTCATTCATGGGTAAATATGCTATAAAATGCTATAACTCAAAATTGCTTGGATGCGTAAAGCACATCATTGTCAATGCATAAGAAATGTATCTCTATCTTGAGTTGTTGATGTCCTAATGTTCACATGGTAATTCTAACTTTTAATTGATCTCATCACTATTTTGACTCCCTATTCTTATCCTGACTTGTAAATGAAACCCACTAAGCTGCATTATCAATCATTAAGTCACAAAATTGCAGAAAATTGTAACAAGTAATTTCGAGTTCTGTAAGAAAAACAAAAAAACTTCTTTTCCTTCTATTGAGTTATAGCCACAATATAGCATTCTTTTTTTCATTCATGGCCAAAAAAAAATTCGAGTGCTGTAAAATTTACCAAATCTTTAGAAACTTGTGCAAATGGTCTTTCCCCCATTCTATGATACAATTTGCTACTTTTCCTACTATAAGGACTCCTCTAGCTAATACGCTGGAAAAAAAAAGCAGCAAATGGAAATTTAATTATCTGCCATCAAACTTATTACTATACAAATTTGAAATAAGTAATATAAAATGCTCAACATTACCTTACCAGCCTCTGAATTCCAAAAGGAAACCAACCATAACCATTGGTCTTCAAGCACTCGATCTTCTCCACAAGAAGGTAGCACATTTTCAGTTTGATTAGCAATGAACCATTCCTTTTTTAAAGAGTTTTTCCAAACCCTCCGTAATTTTCCTATTGATGAAGTAATTTTTGGTTCAACGCTAGGTAGCAAATCAAACATTTCTTGTTATGAAGTAAATTTGTCAAGAATCATTATGCATAGTAAATTTACAATAAAAAAAGATTCTAAAATAGAAAAAAACTGAAGGATGTAGAGATCATGGCATTATTACCTTTATAATGTCGATCATGTCTTTCTTATAGCTTTTTGGCATCTTTGTCCATGATACATAATTTAGTAGGGCATGCTTACCATTTCTAGCTATAGTGCCCAAGAAACTAGACGGCTTTTTTTACTTCTTTCCAATGGGTTGTCCTTTATGGTTAAATTCAACCTTAATTAGACTCTTGTTCTTAGAACGTCCCTATGTATCAGTACAATAAATTGGCCCTCTAGATCTACTACTTCTAGCTAAATTTTCTGCATTAAGCATTAGAATTAGTATGGTGAAAAATATAATTTCTCATAATAGAATAGACAACATTTATTTTTAATCATGATGTACTCATACCGTTTAGGGTTCATCCAAAAGATTTTCAGGCCGGCCATTCAACTACACAATGACTAAAAATAAAATAACCAATGCAACTTTGATTAGTATTGAGTTTTGTTATAGGAAAAATGATTTGTATATACTTACGAGTGGGAAGAATTGGTTGTGTGCTAGATAGAGGCATTTCAACTCGTTCAGCAACTTGCATGGTTTGGGTGGCATTCAAAGGATTTTGTCCAACTTGCACGGTTTATGGTTCATCTAAAGGATTTTCAGATTGTCCATTCAACTGCCCACCTAAAAATAAAATAACCAGAGCAAGTTTGGTTAATAACATATTCAACATAGTCATCACGAGAAAATGGATTTCATATACTTACAATTTGGATCACTCGGTTGTGTGTTAGACGGAGGCATGCTAAATAGTTCAGCTAGCATATTCAACTGATCATCTAGAGAATTGTCTCTGCGTTCCTGGACACTTCTTTTCTTCTTCAACCCGCGTGTCCTAACCATCTGATCAGAACCAACCAAAAAAATGTTAGTGAAAAGACATCAGTGGATTAAAATTTTAAATTCACCTAAAACCAAGGCAATTCTTCAGAAAAAAAAAACTCATAACTTATTTTTAAATTCACCTAAAATTGCCGTCCTTAGAATTAATGTAGCAACGCACGATGCTCTATGCCAAAAATTACTCTAGATAGGTATAAGAGAAGAGAGAGAAAAATAGAATGCGACAATAAAGCAAATATTACCAAAGTGTAGTTACTACAGGAATACATAGAGCAACATTCAATATTGCACTACATGTTTAGCAATGTTCAATCCAATACTTAAGTAAAAAAATACATATCAAAGTAAAAAAAATAAAAGCATTCTATATAATAAATAGTACATTAAACAACATATTAATAAGTAGTACAATCTTCATATAGTCATAAGATTACACTCAATCCTTATCATCCCCTTCATGAACCCATCAAATATTCTCGTCCTCTTCTTTAACTACAGGGTTGTAGATTTCAGCTTGCAAATGTGTCTCAATATCCATGATATCTCCCATTTTATAAATTGATCTTATATTTGTAACAACAACATGCCAATCACTTTCCTTTGATTCTTCTACATAGAATACTTGAGAGGCAACAATGAATGATTCTTTGTGGGGAGGCACATTGCTAAAATTTGCTGATAAGAATCCATCCGCATCCTGTTTTAGTCTCTTCCCATTTAACACCCAGTCACATTCAAACAATTCAATTCTTCGATCGCCTTCGTAGTCTAACTCAAATACATTATTCAAAGCTCCAAAATAACCCACATCACTTAAAATAGGATTTTCATCCCTTATACTTGAAAAAATTGAAGTAATTGCATTCACAAAAACTCCACTATTTTGGGTTTTTCTTTTACACTCAACTTCTTTTGTGTGCAACCTAAAATTGTTTACCATGAATCTCTGATAGTGTAATCCAACTTCTTTAGGTCCCTTAGAAAGATAAGCCAAATCTTTTATAGTATGGCTATCTTCATATATGGGCAAAGAAGTAACCTAGGTCCAAAAAAAAAAAAACCAAAAAAGAAAAAAATCAATATAAATGATAAAATAGAATTTAATTTGGCACATAAGAAAAAGGTTAAACAGAATATAACTTACGTTATGGGCTAACCATTGCGTTCACTATGAATACACTCAATTTCATGTCTTCCAGCATGTGGATGATTTTGAGCTACCATTGTAAGGGGTTGACTATATAAAGTAGAAGTCGATTTAATCAGTGGTTGTCATCAAATCTACAATACTCCAATCCTTCTTTGAAAAATTTAAGGAGACTTACTCAATATATGACTTGACAGTATCAAAATTAAATGGTACATATTAATGTGCTTTATTTGTTGGTGTACCTTTACCCAATAAGCACCCCAAAATTGTAAACACATCAACACCTACTCGAGAGTCAGCCACATCTTCTTTATTTCTAGTTGTTCGATTGAACCTTGTTTGGACATAATCAGCTAAATATAATGAGAAAAATGTAAGGCATTCTTCAACCAAATAATCTTTTGCAATAGACTTCTAGGTGACTCCGATTTCGTACATAGGATTTCAAAGTGCTCAAGTACCTGAAGTAATATAGTTATAAAATACCATAACTAAAATTGCAACATTTAAAAATAAATGAAAAATTGATAAAAATAAAAATAGATAATGCACACCTCTCAATTGGATACATCCATCAAAATTACGCCAGACCAGCAATTCTTGCTTCATAGGCTAAGTGAACATATAGATGCATCATGAAATTGAAAGCTGAGAGTGGAAAGACCCGTTCTAGCTCACAAAGAATGAAAACAATGTCCATCTCTAGTTGTATCAGATCACGAGGTAATAATTCCTTGGAATAGAGTAGTCTAAAATACCTACTTAGCCTAACCAAGGGTTATCAAATAGATTTTGACAACACTTTTCCTAGGACTATAGGCAGTAATTGTTGCATTAATACATGATGGTCATGGCTCTTAAGCCCTGAAAGCTTTGGTGGCTTCAGTTGTACACACCTAGATAAGTTAGCAGAAAATCCATCAGGAACCTTAACCCTTTTCAAAACCTTGCAAAAATTCAAATTTTCACTCTTACTCAAAGTGAATGTAGCCCAGGGTAAAGAAGATGCACCACTCTCCTTCTCAAGAGGATGTAGTTCTGATCTAATTCCCATTTCTTTCAAGTCAAGCCATGATTTATGATCCCTTTTCTTATCCACCTCAAGTAATATGGCATAAATCATTTCACTAATATATTTTTTCAATATGCATTACATCAAGATTATGCCGCATCAAGTTATTCTTCCAATAAGGTAACTTAAAAAAGGCATTTTTTTCTTCCAATTAAATGGCAATTTTTTGTTATCCTTCACCAGCTTCCCAAACTTAAAATTGATACCATCTAATTCATTTAAAATCATATCTCCAGATAAAAAAATAGGTCTCCCTTGATGCTCCTCTTTACCATTAAAGAATCGAGCATCCATTCTAAAAGAGTGATCGGGTTCTTAGAACCTACGATGCCCCATATAATAATACTTGAAACTATTTTTCAGCCATTGTGAATCTGTATTCTTATGCCAAATGGGACAAACAAACTCCCATTTAGTACTCCACCCCGACAAATTAGCATATCCAGGAAAATCACTAATAGTCCATAATAAAGCAGCCCGCATTTGAAATTTTTGCTTGGAATATGCATCGTATATTGATAGACCCACATCCCACAATTCTTTTAATTCAATAATGAGAGCTACTAAATAAACATCAAGATTATTCCCTGGAGCAGTCAGACTAGGTATTAGCAAAAATAAGATAAAGTATGGTTGCTTCATACACATCCAGGGGGGTAAATTGTAAGGTGATTCAAACCCAGAACTAGTCGGATGGAGTAGATAATTTCCTTGTTAAACTAAGTAAACACCCCCTCCCCCCCAAGCCGTGCTTGTAGTTTTCGTTGCACACGGCTTTCTATCAAGATAACAGGCCATGTACTGTGAGCAACATTTATATTTTTGAAAGGATTAAACCCATCAGAAGCTAAGCCTAATCTCACATTGCGTACATCTTTGGAAAAATCAGGATGAAGATAATTAAAATATTTCCAAGTAGGTGTGTCTACAGAATATCTCATAGAACCATAATCTATTCTATATCCCCCATGCCATCTCATTCATTTAGCAGTCTTTGAGGACATGAACAAATGTTGTAATCAAGGCTTCAATGGAAAATGCCAAATAACATTTTTTGCAATCTTTTGCTTCTCCCCTATTGGATCATTTTTCGAAGTTGCCCACCTAAACTCATTGCATGTAAAATTATATTTCCATCCCAATTTATCCCCCCAGTACAATGTGCAATTATTAGGACATGAATCTATCTTCTCATACCCCAAACTTAATTGTTTCATTATCTTTTCAGCTTCATAATAAGATTTTGGAATTTCAACACCCTCAAGAAATGATTCTCGTGACAAATCAAGAAACATTTCAAAATGTTTGTTAGACCACTTCCCCGCACACTTAAGATGTAGCAATCGAATAAGAAATGATAGCTTAGAGAAGTTCTTACACCCAGGATACAGCTCTTGTTGAGAATCATTAATGAGTTTGTAAAAATTCGCAGTATCCGAGTTTGAACATTCAACTCCGGGAGATGTTTCAACGTTTTCAATGTTATCATCTATTGGAATGCCAAAAGCATCATGCAACAAGCCATCCATGTCTTTAGTTTAACTAGTAACATCTTGCAAATTATTACCTAAACGTGTTCTAGATGAACCAGAGAATGAAAGTTCTCCATGTATTGTCCAATAAGAATATCCTTTAATAAACACATGCACTGTGAGGTGTGACATTTCAATCCTTATTACCCCATTTCCACATTCTACACAAGGACACAATATCTTCCCATCCAAACTTGTGTTGTTCATTGCAAATCTAAAAAAAATATCAACAACATTTTGATATGCACGGCAATTTCTAGGAAGACTCATCCAAGATTTGTCCATATTGGCATTGTTATAAGCAACAATAGATAAGCAAGTTACAACCTAAGTAACAAGAAACACATAATATGAGATTCATGCAATTAAATTTAGGAAATTAGGAGATTTGAAAAATATTGATCCAGCCTCTAAATTGTACACCAATCATGGAAAAAGTAAAGTAGCAAACTAAAAACCTTAATATCCAGGATCACCAAAATGGAAAAAATAATATCTATAATGTAAACAAAATTTTAATCATTTCACTCTCGATTTCATGAAAGAAAAAAGAAAGCGCTATTCCAGCTAGACACAAGGGATTTAGTTTTGATCAGACATTGGTTTGTAGCACATTGAGAACTTCAAAATTCAAGCATTTAAACTTCCCCATTAGCTACCAACAAAAAGGTTGTTTTCTGTCATTAAGCTGAAAATTATCACAGAGTAAATTGGCCCTTGTGGGAGAGCATGAAGGGTTCTCATGATGTCCAAAACTAGTAGCTCCCTCTTCCCAACCCGACCCCGATAAGATTTTCCCAGATGTCTCATCAGGGCATGCTTCAAGTCCAAGCTGCTAAATGATGTGCCAGTGAAAAAATTTTGAGAAAGGCTAAGCTTAACAAAGAGATCATGAAGAAGCACAGAGAGAAAATACCGCAAGAAACTGATCCCAAGTTACAAATTATTAAATGAAAGTTAGAATAGATTCAAGGTTTAAGACTATTAGACTTAGTGGCATAGAAAATGCACTATGCCAAAGGGGGAACTCGATATTGAATAAAGAAGAGGTCCACAAAAATAACATAAAGGAAAAACTTATTGAACAATGGGGATAGTTATTAGAAGCTTCTAGGAATAGGATTAGAGCTGCTCATTGATAACTTTTAGCGGCCCCCAAATGTGTAGCACATATTAATTAAATAGTTACATCATGCCATTTTTACCAGCATGTTCAAATTATGTTCCCTCGTATACTTTAGAGGTGATTTTCATTTTTTCAGATGATTGCAGCCATTTAAAACTTTTTGAGATAGGTATTTGAGATTTATAATCTTAAGAAACTGCTTGTTTGACGATTTTTAACAGAAAATGTGAATTTTAGAGGGGGCTTATTATCAGGTCTAGTCAAAAGTCAGAAAATTTTGAGTCCTATCCATACCGGTTATGATGCGACTCAAACAGAATCAATTAACAATTCTAGAATATAGATGTCCCTTGTTACTTCTTAGTATCCATGCCACCAGTTCCAACAGTCGGCAGAGTAGTCTATAAAGCTATAGAGTTAAAAAATGCTACTTCTTTCTTTAGATTTTCACATATTTTCAGATATAGTTATGGTAAAAAAGATGCAACTTAACTACACCAATATTCATCCATCCGCTGAAATAAAGTGGGATAAGACGTTCTATACCAACAAACATATACAAATAGCTACATATATACGTGTATCCAAGGAGACAGAGTATAGAAGGAAAAAAAGAGAATGAAAATAATCTTCAACAAAGCTTTCACCAATGATTGTAGTTTTTTTCCAGGTTAACCTGATAAATGTTCAGCATGATAAACAATGAAGTCATTCCCATCAATAGAAAAATAAAAGACACTCCAGTTTTTGGTCCCATGACATGAATCTTAATGCAAACTAAAATTTAAAGAATAGAATAACGCACACCAAAAAGCAAACTAATGAATTCTCACTCGTAATTTTCTCCATAGCCTTGGGAACATTTAACCGATGGCATCTCAAGATTCATGGTTCTCAAATTGTTGATTCTCTCAGATTCAAGCACAAAAGTCATAGCTCCAAAATTATAAAAAAGATGGTATCAACTTTGTATGCTAACCCATATTGTGATAATGGAACAAAATTGAATCACAAGACTAGATAGATCTACATAGACTAGACTCATTAGATACTATTTAACCCTTATACTTGACAATTTTTAGATTAGTAAAATAATTAAACATATCAGTAGAATATATTGGAAAGCAAAAAATTCTCAGCTATGCAAATAGAGGGAAAGAGATGCACACAGTCCCAGCTTAATTGGGGTAAAAGAATGCACTTAATGAGAAATTATTTAGAGGGTGGTCCATAATTGGATTTGAATATTTCTTGAGATGCTCCCATATCTGTTGTTACTATTGGAAGGGCGGAGTATAGTATGATGAAACCTGTCATACTCAAAACTTTGACCAAAACTAGAACACAGAAAGAAGAATCTGATCTCTATTAGTTGAAAGTGAACAAATCAAATATCCAGGAAATACATTTTCATACTCGGACTAAGAAACTGTATTTCTTAAAATAGTATAAAACAAAAGAATGGAGGAAGAAAAAAGAAATAATAGACATCACTTTTCCCCAGAGAGCAAATGCATGAAAGGTTTTAAGAAATGCAAAAAAAATGGTAAGCTAAAAACTTGAACAGGCAGCATTTCATCAGTACTGTCAAACTTCACCAAGTAAAAATGGGGCCAAGTAAAGTCATAAATTCATTTTTCACAAGCATTTATGCCTAAGTCCTCACTCCACCACCAAGAATCATGTTAAGCTTAGATTTTTTCTACATTATCAATTTGATGTTAGGAGAAATGCCGTTGAATCCTAAGTAAAGTCAAACCCAAAAGAGGAAAAATAATAGATTTTCGGACCAAAAAACACCAAAGGAAGAGAAGTGAAGGATTGCTCAAACAGACATTCAGAAATTAAAACCCAAACAGACATTCGAAAATTAAAACCCAAACAGACATTTGGAGATGATGTACAGTGGGAGAGACGTGCTTATAGAGGAAGGTCCTTGCAAGAAATTCTGCTTGCTTAATAGCACACAACTACTCCAAAAAAATTCTCCAACACCGGCATTGTGCAGATCTTTCTTCACCTTCAGTTAAGGAGATGATACATGAAGGATGATTTCGGTCTAAGATCAGAGGGCTTAGAGGAAAAGGGCAGATAGGTGAAAGGGGCGATTGACGAAAATGACCGGTTTGAGGAAGGGGAGATTGAGAAAATCCCAATGTTGTCTGAAGTTAGGGATCGGGGGGGAATGATTGGGTGCACGCAGTGCACGTGAACCAGAACTTAGATTATTGTACAAAATCTTTAGGAACTTGTACTCTGCCAGAAGTGTACAATAGTATCTGTATGTGGTACAACTATCTAAGGATTTGGTGCATATGCACTGCATGCACCTAATAATTTCCGGCTGACTTTACTTTTTACACTCTTTCGGACTTTTTTTCAATCTCCCGAAATTTTTTTGGTGGGTAAACCCTCCCTTTTTGGGGTCGATTCTTTTTTTTCCCCTATAAAACATCTATTATAACAATTTAATCATGTCACTACAGATAATTGAATATCCAATAATAATAATAATAATGTCTTGACAATTCTCAAAATGTCACAATATAATTCTAAAAAATATCCTAAATTTTATATTGATAATCGGGTATAGTTTTGGTTATGTCTATTATGACATCCAAATAAAAAAAGTCACAAAACTTAATTTCTAATGACATGTTAAACAAAATGTCATAATAAATGTGTCACATCAGCTTATTTTTCTAGTAGTGTGCCTTATTATATTTTAACTTATTAGGGTACTTACTAGTGCCTCAACATATTTTTGTGACGAACGAATGGACAGAGCTTATCTATGCACCTCACTAAGATAAGTGTCCTATTATGACACATATTGAGGCACTTTCAAGTGCCCTAAAAGCCCACTTCTGTAATAGTGGTTTTTATTGTGGCATGTATGTGTTTTGGCACTTGAGCCACGTGGGTTCCTTTTTGTTTTAGGTTTTTGGATACTATAAACTTAACTTTAGAGTCTTATAATTATCTATTTATATTAAATATTCAACTGCTATTGATTTAATTTAATATTCTATTATTAATTTATTATTTCAATTGGTCCTTTAGATGCTTTAAGATAAGAAAAGATTTGACACCAAGTGATGTGTATAGATTTGGGTATAAAATATCATATAAAAAAGCATATTCCCAATCAAATTTAAATTAAAATGTTAATCTCAAATTACATATATGAGCAAGCGTACTCATCATTAACATAGCATAGGATTCAAACGAGTGTCGATCCTCAATAAACAAGTATATATTAATCCATTTTCTTTCGTTGTTTAACCGACTCAATAAAGTAAAAAATAAAATAAAAAGGAAAATAAAATAAAATAAAAATATATACATGTCAAGGATGTAAAATTATGTAACTTAAACCATTATTTAGACCATCATGATCTTAAAGAACCAACTATCATCATAACTAATTATTCTCTTGGCATCATGAAGGATAATATAGATTCACTTCTTTGTCCAATCCATGAATCCCTATCTTCTAGACAAATTAACATCATATATCCTGTCTCAACTAATTCACCTAAAAGATGTATTAACCACAATCCTTTGATTAAATTTCCATTCCTGGCAAATTTACACATGAAATTAACCAATAAATCCATATACTGTCAGACATTAATTAACCTTTAACTACTTTGTCCCTACTCTTAACCCTTTTGTCTAAGCAAGTTAAAAGCCAACAAATGCGAAACTAATGAATTGAAATTACCATCAACCCATTTGTCCAAGCAAGTTAATAGAAAGAACCAACCAATTAATCTCGGAATAAGCACAAGTAATTAAATACCAAGAATAACAACCAATTAATCAAAAGATCAAATAACTCTAACTATCATGACTATCTAAAACAATGTCAAATTACGATAAAACAATTAATACATCATTGTCAAGAAAAAGAAAACAAAGTAAAAGAAAGCACTTATAGATAAGCCTCCTTCTTCTTCCTTTGAAGACCTTATTGTACAACCCTCCTTGAATTGAAGAATTTCTCCTTTGATTTGAGTGATTTTCTATGGTGATCAATGAATTCTCCAATTTTCCCTTGTGTTTTTCATCTATTTATAGGCTTAGGAAGTGTCTAAACTCGTTGGTATAATGTTCTTGGCTGAGTAAAAGTAGGAAAGTACTAAAACTCCACAGATTACCAAAAACCGCGTAGAAAAATTATAATCCTGCCTTTTCCTCAGAGCATAGCCAGCACCGCCCTGGCTCTCGAAGTCGGCGCCGATTGTGTTTTGTTTTTCTACTCGTTCACCAATTTTTCTGAATTTCGCACAATGCATTCCAGCATGCAGCCGGCGCCGCCTTGGCTCTTGGAGTTGGTGCCGATTCCACTCTGTTCTGATATGTTTTGACAATTTTTTGTTGCCTCAAAGTTCGTGTCATCAGTACATAGCCAGCGCCGGTTCCAGTGCCCTAGCCGACGCCGCCTCTCTTCTGTTTTGCGACGTTTTTACTTCGTTTTACTCCAAAAATCTGTAATAGTGAACAAAATAATTTTTCAAGGATAAAGACTCAAATATGAAGAAATATGACTAATTATAGAACAAAATGTATCACAAAAGAACCTTAAAAACTAGGAAAAGTATGACTAATTTTGCCCCTATCACCAAGCCTAACTTAATATATTTATCTGGAGTATCAAGATAACCAATGAAGATTTCGGTAGAGTTTCCCTTATATACTAGACATTTTCCAGACACTTAGCCACCTCAATTCAACCAACGTTCAACAAAGAATACAAGAATATAAAATCTCACAGCAATTAATCAATAAGTATGCTATTATTCACATCATTTTTAAAGTAAATCACCTTGATAGACATCAATAAGTAAAAGAATAAATAAAGTTTATCATTTCTAACTTAATGCCTTCAATCCATTCACCTTTGTTTTTCAGTAAATTCCACCATGAATAGATTAATGCAAGCACATGTAATTTAGTGATATAATTTAACATTAATGATAGTGTCCAAGAATACAAGACATTTACCAAACAAAAAAATCTATCATGTCCCATAATTGAATTAATGAGCACTACTACTTTTGATTGGACCAAAAATGTCACCATTGATAATATAATAGTACTACTATACAAGTTCCATTATTTAATGAATGATTAAAATGTTAGGTCAAAACTTTTTATTATTACTCCAAGAATTTAAAAAAATATAAGAATCTCTAAATAGTCTAAAGTTGTCCTATTAAGCTATGATTTTCAAAGTCCAAAACAGCTAAGGATAAAGATGATGATTATGCATTATAATTAAGCTTAGTCAAAGATTATTCAAGGCTAGGATAGCAAGCCACTAAAGAGTATGAAACTAACATCCTATCTTAACCAAGTCATCATGTGGCTTTCTTCATGCTGAGTTTTTCTTCTACGATATTATCTTTAGACACTTCGCAAAAACATATTTAATTTAGAAAATTTCTTATTAATTAGTATATTAATCACTAGCATTTGCTATTTATAGTTTTAGACCCATATATAATGTAAAAAAAAGGGGTATAAAAGACCTATAATTTACAATGAGTGCCGAAATATTACTCCTAACATTATTTTTATCCTTCTTCAACTTTTAACTAAAAAGTACATGAAAATTCAAGATATCTAATGCAAATTATCTCAAACACAAAAATTAGAGATTCAATCCCATGCAAACACAATCCTAATCTTATTTTTCGAAAAAATGGAAAACTAAGCAAAATCTTTCTATGTGTGAGTTCAAACAACAACATGATGTCCAAGTCTCGACCGCTACATATTGAGCCAATAACTTCACGGTAGTGTGAGCTATGTCCAATTGCCCAAGATGTTCAATGAAAAACCTTGAAGTATAAAAATTGTAGGAAAATTTTAGAAGGAATTGTCACAATGAAATATGGATTGCAAATGTTTATGGAGCATTTTTTGAAGTGAAGAAACTTCTCTTTAGCTCATTTAAAATATTTGAGTGACTTGGTTCAACTAAGGTTTAGGATTTACTAATTAGAATCTACTATTAACTAATTAGTAATTAAGATTTATTAATTATTTGAAGAGGTGCAAGAGAAAATTTCAGCATTGTCTTCCCTTAAAAATGGACGTTTTCCAGGCACTAAGGCCACTCAACCACAACAATTATTCACATATAATACAAAACAACTGCACTTCAAACCAACAAAATACAACAACTCAAATCAAATCACCACCACAATCTATCTACTAGCCTCCCAATCACCTTTACAACTCAACCTCCAATTAGAAAAGGACAACATCTCAATTAAGTCTAAAAATGCAACAACGAAATGAATAAGAAACCCATAATTCCATAGCCACAAAAGAAAGCAGAAAATGTAGAAACTAATGTGCCTTTTATAAACGAGCAAAGCTAAATAAGATGTACCTTGGTTCGAACCTCCTTGTAGTATGACACTCTACATTATAGATAATACTAATGGTTAAAAATGGAGGAATGTGTGTACATATATGTATACATAAATGTAGGTGAAATCTGTTATCTTCTACAAATATAACCCTCTAACATAAGAAATGGCAAAACAAAAGTGAAGCATAAACAACTCTTTTTTTCACAAACACACATAGGATTACTATTTGAATACGAACACCAATATTTGATCAAGCATTTGATTTTACTCTAAAAAATAGACTAATTGTTGTGTTAAAATTGAAACTCAACTCCTCAAAAATACCTTATTCTTCTTCTTCTTCTTCTTCTTTTTTTTTTTTTTGTAAGACTCTGTATTTTATATCTTTGAAATGAAATTGTACATAGAATAAGAGGACTAAGGGAGACAAGTCTTTTTGCACTTTGTAGAACTGTACACAAAAACCCAGAAGGAAAACAAGAGGTCTTGGTGTGACCATGTGAAGTGGGCAAAGGCCAAACGCAAAGACATATCACTTTCCTACAAGACTTTTTATGATGACGTCAAAAAAAGTCTAAAAGACCAACTATACGTGGCTGAACTTTTCTACCTTAATCCTCAGGCAAGCAATACATCCAAAGCATATGGTATCTAATTATAGGAATACACAAAAAATATTCCAAAAAGGAAATCTTAGTTTAATACTATATGAATTCCATTCTTCAAGACACTATTAAAGCAGTATACCTACAATAAGACAATAGTATCCTATATACCAACTGTATGACTTTTATACTTAATTCGAGTGTTCTTTTTGTGTAGGTTGCATTCCTCCAAATGAAACAACTTTTGGAAACAATTGTTAGTTGCTAATTTAATTAGTAGACTAAAGACCAAACCAAGAACAAAGTTCACAAATACAAGCTTAAAGACGAAGATAAAGGAACATTTATTCGGCAACGAAAATACATTTTTTGATTCCAAATTAAATTGGTGAATTTTGAATTTATTTATGATTCATCCTCTTCTAAGTGGACTCCATCTCAAAAGGAAAAAAAAAATTTGTGGCACCTCTTGAGCTCCCCTAATTGAGCAAACTTAATATGCCAAAACTCTATACTATTATGTGCAGAAAGAAATAGCCCAGCCTTAACAATTGGCAATCAAACAACATCAAAGCTAAGTAGGGGTTTGGGATTAAAAACTTACTTCTCAAATGGAGAAAGAAATGGCGGCCACTAGTTGCTGCTATTCTCCATTCGTAGGACTAAAGCACGCCAACAACATCACTATCTTCTGAGTTAGAGATGAAATGTAGTACAAAAAGATAACAATATAAGGGAGGGGGAAAGAGAGATCAGAGGAGAAATGGTTATTTAAGGGGCATTTTGCAATGAGAGGGGAAATTAGGAAAAGAATTGAAGAAGGAAGAAGCAGGGATTTGAGATGAATGAAAAAGACAACGTGTTAGATTTAGTGTATAATTTTCCTACAACAACATGCCATCGCTAATATCTCCCAGACAGTGAGGGTTTAGCAACGACAAAAAATCAAAACAAAATATTTAAACTCTGTAGCTAAACCCTCAATGATTTCTACGGATTTAGCTACGAAAGTGGTCTGTAGCTAAATTGTTACTAATGCCTCGCAGATTGCTAGGATTTAACTATGACATTGAATTCAAAACAAAAAATTTTATGTCTATAACTAAACCCTCGCTGATTGCTAGAGTTTAGCTACGGCATTAAATTCAAAACAAAAAATTTTAAGGGCAGTAGCTAAACCCTAACAATTAGAAAAGGATAGCTATTGCCTTTTCATATTATATTCCCATTTTAACAAAAATATAATACACATAATATTGAAAACAACATTTATCGCTTTTAAAACTATTTTATGGGTAAAAATTATTTGGATTGCATAGAATAATAAATAAACTATATATACTCTGTGTGTGCGTGTATATACTAGCGACGGATCTATGACGGCTTAGGGTAAGGCATCGCTATTTGGAGACGATACCCTATTCCATCACAAATTCGTCGCAAGTTAGCGACGGTTTAGCGACAGACTTCACAATAGTTCAGTATTAATGACTAATTACCTAATGTCAATGCTAAGTTGCAACGGTTTTTTGAGGACTAATAAAAAATGCTTAGAAAAAAAGATATATTTTCGGACTTTGGATTCCCATCACAATGCCGTCTCCAGGTTTGCCATCGCTATTAGTGATGGCCTAGTGATGGTTGGTCAAACTGTTCTCACTATTTTATTGTTGTCACTGTATAGTCACAAATTAGAGACGACAAAACAGCCATCACTAATCACCGTCGCTATTTATGCTTTTTCTTGTAGTGCTAGTAGTTCATATGGAGTAAATTAATAGTGTCTTTTAAGCCCAGGGTTTTTTTTTTTTTTTTTGTATAAGTTGACCATGCATTTTGATCTTATAAGTTTTTTTGGTAGACAACAAAAGAAGTTGCACACAACTAGTTGTAGGGCTGCTCATAGGATTGGAGAATAACTGATCCGATCCGAATAATCGAACTGAAAAGAACTATAACAAAAAAATCCATTAACTTTTGACTTTTTCCGAACTGAATCGTCCCGAAATTTTTTATATAATATCCGTACTGAGAACCATTCTGAACCGTATGAAAACCGTACCAAACCGAATAACCAAAATTAGAACCAAATATATATTCATAACTCCATATATATATATATATATATATATATATATATATATAAGGAACGATAATGAATTTTAGTTTTTTTATTGAGTAAAAGATTATAAATAACAGAATCAATCAATCAATTGTAATTTTTTCTTTATGATTAAAAAATTAATATTTATGACTAAATGATAAAAGATTATTGAAATTTAATAGTACTACTTTTTCATTGATAATATTTTGTTCGATATGGTCAACTAAGATTTAGTAGATGAAAATTGATATTTTATTTTTTATTATAGATAATTTGAAAAATTTTATTCATTTTCAATTATACCATTTGCAAGATGAAATCATTTAGTTAATTCTTTTATTTTTTAACTGCAAATTTTTTTTATAAAAAAATTAATTTTTAATCATTTTGGCCTCAATATAATATTAAAAATAGTTTTTTCAATGAATAAATTAATTTTATTTCACTTAATACTTATAAGTTTATAACAATAATAATGTTAATAAGAAATAAGTAATTTGATTATCAAATATAGAATTTTTAGTTTCAATTTGTATATCTGGATTATATATTCCACACAAATATATATGAAATATATATATATATATATATATTATATTTACAGAAGATATATGGAATATATATGTATATATTAGTAGAATATATATATATATATATATATACCTATATATTATATTTATAGAATATATATGAAATATATATATGTATGTATGTATGTATGTATGTATATATTAGTTATATATATGAAATATTATATTTATATATTTATTTGTATTTTATCAAATATGAGCCTATTTATATTTGGAGTTTAGGTATTAATTTAGATGGATATTTCTTATTGTTAGAAATATTAATGTCAATTTTTTTGTGGTAAATCTTTAATATATTTATCAGGAAAGGAAGTATGTCTACGTATGTAAGAACTTGATCTATTATTTATATATATATATTAACATATGTTATTTTTGTATATACACAAAATATATATATATATATATATATACATAGTATGTAAATAAATATATATTATCATAATTTAAAATATAGTAAATAATTATAATTCAAAATTATAAGTATAAAAAAGAAAAAATGAATTATAGAAAATAATATTGTATAAAATATTTGTATACTATTTGCATATAAAAATAATATTTAAATTACTAATTTGTTGAAAAAAAATTGTGTTAATAATTTTGTTCAATTTTATCAATAGTATATTTTAATATTAATAATTATATTTGTAACATATAATGACACTAAAGAATTAAAATTTCAAAAAAATATATTAAGGAACTATTAAGTATTAAGGAAAAAATATTAATTTTTTTAATTAGTAAAGTCCAAAGAGGAAACCCTATTAGATTTAATCTATTCTCATTTCTCACTCATCTCGATTCTCATTTACCTTTTCTCTGACTCCTTTCTGACTCTTAAAAAAATCAATATGGTTTTAACTAATCTAAATATAATTCTGCCTACAAATAAGTTATTTAAAAATATCTTTTAAAAAAAACACCATATTTTGACTAAATCAAAGCCTATCTTCTTCATTCTTCTATCTACTTTATGTCTTTCACGGTTTCACCACCACATTAATGCCGCCGTCTTCAAGCTCGGGCGGCTGAGCCCATGGTCTTAATTGCTACAGAATAGCAAATCTCAATTTGTTCGTTGGCGTGCATGACTGAGCTCCTCCGTGACTCTATCTTAGGTTTGCCTTCTCTATGTTCCTCTTCTGGATGTGTTTGTTTTGTGCATTCTCTTCTGCAGATCTCAGTTGTTTTGTTTTCCTACTGGAGGTTTGCCTTCTCTTCTGCAGATCTCCATTGTTTTGTTTTCCTGCTTAGTGCTCTGGGAAACTTTCTCTCATTCTAGGTGATCAACTTAAAATTTTAAGTCTTCACGACTTTCAATAGAAACACTACCCTCATTCACCATAAGAGGGAAAAACATTATGAAAATAAAGTTAAAAATAGAAAATAAAAAAAGAATAGGAAGAAAGTTAGCTGCCTTGAACATCTGCTAGCATAACAAATCTATTCCATCTCCCTAGAAAGATTGAATATTTAGATGTTTTGTGCCCTATTTTCTGAGGTTGTTGGTTATCAAATGGCATTTTCACTTGTTTGGTAGCATACGATACAATAGCATTTTCAAATTTCAATAGCCAGATACGAAAAGCATGTATAATTGAAAGCTTTTTTCACCAACTTCTGTGAAACATGGAGAACATTGTTCTCAATTTCTTATAATTCCATCTGGCTATGATGATGTTTTTCGAAGAATTTTCTATCCAGACTAGATTGTACCTCCAACAATTCAACCCGAAGGTCCATGAAATTTTACCAAGTTCAAAATGCTTCATAAGTTTTTCTTTATCTAATAGTTTTTGTCCTCAGTGTTGTTTATGACTAAGTATTGCTTGCAATTTCTCGCATCTATGGGACATACTAATTAGCAAATTTTCTTCTATCACACTTATAGGTTTTGTTTGCTTCTTTTGCCACTTTTGGTAATTGATGGGTTGTTTTTGAGTGCTGACATTACTGCTGAAGAGTGAGGAGCTCATATAGTTTATTGGGTTACATGTCTCGATGCATATATCTTGGTTTGGATGAAAATTTTGCTTTGAATGCTACAGGAATTTGGTATTTATTATCCTATAGCCCTTAGGATAGCTGCAAATTTCTACTTTATGGTATCAACACTATCACTTTTTCTATTCTGATCTCTTGCTATGCTGCTACCTTGAAGAGTGTTTTCATAGTTGTTGTATCTATGATATCTATGAATATTAGAATTGTAGGTAAATTCCATTTTATGATACCTCATTTCTTGCCAATTATTGATAAATTACTTCTGTAATTTTTTACTTTTTTCAGATGGAATCCATGGAAAATGTAAGTGGATCAAACAATAAGAGAAAAGATGATCCTTTATTAATTGAAAAGTCGCAAACTACAAGTGAAAATCATCCTCCAATCACAACTGTTGCTTCTTCTTTGCCTAGTTTAAATGAAGGTACTACTTCTAGTTGTCACAATCAAACTATTGGGTATCTCTCGCGTATCGTATACGGCGCAGCGGAAGTATAAAACGAGATACCATCCCAAGACCCGCCTATGTGTGGAAAACAATATATAAAGATAATAAATGTAACAACTTTTTACCTCTGTTTGATCGTCCGAAGAATAAATTTTCTTCTTCAAGTTGAGACGCGATCCAGCAATCCTCTTATACAAACTCCATGAGGGTTGGATGTCTAACCACTATAATCACAATGTGTGATCATCTCTAACAGTAATCCACATAGAGGAATACTCAAGCACGAAGTTTTCTGTGCTAGCAGAAAATCTAAGTGGCGGCTAGGGTTATTTCTCAAGAACAATTGAGAGAGAGAGAAGAAAGAAGGTTGTGTGTTGCCTAGAGTGTCTGTTTATCCAACCTCAGCTAGGGTTTCGATTATATCATATATATAATCGAAAAATTCTACTAAAACTGAGAATTCTAATCCTATTAGAATTTTCTAATTGTAATTGGAAACATCAAGTTCTCACAATTACAATTTAGACTATAAATTATAACTAATTATAATTTGTCCACAATAACTTTTCTTTCTCCCAATTAACCCCACTATGTTATCAAATAACATCTTGAGTATATATAATCCTCTATTGTGTGTGACCTATTAGGTTTCCCATTTAATTGGTAGTGAACATGAATTAATCCAAACGTCTTTGAGATTAATAATCCATAATTAATTAGAATTAATCATATTAATTCTAATCAGGATTGGTTTATTAATTCATCAATTAATAAACCCATATTCCCATATCATGAGTGGTATCTAGCAACACATCATGACTACCCCAAGAGTCCAAGAAGTCAAGTGGCTTGACATGAACCCTTCAATAACAAACTTCAACGCAATTAACTCATTTCACCATACAATATCTCATTTAGTTTGGAGTACGAAATTAGTGCCAACTCCCTTCAGAATTAATTCTGGCCCGAATACAGTAGTATTTATACTAGGAACCCGCTACTCTACATGTGTATCAATTTGAACTATTTCCAATATACAATCGCCTTGGCCAAGGACTTCTCGAGTAGTAATTTCTACAAGTGGCCATGAGATTTTCGCCCATACTATTAGGAGTGGTGAATTCTTTATTGACCCTCTCAACTACTTTCGCTTACCTCACAATGTACCCAATATCCATCCCATAGGCGGCCCTCGATCGAGCTCCGGAGATTGGAATCAAAGTACAATACTCAACAAATAAAGTACCTTGGAGATCTCAAGTCTAAGGATATTTACACGTTTACTATATTGAGATTATATCACTAGCACTAAATAGTTATCCATGTGATTATCTCAAAGCTAGGTCATCCAATGAACTTGTTCCATTAACAAATATCCATGTGTTAACTTTGAGTATCTTAATACTCACGGATATAAGAACCACCGCCTGATCTAATTAGGAAGTCTAACACATGCTAGTCTTAACGTATTAATGATGTCTTGTCTCATTAATACTATGACTAGGGACTATTTAAGTACAAACACTATACAGTATAGTAGAAATCTCATATCATGATCTCTATCATGATTTCCTTAACACAGTATTGTACTAGGGACTTTATCGAACAGTTATATTACTTAAAAGTAAACAAAAGAAACTGTAAAATAAATAATGTCTTTTATTAAAATAAAATGTGTCATATACAATGTACAAGTAATTACCTCTGAGGCACAACACTAACACAAACTAAGCAAACTTATAAGAAAAGTAGGTCTAGAGTTTGGGATCATTTTGAAAGATTGGTTGATTTAGAGGGAAAAGAAACTAGTAGGGCATCATGTGTGTAGTGTAGGAAAGAGTATGTAGGACCAAGGCACTTCAGATTTATGGAAACATTTGAGAGAGACATGTAAAAAATTTCTTGGTCAAAAAGAGTTAGTTGAAGCGTACAAAAGTAAAGACAAATCACAATCAACTTTGAATTTCACCAAGGGTTCAAATTCTAAAGATGCTAATTATCTTGTTGGCGTTTTGATCAGCAAGCAACTAAGGAGGCTCGTATCAGGATGATTATAAAAGATGAATTGCCTTTTACCAACTGATAACACTCAGTTAGTAATATTATCAGTTGATAATCGGTTGGTAATTTAATGAAAAAAAATTTACCAACTGATTACCAACTAAAATATATTGGTTGGTAATATATTCAGTTGGTAATTTGGTAGGAAAATATTTACCAACTAATTACCAACCGATAACAATCGGTTGGTAATATATTCAACTGGTAATCGGTTGATATTTTAATTAAAAATTTTACCAACCGATTACTAACTAAAATGTATCAGTTGGTAATATATTCAGTTGGTATTTTAATTTAAAAATTTTATTGACTGATTACTAATTGAAATATATCTACTGGTAATATATTTAGTTGGAAATCGGTTGGTATTTTAATTTTAAAATTTACCAATCGATTATTAATTGAAATGTATCAGTTGGTAATATATTCAGTTGGAAATCGGTTAGTATTTTGATTGGTAATTTAGTTTAAATATTTTATAGATCTATTACTAACCGAAATGTATCGGTAATCAGTTAGTATTTTGATTGGTAATTTAATTTAAATATTTTATAGATCTATTACTAATCAAAATGTATCAGTTGGTAATATATTCAATTGGTAATCGGTTAGTATTTTAATTTAAAAATTTTACCAACCGACTACTAACCGAAATGTTTCGGTTGGTAAACTTAATCAGTTGGTAATCGGTTGGTATTTTGGTTGGTATTTTAATTTAAATTTTTTTAAAAAATTGAAATATGCCACATGGCAAAAAAATTTAAATTTGCCACGTGGCAGAATGGTTCGCCATGTGGCTACACATGGTGGCCACATGCGCGCCACGCTAGAAAATCCTTCCCTTTCCTATGTGCGACCAAGAGTCGAACTTGTGTCTCCATTGTGGAGGCGCAGTGTTCCAACCACTGGGCTATATCATTGTTTGTGCAAATTGGAAGCATATATTATATTTATTTACTTCTTACAAAATATTACAATTATATGAAATACACTTCTAAAATTTGTAAAATTTGATTTAAATAAATAAATAAAGTAAAGTTTTTTATCACTTTTATTTTTTTAAATTTTTTCATTTTTAATTTGCTTCTATTTATTAGAGTATATAATTATTCTGTACATATATTCCTAAATGATATAAATTTTATTTTTGAACTAATAATAAAAGTAAGCAATTTTTTCATGCCTTTAGTAATAGAATTTCTTAGTTATAATTTTTTTTAATATAATAAATAATTTTGAATTTAGAAGACACAGTTCAGAATTTTTTAATTATGTAAATATTCATAACTAAATAGACATTAAATAATTTATCAATTAGGTGTATTAAATTTAACAATCAAAAAGTAATATTACATCTATACACATAATTTTATTAACAAATATAATAGTTATTCTTTTTATCATAATGTTAAAGTTATTACTTTTATTTGTATGACAATATAAATATGTAGGCGTCATGTATATGTGGAGGATGTGTTTCCATCATATTTATACTTTTCTATATACATGCATATATAAAAATAGTAATTACTGTAAATCATACAAAATTAAATAAGAATTATCTTTATTAATGCATATAAATTGTTAATATATTCGTAAATTTGATTCTTTTATTTTATATTCAAATTGATAAGCTTTTAAATTTATATCATATACAACAAATATTATAAAACTAACAAGTTTCTAGTATAAAAAGTAGAAATACTTTGTAAAGTTACTATTTTTATCCTATACTTTTAATTACTATATCACATTTTGCCTTTTGTATACATGCACATATATAAATTGTAATTATTATAGATAAAATTTATATATTTTCAAGTTATATATGAATGTATATTGAGACTTAAGGTCATATATTAGTTAATTATTAATGCATTTAGTCATTACTTGAATCCTTATATTTTTTAACTTAGTTCACTTGGATAATTATATTTAAATCCCTAAAGTTTCTAAAGAGACACTTACGACCATGAATTTTTTTTAAGCACAACTTATTTTAAATATCTTTTGAAAAATAACGAGTCAAGTGTAAAATAAATTAA
Organism: Voacanga thouarsii; assembly: GCA_026120185.1. Classification (NCBI taxonomy): domain Eukaryota; kingdom Viridiplantae; phylum Streptophyta; class Magnoliopsida; order Gentianales; family Apocynaceae; genus Voacanga; species Voacanga thouarsii. Next base: position 1,831,617 of record JANUWF010003373.1, on the reverse strand, counting down.
AAAAACTTTTAAAATAATTATTTCGATCTTTATATTTTTTAACTTAGTTCATTTAGATAATTATATCTAAGTCCCTAAAGTTTTCAAAAGAAACCCTTAGGACCACAAGTTTTCAAAAATATTATTTGATTCATTATATTTTGTAACATAGTTCATTTAGATAATTATATCTAATTATATTTAATAAATTTTTTTAATTAAATTACATAATAAATAATTTTTTAACTATATGTTTTATTATTATCATTATACATTGCTATTCAATGGGAGTCAAGTCCAAGTTCCGAGTATAAGTAGCCTGGTGCTTTCGAACGAAGAGGTTAACCGTGCATGGATTCATTGTATTCAGAAGCATGAAGTCCGTGATGCCCTTAAAAGGATGAGTCCAAAAAAAGTTGTAGGACCGGATGGTATATCGATCGAGGTTTGGAAGTGTTTAGGAGATATAGGTATTACGTGGCTAACAAGTCTGTTCAACAAGATATATAAAGTTAATAGGATGCCTACAGAGTGGAGGAAGAGTACTCTGATTCCTCTGTACAAGAATAAAGGAGATGTCCAGGATTGTGCCAATTACCGTGGGATTAAACTTATGAGTCATACTATGAAGCTTTGGGAGAGAGTGATTGAACAGAGGTTACGGGGCATTATACAAATTTCAGATAATCAGTTTAGTTTTATGCTTGGGCGTTCTACTACGGAGGCAATTCATTTATTACGACAGATGATTGAATATCATAGGGAAAGAAAGAAAGATTTACATATGGTATTTATTGACCTGGAAAAAGCCTATGACAAGGTTCCTAGAGAAGTAGTTTGGTGGGTGCTGGCCAAGAAAGGTGTATCAATAAAGTATATTACTCTCATTAAAGATATGTATGAGGGAGCATGTACAAGTGTAAGGACTGGCGCTGGAGTGACTTCAGAATTCCCTATTAATATCGGAGTGCATCAAGGATCAGCGCTTAGCCCTTTCCTCTTTGCAGCTGTTATGGATAAGTTGACCTGCACTATACAGGAGGCTGTGCCATGGTGTATGTTGTTTGCAGATAATATTGTATTAATTGATGAGACTAGAGCCGGTGTAAATGCTAAATTGGAGTTATGGCGGCAGACATTGGAATGCAAGGGTTTCAGAATTAGTAGGAGTAAAACAGAGTATATGGGATGCAAGTTTAGTGGTAGCAGAAACATAGCCCAAAGTGTAACTTTGGAAGGTAGAGATATACCGTTAGCTGATCGTTTTCGCTATGATCTATTATTCAGAAAGACGGAGAGCTCGATAGCAACGTTACACATCAAGTTAAGGCGGTTTGGTTGAAATGGAGGAGTGCGACTGGTATTCTTTGTGATCGTAATGCACCGTTGAATTTAAAGGGAAAGTTTTACAAGGCAGTCGTACGACCTGCTTTGTTATATGGTACGGAATGTTGGGCAGCTAAAAGATGTCATATTCAAAAAATGAAAGTAACTGAGATGCGTATGTTACGGTGGATGTGGGGATATACTAGGAAAGATAGAGTTAGAAGTGAGATCATTAAGGAAAATGTGGGTGTGGCATCTATTGAGAAAAAGATGAGAGAAAGTCGTCTGCGTTGGTTTGGACACGTTCAGAGCAAACCAAGGGATGCTCCTGTTAGGGCGATGGAGAGAGTGAGGCAGGATAGGTTAGACAAAGGTAGAGGTAGAGGTAGGCCTAAAACGACATGGATAGAGGTTATTAAGATAGATATATCTTTGTTAGATTTGGATGAAAGTATGACGTTCGATAAAAGAAAGTGGCGAGAGAGGATTCATATGGATGACCACACGTTGACTGACGTTGGTTCATGTAGCCGACCCCAAGTTACTTGGGATTAAGGCTTAATTTGTTGTATTATACATTGTTATGTTTAAATTACATTAATATAAATATACTTTATTAAATTACATTAGTATAAATATACATTAATTAAATTACATTAATCTAAATATACTTTATTATTATCATTATACATTGTTGTGTTTAACTATATGCTTGAGCTACTTTTAATGAAGATAGGTATTAATCTCATTGTTAAACATTTTGAAAAAAAATCTTTACATAATTATTTACAAATTTGTATTAATCGCACTATTTCTAATACTATTATAGTATTAGTCAAATAGAATAATGGATATAGTATATAAAATAGTGGTATTATATAATGCTTGATGATTAAATTTATTCATAAATTATAAATTAAATTTTCAATTAAATTACATAATAAATATTTTTAAGAGAAAAAGAAGAAAAAACTTGCATAACAAATTTTGTTATATTGTATATGAAATAATAGTGCTATTTAATATTTGATTATTAAATTTATTCATAGTTTATAATTTAATAATTTAATTAAATTACATAATAAATATTTATTTTAGATAAAAAGAAACTTTACATGACAAACTTAATTATTCATCTGTTAATTAAAAAAATAAAAAATATCAAATTTTAATTTTAAAAATTAGAGACAAATTTGATACAAAATAGAGATAATAATAAAATTTTCGTTTCAATCTCAACATTTGTTTTGGCGGGATACAAAAACTTAAAGCTTTCTTCTAAAATTTCTCTCACATTTGCCTTCAAAATTTCCCTACATCTCTTCTGAAAGCTTGATAGAACCCACTGTCCTTATTCCTCTTCAAAGTTGGAAAATTCACAAAGTATCCATTTTAATTGGCTGAAATCCTTCAACCTCTTGGTTATCATTCCTCCCCCAACTGCAACCCCTTGCCCGCGCCCGCGCCCCTTCCCGCCGGTCTCCCCTGCCCGCGCTCGCCCCTTCCCCTACCCTCTCTCCCCCTCCCTATAGCCCCTTCCTCCTCCTGCCGCCCCTTGCCCTCCCCCCCTCACTCGTAGCCCCGCCCCCGCCCCCTACCCCCGCAGCTCCCAACGGTAACCCCTAACCTAGATCTCCCCATATCCCCATACGACCACCCCCCGCCGCTTGCCCCTAACCCAGATTTCCCCCTCTCCCCACGAGACCACCCCCCTGTAGACCCTTCCCCCTCCTGCTGCCCCCTGCCTGCGCCCTTACCCCAGATCTCCCCTCGCCGCCAGCGAGCCCCTACCCTACCGCTCGCCCCCTCCCCCCCAGTGTGGATCCTAATATGGATCCTGAACTTGCTCTTGCTTTTCGAGTTTCAATGGAAGAGCAGAGGGCGAGGCAAGAAGCTACTGCAAGGGCTATAGAAGAAGCTTCACAACATGAACAAAGAGAACAAAAATCCATTTCGCAAGACGTAACCATGACTGAGAACGTCCAAGTGGGAACTTTTGAAGCGAAAAACAGGACAACTGACTTAATGGTATGTTAGTTTCGTTTGATTGAGCATGGATATGTTAATTGTACTGCTTTAGTGTTTGAAATTTTGTTAATTTTGGCAGCATAAAAATGAGTTTTTTGCCTAATCTGAATTTAGAATTACGCTAGAATCTGAAGTTAATTTGACCCTTTCTTTCAATTTCAAGGAGATGGCTTTGACATTTGAAGTACTAGATCAGCTTGACTATTGTAATCACAGAATAGAGAATTTCTCATAATTTTAGGATGTTTTTCCTGCAAATTCATAACTTGGCAAGCCCAGGAAATCCCTGTGCATCCCTACTTTGGTTGGTTGAATGGTCACTGGAAATAAAGGTTGTGACTTGATAATAAAATACTGCATCAATGCATTAAAATTTGGTGGATTCTTATCGAATAGGGATTTGTGGCTGTTGTTAAGGGAAAGTGGAATTGGTTTGCACTTTGAAGTCGTTAAAGTGGAATAGAAGTTGCCCACTTGGTAGGATGTATCTGTTGAATGGGTCTCTTCTTTACTTTGGTTTGGTTTGTCTCATGATGGATGCAAACTTATTTCCTATCCCATACTGCTTTTCAATCTTCATGGTTTTTAAAAATTGAGAATATTATGTTGTTTACAAAAGGGTTCTTATGTTTCAAGTAGGCATTATTTTGTTTATGTTGAATGCATAAATTATTTTCTATGATAAGAACTGTAGGAAATTGTTTAGTGTACCAAAGTGAGGCTAGTTTGATTATGATCACGTAATAAACTATAACTAGTGTTGCTTGAATATAAAAAAACTAGAATTTCATTCATTTCTTTATCTTATTATTGAAGGGTGGAATGTGTATGCTTATACTGCATGGTGTTTACCGATGCAATTTGTTGATGAACACTGAATACTATATGTTATTCTTGGAATCCCCATTGGCAACTGATTTTTTCTAGGTTTTCATGTTTGATAAATATTCTCACATGCAACCAGGACTTAATGCTTCTGGCAATCTTGTTCTGATAAATGATCTTGTTCATCTGCATACTGTTGTTCAAGAATGATATAGTTCCTATGCACTTCTTTTGTGAATTGCATTCTTGTCGTTGTGTGTTTTTTGGGGTGTGTGTGAGTGCATGTATAATTGAAATCTTTTGTATGGCGTGCTTTTGAAGGTTTCTGAGTTTCCTTAATAATTTAATGCTGGAAATCCTGCATCCTTACTATTTCCACCATAACCAGCAACCAAAAGAAAAGTAATATGCCCATGTGGTGAAAAGAAATTTGTGAATGTCATGATGCCATTTCATTGTGGAATTCTTGTTTATGTAGTTTAGATAAGCTAACTTTTGTTTCTAGAAGTCCAAATTCGCTATGCTTAACTGGTGGTTTGGGGTTTGCCGGTTTGACTAAGTCAAGCTTATCAATCACAGAGATTAAAGTCAATATACTACTTTGATATTCTCCTAGAGCTTTTCAGACACTGCACATAAATAGCCTGGCCCACATGATTGCTTGTGTTTGAATACTTTATCATAAACTTTATAATTGGTCATGATATAAGCTGTGATTATTGGTGCATAATCATGACTCATGTTCGCCATCCACATATCTGGGGGAAGAGATCTAATGTCAACTGTTTCATGTCTATTAACATGTTTATCTTTGTGCTACAAAATAAGTAAAAATATTGTAATTATGACTTTCTAATTTTGCGTCTTTTCATGGTATCTGACAGTAAATCCGAATATGTCATATACAAGCTCAAGGAGATGGGAAAGGCTTTAGATAAAGATATCATGCAAATATCTAAACAATTTGAACGGCTAGACAAGGGAAATTGTGGAAAAATAACTCTTGCAGATCTTATGGAAAGTCATCACTGATTTGTTAAGTTGGAGCCCCTGGAGATACAAGTGAAGAAAAATGCTACCTATTGACATAAAATAGCATCCCCTTAGAACCAGAAGGAAAGAAAGAGATGTATTTTGGGTTGCTAAGATGATGAAAGACAAGGAATTGCATTCTACACAAAGGCTTCCTATGTGATCTCAACTGTGTGACTGTTAGCCACCAACCAACGGTTTAGCATCTCTCGGACGAAGAGTTCCAGAGAAAAAGCTGTTAATATAGATGGGCTGCCTAAATAAAATTTAGGTAGAAGTGTATCTACAAACATCTTTAGCCTCTGCCATTCTGGAAATATCTTATTTATTGCTATTAGGCTTAGATGGGCTAGGCATCATGTGATCATGCAGAAACTGTGTATATGTTGAATTGATTCTTTCACAAATGAAGGAATAAAAATTGTTAAATGAGGAACATATGACTTGGCTTTGTTCTTTGCTGATAATATCTTTTGTTTCACATAACAGCAATTTTGTTGGTGGTTGTATAGTAATCCTTGTTCTGGCTAAAGAAGTTGATTTTGAATTCATTTTTCATAATGACCCGCAAGAAATGGAAACATGTTTTACTTATTTTCTGGACTCAAATGCTTATATTTCTGAAATTTTGGTTTGTGTATTACTATCTTTTATTCCCAGAAAAGATGTTGAGGAGAAATATTTCAAAAGGAAAAGGGATGGAAGTCTCTAGTATGAGACTATTGTTCTTCTATTTTCTTACTTAGCCCCAAAGCTATATTTGGAAATCCAAAAGATAAAATAGATTTGCATAGTGTGTTCTTGTTGTTAAAGGAGTTATAGTGTAGCTTTTCTTCTGTCTATTGCATAGTATCATAGATAATATGAGTGTTTTAAGGAAACCTTTTAATTGTTGAATGGCATGGCATGGTCATTCTTTAGGTGAGAAAAAATAAAGAGGCTTGTAGAGTTATTTGCAACTATCACAAGGACAATATAGAATAATTAAATAATATTTGAGAATTCCCTGAAAGGATGGTTGTTTACATGTTTATTTTTGTCTATGCAATTGGAGAAAGTAAATTGAATGTTGATAATTCAATTTGCTTACGATTGAATTTATCAATGTTGAAATTGGATTTGCAACTTAAGCAATACTCCCCCCTTCCCAGCTATAATTTTGTGTCTTGTCAAAATGATCAGGAGTACATTTTCTCTTAATATCTATTTCAAAAATTCTTCTCCTGTAACCTGCTTTATTATTGTTAGCAAATAACTTCCATAGTTACAAAGATGTTTTAAAATAACACGTTCATGAAATCTGGCATTGTTTGACTACGGGGGTTTTAGTTTTCATAATTACTTATGAAACATTTTTCTTGCACACCAGGAGGTTCGTGTAAGATTTAAAGATTTTGACAAGGATGAAGATGAGTGGGTAAATGTTAAATGGGGTATGCGCTAGCGTTCAATTCCTTTGGAGCCCTCAGAATGTAATAAGATAAAGGTTGGGGACCTTGTCTTATGCTTCAGGGTAAGCTTTCAATGCCATCATATTGAGTTTAAAAATCTTTTATTCTTCCTTTGGGACAGGCTTCTATTTTTTCTCTTTTGAGATAGTCCATTTTGAAGTTGCAAGGAGGCTAAGACAGTAGTGGAAAGTTTTCATTTTTTGATAGATTTAGTGTGCTAATACAAAATAAGCAATTTCAGTTGTGGTTAATGCAGAGGTAGATGCAAAGTTCAAAGAATCTATTGGAACTTGCGTTGTAATTTAGTTGAATAATTTCTATTTCTCTTATTCACCCATGGACCTTTTGGGTTTTCTTTTCAAAAGGATGAAGATCATGAAGCATATTGGGATGCAGAAGTTGAAGAAATTGAGAGAATATCACATGACAATGAAGACTGCAAGTGCATCTTTCTTGTTTGTTACTACCACGATGGTGTTGAGGTAAACCTTAAACATATAATATTGAAAACCCCCACACCAAGTGGACCCTTACAATTCATTTAACTGTTTGTATCATTTGCCTAAAATGCATATTAACTTTGGATTCTTATTGCCAGGACAAAGTTGAGCTAAGTAGATTATGGTGCCGTCCAACTTAAGGGGGGTTTTCCAGGTGCTAAAGAACTTTGAAAGTAGGCTTCAAATGGAACTATATTAGCCTTCAATTTCATATTCTATTTGCATTTCCTATTATTTTGACCGGAAGATATGTGTAGCTTATCACACCTACTATAATTTTGTGAGGGAATTATATTTTCTTTGAATTTGTGGAAGGATGATGTTTATATTTGTAGAAAAATGATGTTTGTATTGGATTTGATGATGTTTATGCTGGGTTCGAGAATATGTTTTGGCTTTATTATTTTATGAATTTGTCAAATGCAGATGTTTGGTTATATGTTCAGATGAACTAGAATTCTTCCAAATTAAAGAAAAATTACCAACTGAAAAATCAGTTGGTAATTGAATAGAATTCGATTGGTATTTCAATTGGTAATTGAAAATAATTCAGTTGGTAATATATTAAATAACAGTTAGTAATTTTCAAACCAACTATCTACCAACAAATAACTTAGTTGGTAATTTACCAACAAAAAATTACCGACAGATTTTAAATTACTAAAATAGTTAGAAAACTACCAACTGAATATTTGGTTGGTAAAGAAAGAAAACTACCAACAGAAAAAAAGAATTAGCAATTGAACAACTCAGTTAGTAATTTACCAACAAAAAATTACCAACAGATTTTAAATAACTAAAGTAGTTGAAAAATTACCAACCGAAAGTCAGTTGATAAATAAATAAAACTACCAACTAAAAAAAGTAATTACCAACCGAAAGTTAGTTGGTAATTACCTACACATATATCGGTTGGTAGCAACATGTCTCAGTTGGTAAATTAGTAAATTACAATCTTATATTCAATACAAATTTACCAACTAAAAATTATAAATTTACAAACTACATTTTGCAATTAATAATTACCAACTGCAACAATCGGTCAGTAACATAAATGTTTGTTAGTAATTACCAACCGAAATAGTCAACTCAAATGCCAAACTAAATGCCAAATTTCCAACCAAAGCTTTTACATTACCAATCGAGTTTTGGTTGGTAATTACCAACTAAAATAGTCAACTCAAATGCCAAACTTAATTCAAAATTTCCAACCGACGATTTTATAGTACTAACCGAAATGTGGTTAGTAATTACCAACCGACTCCAAAAAATTTCGGTTGGAAAATTTACAAGCTAAGGTTTTTGCATGCGACACCATTTAGTTGGTAATCGGTTGGTAAATCGTTATTACCAACCAAATTTAGCTAATTACCAACCAATTTTGTCAGTTGGTAAATCACTTTTTCTAATAGTGAATGGGGTTTAACTAAACTCATGTGCTTAACAATTGACAATGCATCGAAAAATGATTTTGTAATTTCTTAGTTAAAAAAAAGAATGGCAAAGAAAGATGTTTTCATTTTAATTGGGAAACATTTCTATATGAGGTGTTGTGCATATATCATTTAATTAATTGTTAAGGATGGGCTCCAAACTATTGATGGTTCAGTAAAAAAAAAAAAAAATTGAGGCATTGTGATATATTATATTCAGAGTAGTCCTCAAAGGTGATATATGTTTAGAAAATGTGTTGAGACATTGGGCATTCAAAACAAAGCATCCTTACAATTAGATTGTCCTACTAGGTGGAACTCAACCTATACCATGCTTGATGTTGCAATTTCATATCAAAAAGCATTTGATAGGTATGAGGATAGGGACAACAAGTTTTCAAGGGAAATTAGATCAGATTTGCCTAGTGAGAATGATTAGAATAATAGGAGAATTATAACAAGATTTTTGAAAAGATTTTATGATGTTACCTGTAAATTTTCTGGCTTATTGTATTCTACTTCCAATCTGTACTTTCCTGAGATAATACGAATTTTAAAAGATTTGGAACTTTGTAAACAAAGTAAATATATATCTCTAGTTGAAATGAGTAGAGCAATGAGAGAAAAGTTTAAAAAATACTGGGGATCTCTGGATAAGACAAATATTATGCTTCTTATAGCTGTTGTGTTAGACCCTAGGTATAAAATCAATTTTCTCAAGGTAAAGTACCCTACATATTATGGGGAACATGAAGCTACAAACTTAGTGCAAGATGTTACTATTGGGAATATGCTCTCTTAGACTAGTTTTCTGATGAAAATATTGAATATGTTAATAAAAGAATTTATTTGTCGAAAATCGTTTGTGAAATTATTTTCTTTATTTGTGTACATTTTCGTTTGGAACAGACCCATTGTATTTGAATAAGTGATCCATGTGAATGGAGGTCTTTCACAGTAAGGTATGGATCATGGGTTATTTAAACACATAAACAGTTGTTCTTAACCAATTGATGAGAATGAGAATCTCTTCATGTTTAGGTTATTATGTTATGAATTCCAAGTGGGGAATGACTTACCTTTAGCCAGTGAGTAGTCCACTCACTTCAAGACATAAGCGTATTTCGAATACATAGAATAGGACTTGTAGTAGTGGTTTCTAAAAGTGCTATATGGTAGAAACCTAGACTACTACCACTACAACGTGGACTTGTACTCTATGACTTGAGTATGAGTTGGTGGTCTGGCGAAGTTGGAAGCATATGCTTTGATATACTATAGTTGAGGTTCTATCAGAGGGCCAATATACTTGTATGTTGGGTATGTGTGACTAGTTAGTTAAGACAGACTTGTACAAGATAGTTTCTACATAATATCGCCCCTTGTGGTTGTCCGGATGATCTAAATATCTAGGGCCTTGGGAAACGTGACTTGGATGTTTGCTTTAGGGTAGCTCCCTTGGAAAGCGGAAACACTCCAGGAAGTCGTGGATCATTGGACTAGAAGCCTAAGGATGGTAGATGTCTTTTAGAGAGGTGTTAGTACAATTCTTCCACTCTAAATGTACGGCGATGTGTAGAGGGGTATTTTAGTCATTTCACTTGTAGGTCGAAAGCTCTACTAATGCAGCATTGTCCTTGGGGTCAATATTTCCTTATGGTGATATTAGAAAATATTTAAAATACAAAATACATCTATTTATATAGTAGGGGTATTTTGGTCATTTTAGTAGCCAAGGCGATGTGTCTTTTTGGTCATCAAAATAGCCCGTAAGTCCTAATTAATTTTTTGGTTGAGAAAATGATCTCAGTTGAGATAGCTTTATTTTATTCAAGAAGTCTAATTTATTATTAGACTGGAATAAAATAAATGGAGAGAAATTTATTGTCTGATTTAATTGGTTAATTAATTATTCAGGACCTGGGTCCAGTTTGAATAATTAGAAAATTAACCGGGACTTAAACTAGAGGAAAATAATTATTATTTAATTATTTATTGGGTTATTTATTAAATCCCAAGAAATAAATAATTAAAGTTTAATTAATTATTTATTGGGTTATTTATTTAATCCTAAGGAAAATAATTAATGTTTATTATTTTGGGCTTTTCGAGTCCAAGAAAAATAATAAATATTATTTTAACCCAATAGTCAGGACCATAGGATTTTTCCGGACACAGTTTAGAAGAGTTTAAGGTGAAGCCAAAATTTATTTTGTAAATAATATTCAGGTATAAAATCCCAGGAATATTATTTTTTATCAAAATAATTATTTTTGGTTTCATGACTCTTAGCTTTCTGTGTGAAAAAATAAAATAAAAGAAAAAGAAAAAAATAAAAATGTTTTTCCGGTGTCTCTTAGCTTTCTCTCTCTCTCTCTCTCTCGTGGTTTTTTATTCTCCTTGCTTTTGGTTTTCTGGCATATGGCTTTTGGTTTCTATAAACAGAAGAAGCCATGCTGTGGAAATGTATGGCCAGTGTGAGTCTATGAAAAAATCAGAGAGATCATCTTCTCCATTCCATTCTGTGCTCACCAACTGGATTTAGGCGGTGGTCATATTCCGTGAATTAAAAAGCTTGACATTTCATCGGAACCGGAAGAAGATGCAGTGCATGGAGGTTCACTGGTGTTCATGGACATTGAAGGTAGAAGCTATTTTTGAGCTTCAATTGATTCAACCATGTTCTTCATGTTTTTAAGGTTCCAACAGGTATGTTTCAAGCCCACCATGCTGCTCCAATACTCTGATATTATGTCATGTTCTTCCATTTTTGTTCACTGTGAAAGCATGCTCTGTTAGTTCAATCCCTTCAATTACTTCAACTTTGAATGACATGATGAAGGAATATAAGGTAAAAGAGATAGAAGGCCAAGATGTGTGGTCTTCATCTGCTTATAATGCCTTTGATGCTACTGGTGAAAAAATGGATGAGGAATTTGGTGAGTATTTTATAGAAATAGAAAAAGAAAAATAAGTCACAGCTTTAGGAGAGTTGGACATATATTTAGAGGAGTATCCCAAAAAAATTCAAAGCTGATTTTGATATTTTGAGTTGGTGGAAGATAAATGAGGTGAGGTTTCCTACTTTGGCTATATTTGCAAAGGATGTTTTGGCTATTCAAGCATCAACTGTGGCATCTAAGTCTGCTTTTAGCACTGGAGGGAGGACTTTGATAAGTTTAGGAGTTCGTTAACTCTTATCACAACTGAGGTGCTTATTTGCTGCCAAGATTGGTTGAGAGGTTCAAAACAACCTATACATCTTGAAGAAATGATTGAAGATCAAGAAAAACTTGAGATAGGTGTGTATGGAATATAGTTTTAGATTATTTTTGTTTACTTATACTAATGCTTTGATTTATAATTTGTTAATTTTTAGTACAATAACTATTACTTTTTTCTTAATTTTATTTTATAGATGTGATTGAAGACCCTAAAATTCTCAAAAATATCCAACCGATGCAAAATTTGGAGTGGGATTAGTGATGCATTTGATAGGTAATGTTTGTTTTCTTTATCTCTCTTCAAAATCTTTGAAATTCTTGAAGGAACAACTTATTTCTTTGATTGATATTTGTATTCATAGGTGGTCTTCTTATATAGGCAAAATATTTGTTTTCTTTCTTTTTTTAAGTTGCATCTCAGATGTTGAAATTTTATTGGTGAAATTTGCAAAATAAAGCTGAAGTTCATAAGTGAAATTTATGTTTACCAGCTGTGAGTGTTGGTTTGCTCAGGGAGTATTTTATGTGTTTTGGCTTCTATTTGTTATGTATTGGAGTGAAGAAACATTGGGAAAAAGGCCAGAACAAGTGATATGACTTTTTGTGGTGGCTTTTTCTTGGTGTTGTGGTATCTTTGTTGGTTATAGTTCAGCTCAACAATGGGAACCAAAACAGAGATTTTTTCTTGTGACAAAAGAGAAAGGTAACCTAACTATCTACACTCTTTCAAACCCTTGAAGAACAAAGCCTCAAAGACCCTCAAGATGAATAGAAAGTTCTACTAGATTCTCACCCTAATATCCTTGAAGCAACAAAAGCAAACAAGAACAATAGAATAGAAAAAATAGGCACACAAATATTGAATTTCAAACAAACCTTAGAAGAACAAAGCAACTAAGACCCATTCAAAGAAAACAACATTGGATTATCCAAAAGATTTATAGACTCTTACAAAAGGAGGACTAACCCTTTAGCTTGGTCTTAAACAAGATGAACAAGGAGGCTTGGCCTCTCAAGATTCTCTCTCAAATTTGAATTAAAGTCAAGTGAATTGTCTTGTCAAAGTAATAAAGGTGCTATTTATACTACCCTAACCCTAGCTAAGTAATTCCTGAGGTTTAGTTACAGTTTAGGGTCAAAATAAGTCTTTACAAGCAATTAAAAGTGAAGAAAATCGGAGAAAAGCATTAAAAAGCGGAACAATCGACGACTGCCCAGGGCCAAGCCGGCACCAGTTTGGAACATCACAACCGGCGCCGGTTAGGTTCTATCTTCGACCGGTTCTCGTTTGCCTAAGTGTTGGTTTTGGACAGAATGGAGCCGGTGCCGGCTGTCCTCTGGAAGCCTCCTTGGTCAAATTTCATCCCCTTTTGCTGACGGCTTAAGTTCTTGTTGGGGTCCTTCGCGGATGGCCATCAACACGAACTCTTGGCTCTCTCCCTCAACCCTCTAATCCTCCTTCATCATCAAGCATTGTTTGATGATCAATTGAAAATCATCTTGAAGCTTTTTGGTCCTCGCTCTAGTCATCGGTCCTTGTCCTCCATGATAAAATGGAGTCTTATCATCTCCCCCTCCTTGAAAAGGATTCGTCTTCGAATCTTCACCATCATCTACATCAAAAGAAGACAGGTCACTAACATTAAAGGTATCACTAACATGATACTCACCCAGTAGATCTATCTTGTAAGCATTATCTCCAACTTTGACAAGAACTTGAAATGGTCCATCCCCTCTTGGATCAAGTTTGCTTCGGCGTTGTGTGGGGAATCTCTTCTTGCAAAGGTACACCCATACCCAATCACCCGGCTCAAAAGAAACCTTTTTCCTTCCTTGATTACGCTTATGGGCGATCTCATCGTTGCATTTTGCAATGGTTTCCTTCACCTTCTCATGGAGTGCCTTCACTATTTCTGCTTTCTTAGCTCCATCAAGATTCAACCGCTCACCTATAGGCAAAGGAACCAAATCTAAAGGAGTTAGAGGATTAAAACCATATACAATTTCAAAAGGAGAATACGAAGTGGTAGAGTGAATAGCCCTATTGTATGCAAACTCAATGTGAGGCAAGCACTCCTCCTAATTCTTCAAATTCTTCTTGATTATGGCCCACAAGAGTTGGGTGAGTCTACGATTGACCACCTCGGTTTATCCGTCCGTTTGGGGATGACAAGATGTGGAAAACAAATGGTTAGTTCCAAGTTTGTTCCATAAAACTCTCCAAAAATGGCTAAGGAATTTTGTATCCCTATCCGAGACAATAGTCCTTGGAATCCCATGCATTCTCACCATTTCCTTAAAGAATAAATCTGCAATATAGGACGCATCATTAGTCTTGGAACAAGCCACAAAATGAGCCATTTTAGAAAATCTGTCAACAATCACAAATATAGAACCCTTCCCCCCTTTGGACCTAGGCAATCCTAAAATGAAGTCCATAGAAATATCAACCCAAGGCACATTAGGTGTGGGCAAAGGAGTATAAAGACCATGTGGAAGAGCTCTAGACTTAGCTCGCCTACAGGTAATGCATTGAGAACAATGTTTCTCCACATCCTTTCTCATCTTTGGCCAAAAGAAATGTTCCTTAATGATGCCTAAGATTTTTGCAACACCAAAATGCCCCATTAGTCCTCCACTATGGGCTTCCCGAACTAGCAACACCCTAATGTAACCCTTTGGCACACAAAGCCTTGCCTTCCTAAACAAGAAACCATCATGCCTATAATATTTAGCAAATGCACCTTTCTCACAAGCATGGAAAATATCCCCAAACTCCTCATCATCAACATACAAATCTTTCACAAATTCAAAACCAAGAAGTATAGTATCCAAAAAGTTGAGGAGTGCATACCTTTGAGATAGTGCATTCGCTACCACATTTTCCTTACCTTTCTTGTATTGAATGACATATAGAAATGTCCCAATAAACTCCATCCACCTTGCATACCTTTTGTTCAAATTTTGTTGACTCTTAAGGTATTTAAGGGTTTCATGATCGGTATAAATGATAAACTCTCTTGGCAAAAGGTAATGTTGCTAATACTCTAAGGTCCTCACCAAAGCAAAAAGCTCTTTGTCATAGGTAGAATAGTTAAGGGTTGCCTCGGATAATTTTTCACTAAAGTATGCAATGGGTTTTCTATCTTGGGTCAAGACCGCACCTATTCCCACCCCACTTGCATCACACTCTATCTCAAAAGCCTTCTCAAAATTGGGAAGAATAAGAATTGGAGCTTGGCTCAATTTGTCCTTGAGGGTTTGAAAGGCTTGTTGTTAGGTTTCCTCCCACTTAAATCCCACATTTTTCTTTACCACTTCGGTTAGAGGGGCTGCTATAGTGCTAAAATTTTGGATGAACCTCCTATAGAAACTAGCTAGCCCATGAAAACTACGGACTTGGGTAATGGTGGTAGGGATTGGCCAATCTTGGATAGCTTTCACTTTTCCCTCATCAACCTCAATCCCTCTTGCACTCACAACATACCCAAAGAATGTAATCCTCTCCAAACAAAAAGAACATTTCTCAATATTAGCATACAATCTCTCCCGTCGGAGAGCCACAAGCACACTTTGAACATGATTTAAATGATCCACATATGATTTGCTATAAATTAATATGTCATCAAAGTACACAACAACAAATTTCCCAATGAATTCCCTCAAAATATGGTGCATTAATCGCATGAAAGTACTAGGAGCATTAGACAATCCAAAAGGCATGACAAGCCACTCATACAATCCTTGTTTAGTTTTAAAAGTTGTTTTTCATTTATCCCCTTCTCGTATCCAAATTTGGTGATAACCGGATTTCAAATCAATTTTTGAGAAAATGCATGCACCAAATAGCTCATCTAGCAAGCCATCTAGCTCAGGAATAGCAATATTTTACCGTTATGTTGTTGATAGCACGACAATCCACGCACATACGCCATGTCCCATCCTTTTTAGGAACCAAGAGAACCGGAACCGCACATAGGCTTAGGCTCTCTCTCACATGTCCCTTCTCAAGCAATGCCTCCACTTGCTTTTGCAATTCCTTGGACTCCTCCGGATTGCTTCTATATGCCGATCGGTTGGGGATGATGGCTCTGGGTACAAAGTCAATTTGATGCTCAATTCCTCTCAATGGTGGTAGTCCTTCGAGCACCTCATTTAGGAAAACATCTTCAAACTCTTGAAGAATAGCTGCAATTTCATGAGGCAAAGACAATGTGGAATCATTAGTAGAAACATAAGAACCTTTGCATAAAAGAAGAATAACTGGTTCCTTAACTTTTATAGCCTCTATGATCTCACTCTCTTTTGCAAAGAAATTCACTCTTTTTTTACCTCCCTTCTCTAGGCCTTGCTCATTTCTATCCTTAATTGTCAAAGGCACTTGCTTACTTATTCTCTCTCTCAATTCTTTTTCTTGCCTCTCATTTTCTTTCCTCTCACTGTCTTGCTTTTGCTTAACTTCTAGTGCTCCCTTCTTCTTCTCCTTTTCTTTCATGATTCTTTGGTCTTTGCTCACCTCACTAGGGGCCATGGAGGTGAGGGTAAACTTAGTTCCCTCCTTAAGTAGGGAATAAGTATTCTTTCTCCCATCATGTTTCACATACCTATCATATTGCCAAGGCCTTCCTAGTAGTAAGTGTCCCGCTTGCATGGGCACTACATCACAAAGTACATCATCCTATACTTCCCCATTTCAAAAAGACACCAACACTTGCTTGTTTACTCTCATTTCCCTACTATCATTCAACCATTGTATTTTGTAAGGCTTGGGATGCTTAATCCAACTCATGTCCAATTCTTCATCCAAATTCGCACTAATCACGTTAATGCAACTCCCACTATCCATAATGACACTACAAGGGGTCTTGTTGATTAGACATCTAGTGTAGAAAATGTTCTCTCTTTGTTGGTGGTCTTGATCCTCAATGGCTTGTGAGCTCAATGACCTTCTTGTGACTCCCACCAAGGAGTATTCTTGTCCAACAACTTCTCCTTCATCACTTTCCTCATCTCCAATTCCCTCTTGGTTTCCTTGGTACCTTTTTTCCTCTTCTTCTTCATCGGTAGAAACCTCACCATAGGGATTGGTATACATCGCCCTCTTGCTTGGACACTCATGGGAAGTATGTTCATATCCTAAGCACTTAAAACACTTGATGTCTCTATTCCTTTGTGGCCTCTCCATGGTTTTCCCTTTGTCCTTGTTCCATCCTTCCCTGGGTTTCCAATCCTCCCTAGGTTTTCAATCTTCTCTAAGTTTCCAAGCCTCCCTTGGTTTGTTGAAGTCCCTTTGATATGGTTTAGGGGCTTCATCCTTCTTAGTTTGCACCTTGCTAGTTGTGTTGGAATTTGGAAGTGTTGGTCTAGTAAATGCCCTCCTCCTTAATTGCCTTTCAATCTTCATGGCGGCATGTACCATATTCTCCAAGCGATCATAGGGGTGCAATTCCACCAAATTGGCAATCTCCCCTATGATCGCTTGGAGAATATGACTTTTTATGGTGGCTTTTTCTTGGTGTTGTGGTATCTTTGTTGGTTATGGTTCAGCTCAACAATGGGAACCAAAACAGAGATTTTTTTCTTATGACAAAAGAGAAAGGTAACCTAACTATCTACACTCTTTCAAACCCTTGAAGAACAAAGCCTCAAAGACACTCAAAATGAATAGAAATTTCTACTAGATTCTCACCCTAATATTCTTGAAGAAACAAAGGCAAACAAAAACAATAGAATAGAGAAAATAGGCACCCAAATATTGAATTTCAAACAAACCTTAGAAGAACAAAGCAACTAAGACCCATTCAAAGAAAATAACATTGGATTATCCAAAAGATTTATAGACTCTTACAAAAGGAAGACTAACCCTTTAGCTTGGTCTTGAACAAGATGAACAAGGAGGCTTGGCCTCTCAAGATTTTCTCTCAAATTTGAATTAAAGTCAAGTGAATTGTCTTGTCAAAGTAATAAAGGTGATATTTATACTACCCTAACCCTAGCTAAGTAATCCCTGAGGTTTAGTTACAGTTTAGGGTCAAAATAAGTCTTTACAAGCAATTAAAAGTGAAGAAAATTGGAGAAAAGCATTAAAAAGCAGAATCAGTCAACGATTGCCCAGGACCAAGCCGACGCCGGTTTGGAACATCACAACCGGCGCTAGTTAGGTTCTGTCTTCAGTCGGCTCTCGTTTGCTTGAGTGTTGGTTTTGGACAGAATGGAGCCGGCGCCGGCTGTCCTCTGGAAGCCTCCTTGGTCAAATTTCATCCCCTTTTGCTTACGGCTTAAGTTCTTGTTGGGGTCCTTCGTGGATGGCCATCAACACGAACTATTGGCTCTCTCCCTCAACCCTCTAATCCTCCTTCATTATCAAGCATTGTTTGATGATCAATTGAAAATCATCTTGAAGCTTCTTGGTCCTCGTTCTCGTCATCGATCCTTGTCCTCCATGATAAAGTGGAGTCTCATCAACAAGTGAGGTTATATTGAGGTAAAAATGGAAGAACAAAGCTGGAAATAGGTTGAATAGATTTTATTTCTCATTTTGCAGTTGTTTAATTAATGTGTGTGTAGGGAATTAATCTGAAATAAATAGACCAAAATAAACCTGAAAGTGTTAGGAAGAGAAGAAAGATGATTTTCTGGGATTTTAAGCGCAAAAGAATGCACAAGAATTAAATAGAACAAAGTTGCCCATGAAAATGTTGTTTTGCCATACTTTATATTATGTTCTGTTTTGACGTGTGTAGGAAAGTGGGTTGAGTGGAAATTTAAATCACGCTTCTATAAACATTAAACAAGGTTTAGGAATGTTTAGATGGCATGTGTTATGCAAAATAATGAACAGAAATAGCTTGTGCAAGTTGTGCATCCAATCATGGAATTCTGCTTTGTAGGTTCTGGAGATTTATTTGACTTGTTGTTGAACTGTTAGAATTATGAAAAGTTTGTTTGATTGATCAGCGAATCTACTTGTAGTTATCATGACTTTTGAAATATTTTTTGCATCTCAATTAAATATTTGACATTACTGTTGGGCATACATTTTTCAGATGGAATTGTGGAAGATGATGAAGCGATTTTTGGTGATAGAGTGTGCTAATGAAGTTCCTTCAATTAGGAGGTTGATAAATACTCTTTGGAGTTTTGATATATGGTGTTGTATCATGAACATTTTTTAAACAAACATTTGACATATGGTGTTGTACTAAATAGGAACATTTATTATATAGATTACAATACATACACATATATATATGGTAAAAAATATTTTAAAAATCTCCAAAACCTTATTAGTACTAATTTGTCCCGTTAGAATCAAAATCCCCGAATACCTATCGCGACTTGTCCCAAACCGAAGTCCCTAATATCCGTCCTGACTTGTCCCAAAACTTCGGGACAAGTCGAGATGGAGATTTTGGAACTACAGTTTGGGACTGGTACTGAAGATTTGGTGGAACTGAATTTTCAGGACTGTACTGGGGATACCAAAATCCTCGAACCGAACCGACCTGTGAGTAGCCTTAGCTGGTTGAATAATTTTCCATCCGATAAATACTATCCTAGTAGACTTGATTGAATAGAAGATCTTTTCTTCTTGTGAAAAAAGAGAAAAAATCTCCCTTACACACCATAATAATAATAATAATAATAATAATAATAATAATAATAATAATAATAATAATAATAATAATAATAATAATAATAATAATAATAATAATAATAATAATAATAATAATAATAATAATAATAATAATAATAATAATAATAATAATAATAATAAGGTATTGTTTGTTTCAAAATTGACCCTGTCCCTTTCATCTGCCAATAATCTGCCAGACTAAAACTTCAGATTCTCAACTTGACTTGTTAAAAATTAGACATTGGACTAACATTTTTATAAAAAGCTGAAACTTGCAATTCAAGTGCGCGGAGTAAACGGTGCCCAAGGAACCAACTTGTGTTTATATTTGTGATGTACATATCTTAAATCCAGGGTTAAAATAAAATATTTGAAATTAAGGGATATGTTACATGAAATGATATATTAGATGATAATATTATAATTTTAAAAAATTATTAAGGTCAAAAAAATTGAAAGAACTTTTTAAAATTTTAATTTTTACAATACAAAATTAAAAAAAAAAATGAGAGGAAGAAGCTATTCCCTCCCCTCCCTAATTCTGATCTTCATATATTACTTCACGGGCTTTTGACCAAAATGGGGGACTTTTAAAATGGATCTCCGGAAGGGGGAACAATTTTTGTGGTACCCCTTTGAAGAGGATACCTCGTGTCTACTAGACACGAGGAGGAGGTGCACCTCGTGTCTACCAGACGCAAGGAATGCACCGACACCAAATGGGCGTCCAAAAGTGCCAGGTGGACTACCTCGCGTGTAGCAAACGCGAGGTATGTAGTACTCATGTCTGCTAAACAAGAGATTGTCCACTTTTCAACCATTTTGTGGCCTTTTCAGTGGAATCTCTGATTCCAGAGATTCCACTGAAAAGGCTACACACCCACATGAAAGATGGTTGGTCTTTTGACCGAAATCTGAATGCCAAACACAGCAAATTCAAATGCTGTCACAGAATTCACGGGAAGCACAGGGCAAATTAAAATGCCTATAAATATCAATGCATACTGATGGCCAAATATTTACTCTGTTGTTTCGTTTCATTTATCTTCCACCATATCGTAGGAACACTGTTTTTACTCCCAAATACAGCAAAAAGCTTTCATCTATGTGATGAGACTCCACTTCAACATAGAGGATAAGGACCGATGACTAGAGCGAGAACCAAGAAGCTTCAAGATGATTTTCAATTAATCATCAAATAATGCTTGAGGATGAAGGAGGATTAGAGGGTTGAGGAAGCAAGCCAAGAGTTCGTGTTGATGGCCATCCATGAAGGACCCCAACAAGAACTTAAGCTGTTAGCAAAAGGGAATGAAATTTGACAAGTGAGGCTTTTAGAGGACAACCGGCACCAGCTCCATGCAGCCAAACCGACGCTGGCTCCATTCTGTCTAAAACCAACACTCAATCAAACGAGAACCGACCGAAGACAGAACCAAATCGGCGCCGGCTTGATGTCCCAAACCAGAGTCGATCGCTCTGCGTTTTAATGCTTTTCTCCGCCTTTCTTCACTTTTAAGTGTTTGTAAAGACTTATTTTGACCCTAATCTGCAATTAAATCTCAGGGATTACTTAGCTAGGGTTAGGATAGTATCAATAGCATCTTTATTGATTTGACAAGACAACACACTTCACTTTAATTCAAATTTGAGAAAGAATCTTGAGAGGCCCTAGCCTCCTTGTTCATCTTGTTCAAGACCAAGCTTAAGGGTTAGTCTTCCTTTTTGTAAGAGTCTCTAAATCTTTTGGATAATCCAATGTTATCTTCTTTGAATGGGTCTTAGTTGCGTTGTTCTTCTAAGGTTTGTTTGAAATTCAATATTTGGGTGCCTATCTTCTCTATTCTATTTGTTTTTGCTTGTCTTTGTTACTTCAAGAATATTAGGATGAGAATATAGTAGAACTTTCTACTCATCTTGAGAGTATTTGAGGCTTTGTTTTTCAAGGGTTTGAAAGAGTGTAGGTAGTTAGGTTACTTTATCCTTTGTCACAAGAAGAAATCTCTGTTTTGGGTTCTATTTGCTTGACTAAACACACAGCCACCAAAACACCCACAACACCAAGAAAAGCCACACAAGATTCGTATCAAAGAGTTTGGTATCAGAGCAATGAAAAGCTTGATTCCCATCAAAGCTTGAAAACAAAAAAAAAGGAGCCCTACAAAGTGAAGAAAAGAGAAAAACAGAAAATCCCATAACTCAGAAAATTTCTCCAAAAAGGTTTTGAAATTTTTGTTGTATCTTGATTTTTCTATTGGGAAATTGCTCCTTGATGTTATTATAATCATTGGGAACAAATTTTTCTTGTGATTGTGTTGAAATTTGACTTGAATATGGGTGAAAATTCTGGTTGCTCTTGAGTGACGAGGTTGCAGCCAAAGTGTTTGATAAATGTTCCATGAGAGTGTTTTTTGCTATAGTTGAGAACTTTGATTCTTGATTTTTATTCCTTGGGATTTTGTGGTTTAGTATGTCTCTAAATTATTGAATTCCATGTCCATTGAACTTAAATTTTCTATTGCACCTTTGTGATCATCTTGTTCTTCATCATCCTAGTTTTAATTGTTCTTATTTTCTTTGTTCTTGATAATTCTTGTTTGTTTCTTACTTAGAAGTGTTCTTTTGCGTCTAGTGCTTGCTTTTTAGTTGATTGAGTCTATTTTTCTTGAAATTCTTGACTTAAAACTTGATTGCTTGGAGGTGCCCAACAAGTGTTTGTTGAAATTCCCCTAAGACCCACTATTTGAAAATTCCTTTTGATTTGTGTGATTCACTTAGTTAGACTAAATCTTCATCTATTGGGAAGAATTGAGATTGAACAAGAAGGCTTGAGTGTTGAGAAAAAGGCAATAGGGAGAGCCAATTATCAAAAGAGCCTAAGAGAGTAAACACGAGGATAGAGTGATCAACCTTGAGAGCCAACACGCAAGGAAGTGCAGTGAGGATCGATTTTTCTTTCAATCTTTTGTTTTGCAGGTATAGACAAGTAAATACTCTACCACCATGGCCCATGAACAAGAGATCTTTAGGCCTAACACAAGTGGATCTAGTAGACCTCAAGAAGAACCCATTGATGCTAGGGGATTGCATGAGGACTTGCAAGTCATGATGAGGACTATGCAAAGCGAATTTCAAAATCTGACAAGGGAGTTGATAAACCATCTTGGTCAATCTTCTACCGTTGCACAAAGAAGGGGTCAAGAACGATTTGAAGCACCTAACCCTAAAATGAGAGATGGTGATGCCCACACTCCTCCATTACATGCCTAATAAGAGGAATAATGGGACGAACATTCAATTGGGGGATTCCAACAAACTCCTATAAGAGGGGGAGTTCATGGAATGAGAGGAGGACGAGGTAGAGGACAAAGAATGAATGAAGGAACAATCTAAGGGGGCTAGAAAGAGAATTTGAGGGAGTCGATGAGTGGTATGAAGGAAAACATGTTGAGGCTTTTGGGGAATAACCTAGAGGATGGGGTAATAGAGGAGGAATGAGAGAAGGAAATGATGTGGAAAGGGAGTTGAGCCATATTAAATTGAAAGTGCCCATATTCTATGGAAAAAATGACCTCGAAGCTTATTTTGAGTGGGAAAGCAAGATGGAGATATTCCTAGAAAGCCATACTTATAGTGAAAGGTCAAAAGTGAGGTTGGCTATTTTGGGTTTCTCGGAGTATATTTTGGTATGGTGGGAGCAAGTTAGTGCTCAAAGGAGGCAAATGGGAGTGGAAACTGTGGCAAGTTGGAATTTATTGAAAGATATGATGAGAGCAAGGTTTATACCATACCATTACTATAATGATCTTTACCAAAGGCTCAAATCACTCAAGCAAGGGAACAAAAGTGTGGAAGATTATCATAAGGAGATAGAAGTCATGTTGATGAGAGCTCAAATCCATGAAGATCCTAGAGTAACAAGAGTAAGGTTTTTGGGTGGCTTAAATAGGGAGATTGCTAATTTGGTGAAATTGCACCCCTACAATCGTTTGGAGGATATGATACATGCCGCTATGAAGATTGAAAGGCAATTAAAGAGGAGGGCATTCACTAGACCGTCACTTCCAAACTCCAACACAACTAGTAAGGTGCCAACTAAGAAGGATGAAGCCCCTAAACCCTTTCAAAGGGACTTCAACAAACCTAGGGAAGCTTGGAAACCTAAAGAAGAATGGAAGCCTAGGGAGGATTGGAAACCTAGGGAAGAATGGAACAAAGACAAGGGAAAAACCATGGAGAGGCCACAAAGGAATAGAGACATCAAATGCTTTAAGTGCCTTAGATATAGACATACTTCCCATGAGTGTCTAAGTAAGAGAGCGATGTATACTAATCCCTATGGTGAGGTCTCTACCGATGAAGAAAAAGAGGAAGAAAGGAACCAAAGAAACCAAGAGGGAAACGGAGATGAGGAGAGTGATGAAGGAGAAGTTGTTGGACAAGAATATTCCTTGGTGGGAGTCACTAGAAGGTCTTTGAGTTCACAAACCATTGAGGATCAAGACCACCAACAAAGAGATAACATTTTCTACACTAGGTGTTTAGTCAACAAGACCCCTTGTAGTGTCATTGTGGATAGTGGGAGCTGCACTAACGTGATTAGTGCAGATTTGGTTGAAGAATTGGACATGAGTTGGATTAGACATCCCAAGCCCTACAAACTACAATAGTTGAATGATAGTAGGGAAATGAGAGTAAACAAGCAAGTATTGGTGTCTTTTGAAATGGGGAAGTATAAAGATGAAGTACTTTGTGATGTACCCATGCAAGCGGGTCACTTACTACTAGGGAGGCCTTGGCAATATGATAGGCAAGTAAAACATGATGGGAGGAAGAATACTTATTCCCTACTCAAAAATGGAACTAAGTTCACCTCACCCCCATGGCTCCTAGTGAGGTGAGCAAAGACCAAAGAATCGTGAAAGAAAAAGAAAATAAGAAGGGAGCGCAAGAAGTTAAACAAAAGCAAGAAATTGAGAGGAAAGAAAAGGAGAGGCAAGAAAAAGAATTAAGAGAGAGAATGAACAAACAAATACCATCGACAATCAAGGATAGGAGTGACAAAGGACAAGGAAGGGGAGGTAAAACGAGAGTGAATTTCTTTGCAAATGAGAGTGAGGTTATAGAGGCTATAGAAGCTAAGGAATCGGTTATTCTTCTTTTATGCAAAGGTTCTTATGTTTCTACTAATGATTCCACATTGTCTTTGCCTCATGAAATTGCAGCTATTCTTCAAGAGTTTGAAGATGTTTTTCCAAATGAGGTGTCTGGAGGACTATCACCATTGAGAGGAATTGAGCATCAAATCGACTTTGTACTCGGAGCCATCATCCCTAACCGACCGGCATATAGAAGCAATCCGGAGGAATCCAAGGAATTGCAAAAGTAAGTGGAGGCATTGCTTGAGAAGGGACATGTGAGAGAGAGCCTAAGCCCATGTGCGGTTCCGGTTCTCTTGGTGCCCAAAAAGGATGGGACATGGCGTATGTGTGTGGATTATTGTGCTATCAACAATATAATGGTAAAATACCGCTATCTCATTCCTAGGCTAGATGACTTGCTTAATGAGCTATTTGGTGCATGCATTTTCTCAAAAATTAATTTGAAATCAGGTTATCACCCAAATTAGAATAAGGGAAGGGGATGAATGGAAAACTTCTTTTAAAACTAAACAAGGGTTGTATGAATGGCTTGTCATGCCCTTTGGATTGTCCAATGCTCCTAGTACTTTTATGCGATTAATGCACCATGTTTTGAGGGAATTCATTGAGAAATTTGTTGTTGTGTACTTTGATGATATATTAATTTACAGCAAATCATATGTGGATCATTTAAATCATGTTCAAAGTGTGCTTATTGCCCTCCGAGGGAGAGATTGTATGCTAATCTTGAGAAATGCTCATTTTGTTTGGAAAGGATTACGTTCTTTGGGTATGTTGTGAGTGCCAAAGAGATTGAGGTTGATGAGGGAAAAGTGAAAGCTATCCAAGATTGGCCAACCCTTACCACTCTTACCCAAGTCCGTAGTTTCCATGGGCTAGCTAGCTTTTATAGGAGGTTTATCCAAAATTTTAGCACTCTAGCAGCCCCTCTAACCGAAGTGGTAAAGAAAAATGTGGGATTTAGGTGGGAGGAAGTCCAACAACAAGCCTTTCAAACCCTCAAAGACAAATTGAGCCAAGCTCCAATTCTTATTCTTCCCAATTTTGAGAAGGCTTTTGAGATAGAGTGTGATGCAAGTGGGGTGGGAATAGGTGCGGTCTTGACCCAAGATAGAAAACCCATTGTTTGGGGCAACCCTTAATTATTCTACCTATGACAAAGAGTTTTTTGCTTTGGCGAGGACCTTAGAGTATTGGCAACACTACCTTTTGCCAAGAGAGTTTGTCATTTATACCGATCATGAGACCCTTAAACACCTCAAGAGCCAACAAAATTTGAACAAAAGGCATGCAAGGTGGATGGAGTTTATTGGGACATTTCCATATGTCATTCAATACAAGAAGGGTAAGGAAAATGTGGTAGCGGATGCACTATCTCGAAAGTATGCACTCCTCAACTTTTTGGATGCTAAACTTCTTGGTTTGAATTTGTGAAAGATTTGTATGTTGATGATGAGGAGTTTGGGGATATTTTTCATGCTTGTAAGAAAGGTGCATTTTCTATATATTATAGGCATGATAGTTTCTTATTTAGGGAGGCAAGGCTTTGTGTGCCAAAGGGTTCCATTAGGGTGTTGCTAGTTCGGGAAGCCCATAGTGGGGGACTAATGGGGCATTTTGGTGTTGTCAAAACCTTAGGCATTTTGGCCAAAAATGAAAAAGGATATGGAGAGACATTGTTCTCAATGCATTACTTGTAGGCGAGTTAAGTCTAAAGCTCTTCCACATGGTCTTTATACTCTTTTGCCCACACCTAATGTGCCTTGGGTTGATATATCAATGGACTTCATTTTAGGATTGCCTAGGTCCAAGGGGGGTAAGGATTCTATATTTGTGATTGTTGACAAATTTTCCAAAATGGCTCATTTTGTGGCTTGTTCCAAGACTAATGATGCGTCCTATATTGCAGATTTATTTATTAAGGAAGTGGTAAGAATGCACGAAATTCCAAGGACTATTGTCTCGGATAGGGATACAAAATTTCTTAGCCACTTTTGGAGAGTTTTATGGAACTAACCTTCTATTTTCCACAGCTTGTCATCCCTAAACGGACGGACAAACCAAGGTGGTCAATCGCACACTCACCCAACTCTTGCGGGCCCTAATTAAGAAGAACTTGAAGAATTGGGAGGAGTGCTTGCCTCACATTGATTTTGCATACAATAAGGCTATTCACTCTACCATTTCTTATTCTCCTTTTGAAATTGTATATGGTTTTAACCCTCTAACTCTTTTAGATTTGGTTCCTTTACCTATAGGTGAACGGTTGAACCTTGATAGAGCTAAGAAGGTAGAAATGGTGAAGGCACTCTATGAGAAGGTGAAGGAAACCATTGCAAAACGCAACGAAGAGATCGCCCATAAGCGCAATCTAGGAAGGAAAAAAGTGTCTTTTGAGCCGGGCGATTGGGTATGGGTGCACCTTCGCAAGAAGATATTCCCCATGCAACGCCGAAGTAAACTTGATCCAATGGGGGATGGACCATTTCAAGTTCTTGCCAAAGTTGGAGATAATGCTTACAAGATAGATCTACCGGGTAAGTATCATGTTAGTGCCACTTTTAATGTTAGTGACTTCTCTTCTTTTGATGTAGATGATGGCAATGATTCGAAGACAAATCCTTTTCAAGGAGGGAGAGATGATGAGACTCCACTTCATCATGGAGGACAAGGACCGATGACTAGAGCGAGACCAAGAAGCTTCAAGATGATTTTCAATTGATCATCAAACAATGCTTGAGGATGAAGGAGGATTGGAGAGTTGAGGAAGCAAGCCAAGAGTTTGTGTTGATAGCCATTCGCGAAGGACCCCAACAAGAACTTAAGCCATCAGCAAAAAGGGATGAAATTTGACAAGGGAGGCTTCCAGAGGACAACCAGCACCGGCTCCATGCAGTCAAACCAGCGCCGGCTCCATTCTGTCCAAAACCAACACTCAAGCAAACGAGAACCGGCCGAAGACAGAACTAAACCGGCGCCGGCTTGATGTCCCAGACCGACGCCGGCTTTCCCCTGGGCCACCGCCGATTGCTCCGCTTTTTAATACTTTTCTTCGCCTTTCTTCACTTTTAAGTGTTTGTAAAGACTTATTTTAACCCTAAACTATAATTAAACCTTAGGGATTACTTAGCTAGGGTTAGGATAGTATAAATAGCACCTTTATTGATTTGACAAGACAACACACTTCACTTTAATTCAAATTTGAGATAGAATTTTGAGAGGCCCTAGCCTCCTTGTTCATCTTATTCAAGACCAAGCTTAAGGGTTAGTCCTCTTTTTTGTAAGAGTCTCTAAATCTTTTAGATAATCTAATGTTGTTTTCTTTGAATGGGTCTTAGTTGCGTTGTTCTTCTAAGGTTTGTTTGAAATTCAATATTTGGGTGCCTAT
This sequence comes from Voacanga thouarsii, assembly GCA_026120185.1. Lineage (NCBI taxonomy): Eukaryota > Viridiplantae > Streptophyta > Magnoliopsida > Gentianales > Apocynaceae > Voacanga > Voacanga thouarsii. The sequence continues at coordinate 1,803,633 of JANUWF010003373.1, read as the reverse complement.
CTTCTTTATTCTATTTGTTCTTGCTTGCCTTTGTTACTTCAAGGATATTAGGGTGAGAATATAGTAGAACTTTCTACTCATCTTAAGGGTCTTTGAGGCTTTGTTCTTCACGGGTTTGAAAGAGTGTAGGTAGTTAGGTTACTTTATCTTTTGTCACAAGAAGAAATCTCTGTTTTGGGTTCCATTTGCTTGACTGAACACACAGCCACCAAACACCCGCAACACCAAGAAAAGTCACACAAGATTCGTATCACTATAGTAAATCACGAGAAGCAAACCATTTTTCTTCTCTCGTTTTTAAATTCTCTAAGCCATTTTTCTTCTCGTATTCATCCAGAACAACATATCATTTTTGTTTTTGTTTTTTTTTTTATCATCAGCACTAATTTGTCGTTGGAGATTTGTGCTAGAGCTACAAATTAGAAAAAGTGTTGCTACCTGTGCACCTGATCCTCACAGACAATATCTATATAAGATATTGTTTTTTTTTTTAGAAAAAAATTGAGATTGTATTAATTTATTCATTTATTTGTTGAAATAGGTATATTTGAATTTAATCTTTAAAAAATTAATTATTGGATTGTGTACTTGTAGAGAAATTATTGGGATTTTTAGATATTATGTTTGGTAAAATATTAACTAATTTATAATATGCTTTGATCTGTTTAATCAAAACTTGGAGTAAATTGTTGATTTGGTCTATTTGTGTTTTGTTGAATGGTATAAACTGCGTAGGGTTGATATTTGGCTAAATTATTTACTGATTTATAATATACTTTGATATGTTGAATCAAAATTTACGTTAAAATGCTAAAAAGACATGACTATGCATAAAATTTGAGGTAAAAAAAAAAAAGATACTATTAGGTTAAAGGAAAAATCATCGACTAATTATTTCTAACAATAAACATGTTAGGTTAAAAGATAAATAATAAAGTTATCTTAAATTTTATGATTTTATATAAAAAATGATTAGGAAAATATTAATTTAAATTAGATGAAAAATATCTAATTATGCACAAATTTTAAAATAAAATGAAAAAAAATTAATATAGTATATATTAAAAATTAAGAGTGAACCTTATCTTCTACTTTTATGGTGAACTTAATAATTTAATTTATTTGTAATTTTTAGTATATATTCAAATAAAAGTGAAAATGTAGAAGAAATAGAACCACTACTTAAAATTAATGGGTTTTAGCAAAATTAGTACTTATGTTGATCCATAATTTTGACTATGATCATAATTTTGATTTTTATAAAATATTTATAAATTCAAATTTTTATTAATATTTAGAGCGTATAATACTATTATTAATATTTCACACTTAAAATTTAATGAAAGAACCCCAATCTAAGTACATCCATAATTTAGAATAGGCCTTTTTTTTTTTTTTTAACGAAAGAACATAATCTAAGTACATCCTCATTTTTTTTTACATGAAACCAGTGGTCAAAAAATTAGAATTAAAAAATACAAAAATATACAAAAATATAAATTAATCCGAAATATATAAAAAAAATTAAACAAAGTATCTTTTTTATCTTTCTTTAGATATAAACAAATCCAAAATATTATATGAAATACTTTATACATATTATACATTCGAATAATAAATATTTGGATTAACATAATTTCACATTCATGTTAAAAAATCATTATAGTTTGTTTGATATTTGGTTTTTTATTATTTGTGACGATTAATTGATTTATATTGATATTACATTGTATAGCACAATATATTGTTTTGGATTGAGATGTGCTGAATAATGATGATATTGGTTTTACATAGTAATTCAAAGTTGCAACGTAATTTATATTTTTTTCTATTAGAAAAATATTTCCAAATTTGTTTAGGCACAATGTTACTAGAACAACCTGTTAGATTACGATTGTATTAGGATTACGAAATTACACGCACCCTAAATGGCAATTTTTTTAACGGTCCATGTCACAAGGCGTTGATTGTTAAAAATTGTGTTAGTTTACCTCGGTTTAGTCAGCAAAATATGTACACTTCGTGGATTTGATATGTCTACTATTTAGTTGCAAATAACAATGAGAGAAGATATTGTTATTGGTGCTGCAATAAGGTCTACAATAACTTTCATAACAAACGATGAAGATATGGAAAGCTTGTGGTACAATGCATCCACCGTGAAGGGACAACCAATTGATTTGCATGTTCATCATGGAATTGTACAGTCTCAAAATACAACAGTTACAAATATTCCAGAACAACACAGCCCTACTCCTATTACAGAGTCCTTCACTGAATTAATGAATTCAACTACTTCAGTGAACGTGGCTAATATTAATTTAAATGTAACTACACATGTTTATGCCAGTAATCCTGGACATCTCTCAATCGACAATTTTCAATCCCTTTATACTACAATAATTCCGGATATCCCAGTTGTCGAACCAAGCAATCAATACCTATCAACCTCAATGGGATTTGTTACACCCCCACTTCATGTCGATGTTCAGCCTAGGCAAACAAAGCCCAACCTGTCGTTGTTTTCAACTGCAAAAATAGGTGTTCTATTAGATATAACCCTAGTCGATGAATGGGTTGCTCGAGAGCCCAATTGGGTAGGTACTCCAGAGGCGACTGTGGATGGTTTAGGACTAACATTGGACATTGATGGACCTGATGTCGAAGATACCCCCAAAGAGGATGAGGGGGAAGATGATACTGGAGAATAGGTTCCCGGTCCTTCTGTAATGCAATAACCTGCTAATATACCTGTTGAACCAGACCTGTTGTATAATTCACCATATTTAATGTATCTTGATAGGTTGGCTACTTCTCAAGAAATGGAAAACGAATCCGATTAAGCAGCAATGGGAAGCAGTCAGATGGATTTATGGTCGGAATCTAACAATGATTTGAGGATTGGCATGTGGTTCATAAATAAGGAAGAGTTACTTTGGGCAGTTCGATTGTGGTCTATCAAGTTGGGTCGTGAGTTTATAGTACAAGAAAGTAAAGCCGCATCATGGGTTGCCGAGTGCAAAAATTCAACATCCTTGTTATTAACGAATCCGTGCGGGAAAGAAAAAAGATTGTGGTCTGTGGCAAATTACTGGATGGAATAGAGAGCATATTTATCTAGTTTGGACAGTAGAGGCAACTATTGCAATATGAGCACAAAATTTATGGCGAAGTATATTTTGTTAATGATTCACAATAATCCGGAAATTAAGGTTAGTGAGATAAATAACCATATACACGACACATTGCATTTCACTCCATCTTACAAGAAAGGATGGAACGTGCGCAAGCATGCTATTGAGATGATCTATAGTGACTGGCCTTCTTCATTTGCACAACTGCCACGGTATATATAAGCCTTACAAGATGCCAACCCAGGTACCGTCATAGCATGGCACTTTCTACCTATGGACATCAATAGTGCAAAGACAATTGGATATGTTTTTTGGGCATTCAAACCATGCATTGATGCATTTGTTTACATGAAACCGGTGGTCAGTGTCGACAAGACATTTCTTAGGGGTATATATAAGGGAAAACTCTTAACAGCAGTTGGTCAAGATGCCAATAATCATATACTACCCCTTGCTTTTACAGTTATTGACGAAGAAAATAATGACAGTTGGGGTAAGTTTTTGTTGTTACTTAGAGCGCTTGTACTAAAGGATCAAAGAATTTGTTTAATATCCGACAGGCACGTTAGGATAGCGAATGCTCTTCATCGACTAACCGGGTGGCAAAAGTCAATGGCAGTACACAGATTTTGTCTTAGACACATCAAAAGCAACTTCAATAAAAAGTTCAGGAGTCATGAGTTGAAGAAGTTAATGTATGCAGCTAAAGATCAAAGTAAGAAGTGGAAATTTTTGCAAATTTGGAAGAAATTAGTATGCTGAACCCCCAAGCGAAGATGTGGTTGGATTTGATTCCGAATGAGCAATGGACGTTTGCTTATGATGGTGGTCATAGGTGGGGTAATATGACAACTAATTTGGCTGAGTCATTCAACAGTGTCTTGAAAGCCATGCATGCCCTACCCATCAAGATTATTATTGAGTATTCCTTCAAAAAAAAAAAAAACAGTCAAATATTTCAACGATTATAGATATGAGGCTAATCACTGCAGGTATCACTTTCCTTCGTCGATATGGGCAAAATTTGTAAAGAATGAGACGAAAAGAATGAGACATCGTGTGCTAGCTTTTAATCAGGATCGGGATATTTTTAGTGTTGTGTCAACGCATCGTGAGCATGGAAAGGGAAATAGTTCTTACAAAATTAACGTTGGTACTAGGACATGTAGTTGCTGCAAATGGGAAATATATGAAATTCTTTGTTCGCACGTATTTGCAGCATGTCAGCAATTAGGGCTGAACCTTGGGGATCTCGTATCATCAAAAAACATAACAATGTCCTACAAGTTGATGTATACGACACAATTTAGACGCATTCTACACGAGAATTATTGGCGCAACCCTGGTTTTATCTTGGCACCGTATACTCACCGTTTCAAGAATCGTTGAGCTGGTCGAAAGTGGACGGCGCCTATTCAGAATGAAATAGATGAGCGTAATATTAATTCACCCATTGATGTGGGTTATTCCATCGCAACAAACATAGTAGGAGGAATTGCACCCACGATTCCGTAGATTGATGTTAAAATAATTTACATGTTATATCTTTGTAATTCATATGACTGATGCAATATTTCTTCTTTGATATGTTGTATCAAAGCGTACTTATGTGTGTAATACATTTCATCACATCTGTTTACAAATTTTGTGGCATTATGGTTCCACTAATACTGATATTTTCACTTTATTTTATTTAATAATATATTATAATTGTACTTTCTTGTTTTAGGGCAACAAGTACAACCCTGCACAAGACGGAGTTGATCTCGGCCCTATTATTCTGGACTTGTTGACCTTGAAGCATAGACATAAATCGACACATATTTGGACAAGACAATTGGAAGATACTGTCCTCACTGCAAAGTGTAATGATAGCGCTTTTTGGATTGCTCGACCATTTGATCCCCGGGTCGAGAAACTTATGGATATAGCTAGGTTCGGTGGGATTATTTATTTGCCTTACATGAAGATTGATCATCCATTGACTACAGCATTGGTGGAAAGATGGCACCAGGAGACACACACATTCCACCTTACAGTTGGAGAGGCCACTATTACACTGTAGGATGTAGAGGTTCTTTTCAGATTATGCATGGAGGGTGATCCAATTATTGGCCGTGGGTTCAACTATCCACAGACAGAGCTGCTAGACCTATGTGATGCGCTTCTTGGTTTTCGCTCTATAGATACAAACCTAGACAGATCTCAATTGAAGTTAAGCTCACTCGAGAGAGCCCTGGCTCAACCTCTCCCACGTGACTCCAGATATGATTGCACAATATGCAAGGTGTCACATTATGCAATTTCTTGGTGGATTTATGTTCTTCGACAAATCTAGGAACCGAGTTCATCTGTGCTTTCTTAGATATATACGTAATCTAGAGTTGACTGGCACATTGAGCAAGGGAAGTGTAGCATTAGGGTATCTGTATTGTTGTATGTGCAATGCCACTATTTATACGACACATCAGATTAGTGGTCCACTTCTATTGATTCAGGTATGAATTTAAATCCAAAATAAAATTAAATATTTTAACTCATGAAATATTTTTGTAATATTATTATTTCTTTTGGAATAGTTATGGGCTTAGAAGTGCATTCCTATTATTAGATCGGATAGAGTACACCCAGTAGAGGATATTGGCCCGAATATGCCTAGAAGAGCAGTATGATAGAGTTCAATGGAATTGTCCCGCACCCCAACACATGCGTTGATTGCGTACAGAAATTAGTTAGATCGGATGCGACACAATCACGTATGAATTATTACGATAAAATATTTGCAATCGAATTTCTAATAAAATTATTTATTATTTATTATTTGAAACTAAATTAATTTATTTGTGTAGTTTATTTGGCAACCTTACGATGAGATCATGTTAGCATCTCTACCTCCATATTGTACACATGGGCAATCAATTTGGATGTCCATCATATCTCTATTGTGTTAGGAGACGATTAAGCTATATCGTCCTAATCGAGTTATGCGATAATTTGGATTGTTGGAAACAATTCTTAATGCTGTTGACACGGGGTTGAATCTGCATCAGCGGGATCTACAGACTACTGATGCTAGATGAGATGAGGTGGATGTGCTACACCATGCTAATTAGATCAACGGACACGCTTATATTCTCACAGGACAACCTACTTTCAGGCAAGCTATTGTTTCGTCTGATTATTTCGTGTGATATTAGACTCGCTCATGGCGATTAATTAATAATTCTACCATACAACAATCGAATCCCATGGGTTACTAGTCTAATAGTTTAGCAGCTGAAGTACTCATAAGTCTATTTTTTCTCGTTCATATAAGCATATATAGAATTCTGACTTATTTAAATTTTTAGTGATATTCTTGAAAATGCATATATAGGTCGACGCACTACACCGGATCTTGTACATAGGTAATGAAGCGTCTCAACATGATAATGCATCGTACGCGTAACAAGCAGTCGAAAAAATGTTCAATACTGCCAGGCGTACTTTGACTGCTAGTGGTGAATCCAATTGTCTCAATCGGATGTCATATGAGCCATTCAGACGGTCATATGCTTCTAATTTGATACTGCCAATGCCGCAAGAAGTTCCTCGACAAGCACCACCAATACAGCGAGGCGGTAGACGGACACATCGGCGTGCTGCGGTTGAGGAAGTTCCCCCATAGCAGTACTATTCACCTGTGCATAGTGATTAAGATGTTTATGTTCCAGGTGTTTCTGCAGTGGTTGATGATGATTATGTCCCAATTCCAGCAGTTGCAGCTGATTACGTTGTACCAGGTGCAACGGTTGAAGATAATCCTAATGATTTTTTAACTACGCAACACCTAATTTTCGATCCTAGGTACATATCTTTAGCTGCGCGAGTTTGCTGCTGGTACATCCACTGGACCATCTCGAAGACAGTACAGGTAGTCTGAGAAGGATGTAGGTCCATCATACGCTGCAAAAGAACAAAATGAGGGACAACCTGAATCACAACCTCCGAGACGGGTTCAACATCCGAGACACCGTCGAGGATTTTATTGTGGGATTAATTTTCATACTTCGTTTTGACGATTTTAGAAGTACATAATTGAGATTTAGAATTAATAGCAATTATTTTTTATACGTAGTCTTAAATTAAATATAATATTTTATTTTCAAATTATTTTTTAAAATAAAAATTATTTAAATATATATGAAATATTTAATTATTATTTACTAAAATATTTAATATTAATTTATATCCATATTTAATTATTCACTATTATTCAAATTTAATGGGGTTTCAAAAATATATATTTAATTGTTAAAGACAAAATTAATAAAAAAAATTTTAAATTTTCACCAATTATTCGAATTCGGTTAAAATATACATTACTCAAATTAAATTTAGATACCCCACATTTAAAATTTTTATATTTTTTCTAAATAATTATTACTTATAATCAATTATAATTAAATATTATAAATTATACTTTAACTCAAAAAGTGTTATAATTTAAATATGAATGAATTACAAGTAATATTTTTAAATTTTATATAGAATTTTTTATTACTTAAAAAATTAATTATGCATTGGCATTGGTAAATGAGTCGTGTTCCTCAAGGTTATTTAATAATATTTTAAAGTCATATTTTTAGTTATTACAAATTTAAATAATTCTAGCTCTAAGTTGTATATGAAAATGGTATTATAATAAATGAAATTATAGTCAATTAAATTTTAATAACCAAAATAATTAATTAAGCTCTAAAAGTTAGAATTAAATTTAAAGGAATTACAAAAATAGTAAATTATTATTTCAAAAATATTATGTTTAAATGATTAACGATAAATAAAAAATTAAATTAATAAAAAATAAAATTTATTGCCAATTTTTGAAAATAAAAATAAATTAAAGATTTAATTTTACAATTAATTGATATTTAAATATATTTCAAAATTTCATAAAAATAACTGTAATTTTATACTGGGGACGGGATTAAATAGGAAAATATATTGAATATAATCTTTTATTTCAATGAAAGATTAAATAATAAAATTAATTAAATAGAGTCGAAATCACATGTCTACAATTTTTTTTTAAATATAAGTACACAATTTAAAAAATTTTTAGATAGATCAAGGTGGATTTCCTTTTTTACAATGGCCTAGGTCTAGTAATAATATATGTGCAAGACATGTGGGAATTTGGAATTGCAAACTACCTTGTGTCTACCAAACACGAGGTTCTGATTCTGTTGACTCAACCTCAGTTGACAACATTCAATGCCTTGGAATTTGATGAATTTGATATTGAATTTGACACAGCAACTGGGTCGAGACTGACCTCGCGTTTGCCCTCCATTGGATATTCACCTCAATTTTCGTTCCCACTTTCGACACTCATTTTCAAAAAATGTCTAAATTGATCAAAAATCCTTACTTCACAAATGTGGCCAACTAGTGCTTAAAAAACAAGGTTCCAAATCTTCCAAAAATAATTATACACTCTCTAGCAGCTAATGCTAATTAGTATAAACGGTAAGTTTTCTGGAGTTTCATTCCCTATTTGTCTGGCTGGGAACAGGAAACTTTTCAACCTCTTTTATCAGGGTGAAAATCCAAAAAGCAGTCAATAATGACCTGGTCTATATTTCAGAAACTGTAACTAACCAAGTGTGGTATGGTCTGTACGTTAACGCGTGAATCATTTCACTTATTTTCTTTCTTGTAGACTACCAACGTAGCCACCAAAGAAGAATTGCTTTTGAGAGAGACATTGTTCAAAGCCACTAAATGTAGACTTTTTCTGTTTTGAAGCGTAGTTTACGAATTGGTACAAGATGACTTCTGCCTCACCAGCAACTCTACCCAGTCATGATAACTTTAAACTCTATATAAAGCGTCTGCCCTGGACCATTACTTCCTGTGCTTCTCTACTATCTTTCCTCGTGCTCTTGAGAGCTCAAAGTACTCCTCCATTTCGCAGCTTCCTTCACTCTCTACATACTTCAGGTATGCTTTAGTCTTCGCATTGCTAAGAACCCTGTTGCTATTTTTTCCTTGTTCTGTAGATTCGTGTTGAGGCGGCTGCGCGTGAGGGGATACGAGTTGGGTGTTGGGTCATTAAAGATTTTATTTGAGTTTCTCTTATGGGGATGATGAAACTGGGCTCCTCGTAGTCCTCCAATCATTATGATTGTGGTTCACCAAATTTTTTGTATGGTCATGATTAGAGATGTATAACAAACTTGGTTGCGGCATTAATTGGAGTCATTAATGGTGGACCAAGCACTGCCCGGCGTTGTCCTCGCCATTCACAGTAGCAAAATTCTTTTACTACAACACTGACACAAAGTAGTTGGCTGCCTCTAATGAGGGACTTTCATTTTGCATGCATGCATGCCAATTAGACATTGCATCTCCAAACTACCCTTTTAAACTTTTAGAAATTTAACCGGTCGAAGTACGGTCACTCAGAGATCAAACCGTCTTCTACTCTCAAATCTGTAAACCCTGTGGCAAATTCCTTGTTCTAATTTCAAAGGGAAGAGAATTTCCTGTTAGTAGTTTCCGGAGACAGAGATCTCCTATCCTACCGTTTTGGGAACTTCCCCATCTGTTCACCCAAAATCCCAAACCCGTATACGCGTTTTGTAGAAGTTGAGAGCAAGAAAGATGGTGAACGTAAAGAATCGTATTTGATAAAAATGCATTTCAGATGTTATTTTTGTTCGTCTTCCTGAATACACCAAGCAAGTCTTTTTATATAAATGTGGCAACTGCCGGTCTTTTTCCTAATTTGTCTTCAAGTCTTATAACTCATTGTTACGGTGAAAGCATAAAGTTGGCACCGGGTGGATTCAGATTTTTTTCGGATCAATTTTAATTTAAAATTTTATTAATCAATAATTATTATATATTCACAATACGTAATATTTTTTTAAACGAATTTAAATATTAATTTATAATATTTCATATTTAATAATTTTTTATTATATCTAAATAAAATCATCTCAAAATAAATATACATACTCAATATTTTTCAACCGAAAATTTGGTTGAAGTCGGCTCCTTACAGAATAGCTCTTTGGTCGCCAATGCTTGAATGGTTTCCAAGTTCAGCCACCGAAAACGAAAATTTCTCGCTATTTGTGTCTCCCCTTCTATTTGCTTTTTTCAAATTTATTATTATACATGTCGAACATATGCTTGTAGATACTGAATAATTATAATGTAAACATATATATAGTAGTATACACGCGTCTTCTACCAAACATTATGGTCCGAAGTCTCCTATTAGCCTCTCGCTGGGCTTCCCATTTGGGTAAGGGCCGGGTGCTTTATTTATTAAAGTCGTTTTCAAGGTGTGCGTTTTTAAGTCGCCATAACTGTGGCCTTTCAAATTCAGCCACCAAGAAAGAAAATTTTCGTACGTATTATTTCGTTGAAGGGCTACCCAATCAACCGTACCACTTCTATTTGTAGCGCAAAATTTTCTACGGATTCTGTGCAACTCTGTCTATATAAGTGCTATTTTCTCCCTTCTCACCTGCTCAATCCATTGAAGCTGCTTTCAACGCAAGTTTATTCATTGTAGGTACTTTTTCCTCATTCTGAATAATCTTGTCTATACTGCATAACATTGCTTGCTTAATATCAGTCTATTTCGGTTTCTCTTTTGCTCTCTCTGTCGATCATGCTATGTTTCCTTGAGTTTAACTAAAGGATGATGTTCGTCAGATTGATTGACGCAGTTCCAAGTTAGAACCTCAGCGACGTCTCCAGAGAGAAGATTAGTTGTTTTGATTCGTAATGAGTTTTTTTGGCTTTGGCTCCATATATATATATATAGTTTAAGATCAAGATTCTGAAGCATATTGGCGTTTCATGGATTTGTTTCTTTCGTGTTTCTTCTGTCTTCTTCTAATATCTCAGCCGGTAGTTTCTTGAAAAAAGCTTCGCTTCAAGCCCATAAGAGTTTTCACAACCATCTTTACAGTCGATAGTCTAGGAGCCAGGAATTCAAACACAATGGATTAGAATCTCTGAAACTGTGGCAAATCCATTAAGTGTGTCTGCACATCATATTAACTTGCTCTCCATGTTTAAGGATGCTTTTGTTCAATAACTTCCTTTTCCGAAAATCCCTATTCACAGATCACTACTCTCAATAATTGGTAAGTTTCTTACGCACCAAAAAAACAACATATATAGTAACGCAATAAAAATCCAACTTAGATTTCTATATTCATCTGCCCATGCTTTAGAAAACTCATCACTAGGAAACGTTTACCTTACAATATGGGGACGGGAATTTCTTCGATCTTTTGTACTATATAGTCAGGGATTTAATGACTGGTCACTGACCTATGTCATTGAATTGCCAAGAAGCCTACGTCCTACAGCTGTGTCTTTGTTATAAAATGGATCTTATAAGTTCTGGACTGATATAGTACCCTTTTTTTTTTTTTTTGGGGGGGGGCGGGGGTTGGACGGTGGCGGGGCGGGGGACTCTACTTATTTAGCTTTTCATTCTCATAGCATTGAAGGTAAATACAGTTAGGCTTCTTGGATTGCTCTGTTGGTCAGTTGAATTTATTGATTTGAACTGCAGAGGCTATAAGTTCGGGCTCGAGGCAGTAAAGAGGCAAAAACAATGTGGAAGCTTAAGATCGCGGAAGGCAATGGACCATACCTCTACAGCACCAACAATTTTGTTGGCAGACAAATTTGGGAGTACGATCCCAATGGTGGAACGCCCGAAGAACGAGAAGCATTCGAAAGGGCTCGAGAAGAATTCAGGAACAACCGGAAAAAGGGGGTTCGTCCATGTGGCGATTTGTTCATGAGAATGCAGGTGAAAATTCAGCTCTTCAAGCCAAGACAACTCATCCCATTTCTATACAAACCTTTGTATTGATTTCTGCGTTTTCTACTTGAATTTTCATCCAGCTCATCAAAGAAAGCGGTGTCGATCTTCTGAGCATCCCACCAGTTAGGCTGGCTGAACATGAAGAAGTAACGTTTGAAGCAGCAACCACTTCAGTGAAGAAAGCTCTTCGCTTGAACCGCGCCATCCAAGCCAGCGACGGTCATTGGCCGGCTGAGAATGCTGGCCCTATGTTCTTCACACCCCCACTGGTAATTAGTTTGCAGAAATTAAAAATAGAGAGAGAACTCTTATTAAATATATTCGTCTTAAAATGATGTTAATCTACCAAATGAAATATTGATTAAAAAATTATTAAAACTTATATAATTATAATAGAAAATAATTATTTTATCTCTAAATAAAAATAAACCTTTATTAATTAAATTGAGAATATATAGATAATCTTAGAAAAAAAACTGACACTCAATATTTTTTCCCCTTCATGTTCCGTTTTAGGTTTTTTTTCTTCTGAGTATATTATTTTTTATATAACTCGTGTAAATATCATGTTTAGTTTTAACTAGTTAATTTGTATTTTAATATCGAACATTATTCTTACTATTTTACTAATTTTAAATTATTGATTATATCTGCAGATAATTGCCTTGTATATCAGTGGAGCAATTAATACAATCTTAACATTAGCACATAAAATGGAGATGATTCGTTACATCTACAACCATCAAGTATGTATATAGCTAATTAAATTTCAGAATTTGATCACTCTAATACTTTGTTTTTGACAAATTTTTAAAAAAAAAGTTGAAAAAGATTTTGATCATGCAATATTCTGGATACAATGTCTTATATGCAGAATGACGACGGAGGATGGGGATTCTACATTGAAGGTCACAGTACGATGATTGGTTCAGCACTTAGCTACATTGCTTTACGTCTACTTGGAGAAGGACCTGATGATGGTGATGGTGCTGTTGCCCGAGCTCGCAAATGGATTCTCGATCATGGTGGTGCCACCGGAATTCCTTCTTGGGGAAAGACTTATCTTTCGGTATATAAATTTATCCATATTTTCTAAGATGAATAAATGCATATATCTCTTCCTTTATCTAATAAGAACTTTTTATATAAAAATTATTACCTCCAGAAGGTAGACAGGGTTGCACGTTCAAAACCTTTTGAAGGGCTTTTGGAAATTTAAAAATATTTTCTAGTCTGCCAAAAATCATCTAACTTAAAAATCAACACAAGCCTATCCAGTTGTCGTCTATGAAGGGACTCTAAAAATATAAAATTTCCATGGCTTTGGTAAAACTTGAATTTATTACTTGATGGGTGATTTTCACCTACAAGGTGCCAATCACTAGTAATTAGTTTCCGAATGAGGTAATTATTTGCGAAATTGAACTTTCATCGATGGCTAATTTGCAAAGGACTGCCCAAAATTTTTTAAAGAAGGCAATGATATCTGATTTCTTTGATAGGATGACGCTCTGAATCACTGTTTCAAATTCTAATGGCATGGAAAAATTTGTTCTTGACCTGGCTCAGGTGCTTGGAGTGTATGACTGGGATGGATGCAACCCATTGCCCCCAGAATTCTGGTTGTTTCCTTCGGTCTTCCCTTATCATCCAGCAAAGATGTGGTGCTACTGTCGCACAACCTACATGCCCATGTCCTATTTGTATGGCAGGAAATATCATGGGCCTCTCACCGATCTTGTTCTACAACTACGAGAAGAAATTCATGTTAAGCCATATGATCAGATTGACTGGAACAAAGCTCGGCATGACTGTTGCAAGGTTGGTGAAATTTATTGCACACGAAGTATTTGATATATGTCCTCAGTGGATCACATTAACAATGGGAAATTTTCCTGGTTAGTGAAGTCTATGCAAATTGTTTATCTCAGGAGGACTTGTACTACCCCCATTCCTTCATACAAGATCTTCTCTGGGACACACTCAATTATTTCAGTGAGCCAATTATGAGACGTTGGCCTTGTAAGAAGATCAGAGAAAGAGCTCTTAAAAAGGCAATTAAATACATGCGTTACGGGGCAGAAGAGAGCAGATACATCACCATAGGATGTGTTGAGAAGGTTGGTACGACAATAATATTTGTTTGCACAAATGATTGTTCATCCTGAATGATCTAAGTGGTGTCTTTAATGATACAGAGCTTGCAAATGATGTGTTGGTGGGCACATGATCCAAATTGTGATGAGTTTAAGTATCACCTTGCTAGAGTTCCTGATTACTTGTGGCTTGCCGAGGATGGAATGAAAATGCAGGTTGGTTTACGAAACTAATGTAATGGCTGGCCGACTTGATTGTGCTAAGACAAAATGTGAAACAGATCATTCACATATTGCAGAGTTTTGGAAGTCAATTGTGGGATTGCACTCTTGCCACTCAAGCAATTATTGCAACTGGAATGGTGGAAGAATATGGAGACAGTCTTCAGAAAGCACATTTCTACATAAAAGAATCACAGGTTCATTTCTCTTAGCTAAGAAGATGATTTTTTTTTTTAAAGAATAATTCTTCTTAAACTTGAGTTTTTCTTAAGAGTATTATTTTATACTAATGATTAGGTTAAAGAAAACCCAAAAGGAGACTTCAAAGCCATGTATCGCCATTTCACCAAAGGTTCATGGACATTTTCTGATCAAGATCAGGGGTGGGTTGTCTCTGACTGCACAGCTGAAGCACTGAAGGTAGATTTAGCTACAAGTTTGTACACACCATTGTAGCAGAGCAGTTACTTAGGAAGCTATCTTGACGAATAATCTTTATCTGCAGTGCTTACTGGTATGTTCACAAATGCCACAAGATCTTGCTGGAGAAAAAGCTGATGTTGAACGCCTCTATGATGCTGTGAACGTCCTTCTCTATCTGCAAGTATGAACTAGATTACCTTCCTAGTTTTCTACATTTAATTTGAACTTAATTGCCTCCCTAGCTTTCTGCATTTAATTTTTGTATGGTACTGCACTGAAGTGCAACTTTGTGAAAGCAGATAGAATTATAGATGGAACTAACAATTATCCCACTTATCCTTCCAATCAGAGTCCTGAGAGTGGTGGTTTTGCTATTTGGGAACCTCCAGTTCCACAGCCATATCTGCAAGTTCTGAATCCTTCGGAACTTTTCGCTGACATTGTTGTTGAACAAGAGTATGATCATTATCCTTGAAATTTTTAATCTTGTACCTATTGGTATGTTGTAGCAGATGACTAATTTATTAGTTGGCACACCAGGCATGTTGAGAACACTGCATCTATCATCCAAGCTCTTGTGCTATTTAAACGCTTGCATCCAGGTCACCGTGAGAAAGAGATAGAAGTTTCTGTCTCAAAAGCAGTACGCTTCCTTGAAGGAAGACAATGGCCTGATGGTTCATGGTGAGCTTTCTCCACAATTATGTGATGAAAAATGGGAAGCTGAAGCACATGATTCAGAACTTACATCTAATTACCTTAAACTGAATAGGTATGGCTACTGGGGAATCTGCTTCCTCTATGGCACCATGTTTGTACTAGGAGGCCTAACTGCTGCTGGAAAGACATATGAGACTAGTGAAGCAATCAGAAAAGCTGTTGACTTCTATTTGTCCACTCAAAATGAAGAGGGTGGTTGGGGAGAATGCCTTGAATCTTGCCCCAGCATGGTAGCTAACCTATCCTAATTGAAGCTGTTTAAACTATTGTTAAAAGACAGTAACATTAGTCTAATGCTGATTCTTTTACCCTCGTGATGAACAGAAATACATGCCTCTTGAAGGCAACCGAACAAATTTAGTACAAACATCATGGGCTATGTTAGGTCTTATGTATGGAGGACAGGTGAGCATTTTCCTCGTAGCATTACTGTAAAATCCATACTCTGCTCCTGTAGGCTCACATGCTTACATATACAATACTCATTAAATGTCTTTACCCCTCCATCATTAACTAGGCTGAGAGAGACCCAACGCCATTGCACAAGGCAGCAAAACTACTGATTAATGCCCAGATGGACAATGGAGATTTCCCTCAACAGGTATAGTCTCAGCCAAAGAAGCTACCATAAAAATCAGTTCATTCTTTCTCACAGTTACATATGTTGCTAACTTATTCAATTCATTGTCACAGGAAATTACAGGAGTCTACATGAAGAACTGCATGCTGCATTATGCAGAGTACAGAAATATCTTCCCACTGTGGGCACTTGCAGAATACCGTAAACGTGTGTGGCCGACCCAAGCTTTGTAGATATGAATATTTCTTGGAACGACTAACAGGAGAAGAATTTCTTGAAAAAATGTTCACCAGTGTTGTTTGTTTGTTTTTTATTTTTATTTTTTTTGGGTCGGGTTGGGATTGGGTGGCTGGGGGAGGGGGGGGGTGTTTGAGAATGTTGCACTAGAAAGCAATGATGTATTGGAAAACGGAAAAGAATCTATTTGGAAAAATTAAAGTCCATAGAAATTTTTAGGTAAGTACTTCTCTATGCTCCCTTGTACATCTGCATCCCGTGAGTTTGAATAAAAAAAAAAAAAAGAAAAATCCTAGAAGTACTCAGGAGTACAAAGAAATTCTTAGATATGAATTATATTTTTTTCATCTAAAAGTACAACTTTTTAATCATATAGTAATATTTAATAGTCTTATTTTCGATCGTGGAATCGGTGGTTGTTGGTTCACAGGATGATCAATGATGGTGTATCATTTTGGCCAACTTCAAACTTAACCCCCAATCTTGACTTTGGCAGTTGAAGCAAATCGGCAGTTGATGGTTAAGATTAATGTTGGCAAATTAGCTAATTGGCAGTTTTGGGGTTTTTACTTTCATTTTTTTTTTTTGAATTTATAAAAATTTTTAAATAAAATTTTAGGATGCAAAAAATGTAAAAATTATTAAAAATAGTTAAAAAATATAAGATATAGAAATAAAGAGTTTGAACTTAATTTTAATTTTATAAAATTAAGTTGTTTACGTATCCTCTTAAAGTATATAAGAATTAAAATTTTCGTAATTCTCTTATATTTTAGTATTTTCTTATCTTAATCTTGATAGTTATTACCCTCGGTTGTACTTATAATTCCTTCAGTGTCTATATCTAAAAATTATGAGAAGTACGGCCACATATTTTCTTGTGCACAATTTGACTCTAATCTAATAATCTAGATATGATTGAATTTTAACAACTTCTGGGACCATTAATGAGTAAGTTTCGCTCAAAATGTTTCCTTCAATTCTAAAAACTTATTTTACCACAAAAATAGAAACCGGAACAAAAAGAATCTTCTCAGCCATTAGTGTTATAATAGAGAATTTATTTTCATTTTCGACTTGCCATTTCAAGCTATCAAATGTTTCATATGTATCCGTTCACTTCAATGAACAAGTTAGATATAATTCAAATTTGGCTGTGGAATTTGAAAGTCTTCTCGGTTGTTTTGACCTTTCTAATTTTAAAAACCTTACTTTGTTAATTCTTAGAAGATTTGGATATTAAAACTTCAAATTTTTGAGTTGTTTAATCAACTAAACTATTCATGATATAACCCAAAGAATATTTTTTACTTTAGCTATTATACAAGAAATATTAGGAAGGAATGTAAGATCTTGAGTATTACTATCACCACTATCATCATCATCATCATCATTTTTAGAAAATAAATAATCATAATATAACAAGTAATGTAATCTTATAAACCATCGATTATTATATATGTATCAACAATACCAGTAAGTAAACTAATATTATGTATTTCTAAATAATATTTTAACCATTTAACTTTTATAACATTAATACAAAAAGACAAAAGACTACCACCAGAATATTCATTAAAAATACAATTAACACTAATACATTCTTGAACAATTAAATGTGAAGTAATAAACACAAAATAAAGTATAAGTAGCATCATTAAATGTTTTAAAAAATTTAAAATACCTTCAAATATTCTATTGTTGTGGAAAGAAATGTATTCCAACAACTCTATTTTCAAAAAAAAAAAAAAAGGGTATATATAAGTTCTTTATATGGAAAAGTGATGCGTGTTTTTGAGTGTAGAAAATATTACCAACAAATTACAAATTTAATCAAATTTTAATTAAAATTCTAAAAACTCAACCACATATATGGGCAAGTGTAGCCATCATGTAGCATAGGGAATAGCAAGTATCGAATCCGCAAGAACTTAAGCTCCTACTTTACCCAAATTTTTATTGTTTAGCTCACAAAATAAAGAAATAGAAGTAAATAATCTTCTAATATAATGTACTAGAGAATAAAACAAGTTTACACAAGAAAAGTCACAAAGATAAGTAAAGAGTAAGAATAAGGAGAAAATACATGTAAGTGGATAGAAATCTTTGAAGATATGACAATGATTGATTAGCACTTATTACAATTAATTACCATCTTGGCATTATGAAAGAATAAAATAAATTCTTTCCCAAGTCATGGATTTACTATCTTTCTAGCATATTTAGTAGATTTTCCAATCTCACTAAAATAACCAAAAAAGATGCATAAAGAACAATTCCTAAGAAAATACCCCTATTCACTAGGTGATATTAAAATATAAAATCAATCAATATCCCTATACTCTAGGTGACATTAATCAACCTTTGATTACTCAAGTTCAATTCTTAACCTCATTGCCCAAGTTAGCTAAGAAAACAAATATAGAATTAATTAAATTGAATCATCTTCTAATCTTCTTTCCCAAGTTAATTAGAAGGAAGAAACAATCAATCAATTTACCAAATAAATCAACTAACCAAATGCCAAGAATAATAATCAATTGATCAAATAGTTAAAATCAATACAAAACTATGAATCCAAAGAAATCTTCCAAATACAATTAAAATAATAAAATCTCAAATAGCTAATAAATTATAAAGAAGAGAAGAAAAAACCATTCATAGACAAGTAAGCCTTCTTCTTCTTCCTCCTTGAAACCTTTTTGATCAATCTCATTTCCTTCTCCAAAAGTCTTATTGATCCTCTTAAATCTTGGTGCTTAACTTAACCCTCTAGGAGTTTTCTAGGGTTCTCTTGCACCTAAGAGTGAAAATTGATTTAACAGGTATTAATCTCTTATATTTATTGGAGTTTAGATTGCTAATACAAGAGTCCTAATTCATTCCCAAATCAATTCCCAATAGATCTCAACAGAAGTTGCCAAATTCTACTCAAAAACTCTTTTTTTGCGTCAAATTCACAACTTGAACCGCCTCAAAACCCAAACTGGGCTAGCACAGGGTCAACCTCTCTGGGTCGGTGCTAGTCGGTTCTGTAATCCCCGTTTATTTTGGTTTTTCCTTTGTTTTACCTTGTTTTTCCAAATTAAGCCAAGACTGGTTCAAACTCGTTGGATCAGTGCCGGTTAAGTCTGGAATTGCACAATTAAATTCCAAATTCTTCATTTTTTGCATAAAATCTAAGGAAAACCTTTGTACATGCAAAATATCAAATTCTAGGGAACTGACTAGTTATTGCATACAAAACATCACAAAATCACCTCAAATAGTTAGAAAAAATATAGGTAGATAGATTTAGACCCTATCACATTCCTCCACACTTAAGATTTGCTTGTCCAAAAGCAAAAAAGAATTAAACACACCAAGTAAATAACTTATTAGCCAAAATGATTTTTGTAAACACGACTTATGCAGTAAAGATATTATTTTTCT
Source organism: Voacanga thouarsii (assembly GCA_026120185.1). Taxonomy (NCBI): domain Eukaryota; kingdom Viridiplantae; phylum Streptophyta; class Magnoliopsida; order Gentianales; family Apocynaceae; genus Voacanga; species Voacanga thouarsii. The sequence continues at coordinate 1,783,944 of JANUWF010003373.1, read as the reverse complement.
TTCAACTTAAGGATTTAACTCAACACTATTCAATCAAGCTAATTTCATGCAGACTCATGTATTAAGAGATATATATAACCGAGGCCATTGAAGTTGAGTTAATAACAAATTCATATCCATTCAATGTGTTTCAACCCATTCCTTAAGTTAAGAATGCAAATATTGTGATTCATATAAGTTATGAATAATAATCAACTTCAGTTCTATAATTTCCAAACTACTACAATTTGAGTAGCAAACTAGGGATATTCTCACCATTTTTTTTCTTGGGAATTCATAGCCTCAAGTGAATTTATCTTTCTTCACTCACTATATTGGCCTCCTTAATTTTTCAAAGCATTTTTTTCTCACTCATCATTTTTTTTTCACTCGTACTTTGATTTTCTCTCATCTCACTTTTATATTTTTCAGCAATTTTTTAATTGTTTTTATTTTTCTTTTTCTTGCTAGAATAGGCATATACATCCTTTTCTGCATTGTGTTTTTTTTTTTCAGTACATTTTTTCCTCTCAACCTCACCTCCCACCCTATTTATTTAAACTCTGAATAAAAAGTTTAGAAAATCATAGTACTAAAATCAATCAAAATCCCATACTTATATTTCATCACAAAATCAACATCAATCCTCAAGAAACAAAATGTCAAAACATTTACTAAAACATAAACAATGTTAATCCAAATTCTCAAGACTTAGCCTATATCACACTCAATATACAAGTTTACATAAAACCAAACTCGATCAAATAAGATTTAAACCAAATTCTCATTCCTAAAGAAAAAACAATAACAATACCATAATAATAAAAAATTGCAATTTTGTTCCAAAAAATTTTTAAATTTTTAAAAATTTTTAAAAATTTTAAATTAGCTCAAAATTTCAAGAAACACCAAGGGAATTGACGAACACTCGGATAAAGAATATCACCAAATCATTCCCCAACACTTAAATTGGACAATGTCCTCATTGGCTAAGAATTAAGACACAAAGTATCTCCAAAGGGACCAAAAAATAACCAGAGGGGGGAAGAAAGTTAAGCAATACTCTTCAAGTGCAATAATCTTCCTTAAAGTGGGAGACTTGAAGAAGAGAAAGAAGAGCTTGTCCAAAAGACTTTATTCAAACATATAAAAGAAAATACAAATAAAAGTACAAAGAAAATAATAGCAAAAGAAAACACACCTAAATTAAAGAACACAGACAAAGGTAAAAAACTACTAGAAAGCCTAAGAAAACAAATGAAAACCAAGACTCACTTTCCCACACTTAAGATGAAAAATATTATCCTTATTAAGGGGAAAAATAGCTAGAAAAATCAAACTAAACAAGATTTGACACAAATACTGAAATAAACCAAAAGCAAAGCAAAACCAAACACGACAATGACAATGGCCTAAAATCCTAAATAACCCCAAGAACAAAATAAAACCAAAACAATGATACACACTCTTTCCACTCATCGTGCTTTCTCATCATCTCTTTATAGAAAAAATTAATGCTCAATGAAAAAGGTAGGCATGATAGTAAAAAGAAAGGAGGTTTTTGTATGGGCTATGGTGTATGAAAAGTACTAGTTTTAGTGAAAGTAATTACATGAGTCATATTCTCTTTAGTTTCTTTAGATGCATCAATCAAATTGTCTAAATATGCATGCAATGGATATGTAAAGAGTGTGTCAATATGAAATTTGCCAATTAACCATTCAAAAGAATTGTCACAATTAAAAATCCCCTTCAAACCCAGTATTTGAGTTCCTAAAGATGGGATCAAGAAATTCTTACTATGTAATGCCCCTACAAATACCAAGTTTTGAATGGGGTGAAGAGTTGAATTTGTTAACATTCTCTAAGAACTTTGTATGGTGTTGTAACACCCCGCTACCTAGGCTCGCCAGGGCCAGGGATGTCGCCCCATCCAAAGGACAAGGGGTCTTTATAACTAGGTCACACAAATGAAATAGCGGAATATAAATGATACTTGAACTTAAAATTTATTACATCCCAAAATAAATATCAATCCAAGAATAAATCCCAAAATACCAAAAACAAATCCGTAATAAAAATTTATCCACTCTCATCTCCCCAAAACATTACACAAAAATAAATCATCAGAAAATCTTCCAAAGCAGGCATAATCTAGCTACTCATCCCCACAATAGGATCGACCTGAAATCATGGTAAAACGGTGATGAGACAAAAATCTCAGTAAGTCCATGTGTGCTTTGGGTGTTCAGTGAAATCAGTTCGTGGATGCAAAGTATGAAATCTTTACAAAAGAATTGCTGGCAAGCAATAAACATTAGTCAAAAGCAAGAGTGGTGTTTTGGCTTTTCCATGCATACATAATCAATAAAATCAACCATTCGAAATAAATGATTATAGGTTACCACACGTTGGGCCCCATAACCGGTCAGAATGCTGACACTTTGTGCAAACTGACAATAGGTAGGTGATCGGCCTACCGGGTAAGATACTCCTCATTCTCTATACCTAACAACAACTGGATGTCCATTCCAGCAGAAACACAGTCACTTGACTGAAATAAAACAAATTGCTAGCTCGGACCGGCACGATCTACTTGACTGACATCTCATCCGGGAAGGACTCACCCCTCAAAGGCGGCCAACTACTGAGAGACTTACCCTAACCCTTCAAAGACTAGCCCTAGCAGTCCACCCTTATTGAGTACTCAATGATATTTTCCACTTGGGATAAAATGAACAAACATTGTTTCACATGAAAATGGCAATTTAAGGGTTTCCAAAGTCTTTTGTAAAAATCAGTTTTAGCAAGAGTTTGAGTTTGGGCAAATCTGCTCATTGATTTTTAAATAATTCAAATGTTTGAAATAAGAAAGGATTTTAACCCTCGATTGCCTTGACATAAATGAGTGTCCATACACTCTACATTTGGCTTGCCATAAGGAAAACATTTCACATCAATCAGGTTTTATGCAGGAGCTTACCTGATCCTCGCTCACACAATAGGTCTTCAACAACTGACCTAACCCCGCATAGCAAAAACAAACCATAATAAATTTCAAGCCATAATCCACTTCCTTAATTTTAAATCAACTCAACTTGCTACTACTATGATCCTAGTGTCCCAAGCTTTAAGGCCAAACAATAAATAAATACGTTTATAGATTGAGCCTAATTTGATATTTAAAATAATTAATGGTTTGGGAAATAAATTCTAATAAGTTGAAAGTTTAAATCTTTCTAAGAAAAAGTTAGAGTTTATTTGATCAAGAGTCCTAGGTAGTATTAGGTAAACTAATGATTTATTAATAATCTAGTTGTTAGAAAATAATTGATAGTTAAAATTAGTTGAGAATAAATTTAACGAGTCTTGTTTGGAAAATAATAAGTAAATCTTTAAGGGGTTTTGATTTAATAAATATTTTACTAATTATAATCATTCCCATAAAAGGCTTTAATTGATTTCATTATTTTAAATAATATTTATATATTTTATTTTTCTAGCAAAAATTATTATTTATTTAACTAAAATATCCTTTATATAATAATAATAATAATAATAATAATAATAATAATAATAATAATAATAATAATAATAATAATAATAATAATAATAATAATAATAATAATAATAATAATAATAATAATAATAATAATAATAATAATAATAATCCAAATCTACCCTTCCTAGGGTTTTTTGAAATTACTAGCAAAACTTATATCATTAAATATTTTATTCATGAAATAAAATTAGCTTAGAGACAATTAGGCCATGATCAAATTTCTATGGCTATCCACAATCAAGAACACATACAATCCCTCAATTCATCAATTCATCCAAATCATGCATATAAGTATAGATCTAAATTTATCAAGACATGATCTAACCTCTACTAGCATAAATATGATCATGGCTTCAATAATCTAACATGCATATAAATCCTATTCACCAAATGTGACATAATCTTTAGCATACTTCATCACAAAATACTACCTATGACATGCATCAAACCTCAAATCATTATACAATCAACCAAGATAATCCTTCGATGCATAAATCCCATCTCCTTCACAATCATACATATATTCATGCTTCAACCTCAACAATACATACTCAAATTCTATCACCATCCACCTTCTAACAACATCATCCTAGAGACATGAATCTAGGATTTAAAAGAAAGATTAAATGCACTTACTTGGTTGATGAATACCTTGAAGGAGTTTGGAATGGATCTCAACTCCTAGATGCCTAAATTCGTCCAAGGGAGATGGAGATAGCATGACCATGGGAGAAGAAGCCATCCGGCCAAGAAGAGGGAGTTTCGGCCATGAGAGAGAGAGAGAGAGAGAGAGAGAGAGAGAGAGAGAGAGAGAGAGAGAGAGAGAGAGACCATTAGCATATCTATTCACATATATTCTCACTAGAGATCAAGATTGGAGAAGATGAAATTGTTAGAACAACCCTACCTTGAAGGTGTTTTTGAACCTTCACAGAATTTTCTGATTTTGATCCAAAGTAGCGAGTTGATTTGTGGAGTTTGATGTTAAGAATGGTGTTAATAGACTCACGGTAGTGAGTAGGTCAAATCCGGAGATTTTAGAGAAGGTTTGAAGTGGTTTGGAGGGGTATTAGGTGAAAGGAAGAAGTATGTGTTCTTGGTGTAGTGTGTGTGTTCTTGAAGGTTGAAGGAATTTGAGAGATTGTAGTTTGCAGCTGCCGAAATTCTGTGAGAACTAGGGCTGGCCGAATTTCTGTAGGGTTTAGGAAGATGATTCTCTGATTTGGAAGGGAAAAGGAAAGGCTAGTTGTTAAAATCCTTGAAGAATATTTTCAGAAAGCAATTTTGGAAACTAAATAACCTAGAATATCTTGATTATTGGAGAGCTTTGGAAGTCCGCCATGGCCGATTGTTTTGAGCAGAATTTTGGTGGGATTAAAGCTGAGTTAAGGAAGCTTATGGTGGCCAAAAAGAGGGAGCATAATGGTGAAGAAAAAGTCTGGTTATTTGAGGGATACATTATGGAAGGTTGCTAAACTATGGTGGCTGGAATTTTGATAATCAATCAAGTATGATTGCAGGGATTTGTTGGAGAGATTTTCGGGCAGCCATGTCTGAATTTCGTGTAGAAGCTTTAGGGGAATAATGGAGCTCAGTTACTGATGGTTTAAGGGAGGTTTATGCAGAACAAGGACGGGGTTTCGGCTGGAAGAGAATTAGGAAACAAAGCTGGACAGTTTGGACTGCACAGGATTTTCGTTGGCTGGAATTCCTGGACAGCTTTTTGGTAGCCATTTCCCAGCCAACTTGCAGAGAGTTTGAAGGGGAATTTTAGGAGCTTTCAGGGTTGGTTTCCAGCCTTCTTCATGGAGGAAAAACATGACTAAGGTGATGAACAAAATCTGGAAGAAAACAGCTTGGTTTTGGACTCTCAAAGTTGCGATTTGCCCAGGAATTTTTCCTGGTTTTGCTCCAGCTTTGAGCAGTCCGAAAATGGCCAAAGAATTCAGGTTGCAAGCTGATCCAAAAGACCATTTTTCTGGCAGCATTTGGGAGGGAATGTTAGCTAAGAATCTCGACACCTTGATGGCGCAATAAGCTGGAGAATTTCAGTTCATTCCAAGAAGGAAGATGAACTAGCTAGAGTGAATTTTTAGCATACTCACTAGAGGGATTTTTCCTCTTGGAATTTCCCACAACTCTTCTACATTTTCAGATCATAAGAAGTCTTTCACTAAGAAATTTTGATCCTACAAAGCCACAGCACTTTACTGAAATTTCTGGAAAGAAAATGGCTAGAACAACTTGATCAAACTAATGAGTTGAGAAATAAGGAAAATCAAAGATCAAGGAAAATGAATTCCCTCTTAGGAAATTCGAATAGGCTAAGGGAGTAGAATGAGGATGCTCCTAACATATCTCTCTTAGGACATCATCACTACCCTATTCTAAGCACCTAAGGCCGAAATTATTACTTCCCAAGCAAAAATAAAATTTAACTAAGCTAAAGCTCCCTGATGGAATTTGAACTCAAGACCTCAAGAATTAATCCCAAAGCTCTAACCACTAAACCACAACAACTCTTATTGTTATTTTCACTAGAAAATTATTTCCTATCTAATCCTCATGCTATCTTCCTATTTTCACCCCAAGCAAAAATTACTATTTTGCCATTCTCTCTCAATACTCACCAATAAGCCTCCAAGACATTAAAACTCAAATCCAAGGCACATAAAATCATATAAAAATATATTTAATCATGCAATACAGTATGATATGCATCCCAACCCCCTTACTCTAAGGTTAGTTTTGACTGGGGTTTCACAGGTGTAGTATTGAAAGATTAAACTCCTTGAGGCATATTAAACTTAACACATCATCAATGGCATCATTAGGCTCCATAAAGTAGGAAGTACATATAAAATTATATGACAAATAGAAATTAGAATTACAATATGAAATCGAATCAAAAGTTTCTCTCATCACATTGTTTAAATGTTCCTTAAGGTTTATCTCGTTTCTTCGAGGGTTTTCTTTTTCAAATAGATGGGCCTTATCACTCAAGGGACACAATTGTTCTCCAATTCTTTCCAATGATGGATTAAAAATAGTACTTCAGCTTTCTGGAATGAAGTCGGCACTGTGTCATCCAATGGATCTGGCGCTGGCTCTTTACTATAAAAAGTCTCCTATTTTGTGCGATTTTAATTTGCTAGATGAAATTCTACCTTGAAGCTCCTCAATTATATGAGCTAGTTGCATCCTCTGGTTGCTTAATCATTGGGAAACTTCTTCGTGCCACTTAATTATGAATTTGTATTGGCAACAAAAGAATTCACTAATACATCAAGTGACATCTTGTTGAAAACATCAATGGGAACTTGTGAACTTGCTAATCTATCATCATTATCACTCATTTGACTTTGTGCCCATGGCTGTAAATTTCCCCATGAATAACCTGCCAAGATAATGAGTTCTTTTTTCTTTTTTCTTTTTAACTCACAAAAAAAAAAAAGTTAGTAACAAGAAACATCTAAGAGATGAAAAAAAATATAGAAATCAGAAAGAAACATACAAAAATAGAAAAAAAAAAAAGTTTAGTGGTCATTACAAAAACAACAATGGCTAAATCAATAAGATTTGAGTGTTTCCGATATACCACGATTGTTTGTGTATTAAACTGTTTGAAATGGCCAATTGTCTTGGAACCCATGTGCTGAACTTTGTAGCTAATTGTTTCAGGAATGTTTTGTGATCAATTTGACATAACTTGAAGCTGCGAGTAGAAAGTTTTGAAAGAAAAACTAAAGGCTACTATTGCTGAAATTCTGGTATGCCTTAAGCGGAAGATATAAATTGTTTAAGACCTTCTGTTCCAAGAACCAGTAGTGACCTTTAAGCGCCAAATGTACTTCAAGTCATGGATATTAAGAAGAAAATAGCATGAATTTTGATGAGTGTTAGAATCTTATTTAGATTCACCAAAGTGAACTCCATAGTTAAACCAAACAAAAATAATAGGTTTATTTTGAATATTTTGTTGTGTAGCGAAGTTAGACACTTGTGCACCATAGGTGATATAATGCATTATTTCCTTCTATTGATATGTAAGCCTTGATTCTTAAAGCGTCAAACAACATATGAGGAAATACCTCATTATTATAAGTGATCTGACCTAGAAAACCTTAATGTTATAGTAAAATGATTCCATTTATTCAAAAACTTCATTTTGGACTAATGGCTTCACCAATTATTTATTAAGAGTATTTCATGAATTATGTTTTAAACTCCATTTTAGCTAAGTGTTTTTCTTTTATATCAAGGCACCAATCTTTTGTTGTAATGCCATTGGCCCTTTTATGGATCTTGCCAATTCTTTTCATAACAAAAGCTTGAGTATGATTTCACTTCTTGTTAAAGCCATATTTTATGACATTTTCTTCATGTATTGCATAACATGACAATTAATGGAAAAGGATATAAAATAAAAAAAAAAATCCTTTTCCTTTGTTTGAACATGAATACGTGTATCTTGTGAACGTTGAATGCTCAGCGATTGCTTTTCTCCGTGCACTTGCCGACGTTAAAAATAGATTATCTAAAGTAACCTAATTAGTTTTGGGACTCATCTTATTCCAAACAGGGCGACAAGAGAATAGGATTAGCAAAGTTCACGGGGTAAGCAGTATTTTGGTGTAAGCACTATCTTGGTGTAGGCACTAACTATCATGGCAAAAATCATGTTGTTTTACATGCATGTGGGTGAGTGGAATATATTAAGTTCCTCTCACACAAGCCATGGGATAGCATGCCTTACCTCATGAGATCTTGAGATTTTCTAAAATAATACAAGAGTTCATTCTCGTATTTTCTATCTGAAATCATGTTCTTATAACATGTTTACATTTTTGTTACCATGAGTTCAAGTACACTATCTTGCCTACGATTTTGCACGTTACTTTTTCGTGAGCTATTTTCAGTGATAAACACTAGTATACATGGGGCTCATTGAATTTTATGCTAACACATGTTTTACTTATTCTTTTAAAATTTTAGAGACCAAAGCGGAACATAGACACTTGGAGGCTCAATCTACTCTTTTGGTGTATGTAAAGGCTTAGTTGGAACTATACATATATGTAGTAGACTTATTCTATTTTGGAAATTTGTAACAAAGGTTGGATGCTATGTATCTTTTATGTTCAATATAAGAATGAATAGTTTTGTTTTAAGCTACAATCGTTATAAAGACCCCTTATTTGGGAGATCAGAGAGGGCGACATTCCACTATTTAAAGCCCACTACGACTGAGAGATATAGGTTGCTACGTATATAATCTTTGAATTTTGACAACAAAATCCGTCAAAAATGTCAGTATAATGTACTATATTATAACTGAGAATATACCAAAAATATGTTATACAAAATTTTGTGAAGTGTTCTATCACAAATCCTAGGCAATCTACCATGGATTTGCCACATAATACTTTTGTTAATTAAATTTTAACATATTCTGCATCAAATCCCTAGAAAATTGAGAGGAATTTGCCATGGATTTGATTTTATTCTTTTTTTTATGTTAATTCTTTTATTATACTATTTTGGATTAATTTTTACTCCACACCGATTGTATAACAAAGATCGAATGTTTTATAAGCATTTTGATTTGTTTATTTCCAACTACATTTTGCTCTTGAAAAGAAATTGATACAAATTAAAAATAGAATGTATTATTGTTGAGAGTCTAATATATGTGGGTATTAAAATAAAAAGTTTTAGAGATACGATATAATTTTTGTATTTTGACAACAAAAGCCATTGAAAATGTCATTATAATTTAGTATATTATTATTTAGAATATACCAAAAATATGCAGGCAAAATAGAGATAAAAACATGGATTTTAAAATTTTATTAAGTGTTCTATCACACATCCTCGACAATCAGCTATGAATTTGCCACGAAATACTTTTTAATTAAATTAAACATCTTCTATAGCAAATCCCAAGCATTACATCCATGGGATTTGCCACAGATTTGATTATTTTTCTTTTTTGTGCTAATAATTTTATTATAATAGTTTGTGTTAATTTTTGTTCCATACCCTTTGAATAACAAAGACCATATGTTTTATAAGCATTTTGATCTATTTATTTCCTACTGCATTTTGTTCTAGAAAAAAGAATTGAAATAAATTAAAAATAGAATGTATTATTTTTAGGTGTCTAATTTATGTGTATTAAAATAAAATGTTTTAAAGATCTGATATAATCTTTGTATTTTGACATCAAAAGCCATTGGAAATGTCAGTATACTCTATATCGTATATGGCATCGTTGTATATTAACTACGGACAGGCCGAAGTTAATACGATGTTTGATGCATTTTGAAATGAAATTTTATATCTTTCTGGGCTTTAAATACGTGATTTAGACTAGAAAAATCTCGAGGTTGTTCCATGGAAGTTGAGCTGCTAAAGTTTATTGGTTTGACCACGTTGCCTAGACGCGTTGTTTACCTAACAGCAACTATTAACTAATGCCCAAATCGTTGGTGATTGCTCACCAATGCCCTGTTCTTTCTTTCTTAGCTAAGAATATTTGATGAACGAAATTGTGTTTCTTGAAGGATACAATGCAGTATCATGCAAGCTGCATTATTCTACCAGACGAAGTTACGTGCACACATAATCTTGTCTACAAAATAAGCAAATGAACTAGCACTTTGATGGCGGACTACAGTGATTGAGTTTAGTTCTTGAGAATGGCTGGCAGTCTCAGTTTGGAAAACTCTTTATCTTATATGCTTAGGGATTAATATTCATTGATACTTCTCTTAGGGTCAAAAACCCAAAATCTAAAATGACATGATTGAAATACTTGTGTCTATACCTATAGAAAAAGGAAGAACAGGCAATGTTTTTAAGCCTTCGCCCTGGATTTTAACAGTTTGTGGCAAATCCTTAGCAATCTACTAGGGATTGATTTTTTTTTCTTTTTTATGCTAATTCTTTTATTTTATTAATTTGTATTAATTTTTGTTCCATATCTTTAGAATAACAAAGACCAAATGTTTTCTAAGCATTTTGATTTGTTTATTTCCAACAACATTTTGTTCTTTAAAAAGGATTGATACAAATTAAAAATAAAACGCATTTTTTTTTTGCGTGTCTAATATATGTCTGTATTAAAATAAAATTTTTTAAAGATATGATATTGTAATACCCTTCCCTGAAGACTTATTTATTTCATAATATATTCAATTCATGAGTTAATTTCTAAGGATAAGAATACTAATCAAGGAGGGAAATAGGATAATGATATTTTATTCTTGGTAGGCCATAATAGTGGGCCATTTGTTAAGAGTGGTGGGCCATAAATTTTAGGTAAATTATTATTATATATAAAAATTAGCAGGAGAGAGAAAATGATGTTAGAATAGCACTGGGACCCACTTTAGTTAATGAAGGTAGCCCACACCATGTGATGACCATACTTAAACCTCCTTTGACCATACTTTGACCAAGCATTGACATTCTTTGATCATGCAAGACCATGCAAGATTAAGCGAGTTCTTGCATGTTCTATTAATTTCTGACATGTTTCACTGGTTTCTATTAGTTTCCCTAAGGTTCTCTAATCTTCCATATGCTTCTAAAGGGATCTAGTGATGTGAAGCCATCTTCCAAGGAATTCTAAGATGTTCTAGAATTATTAAGTTAAAAGGTAAAGACTATATATAAGAAGAGAAGGAGAAAGATTAAGAAAATAAGAAATCCGAAAAGAAGAAAAAGGAAAAGAAGAAGAAAGAAAGAGAGAAACTGGAAAGGAGAAGAAGAAGGAAGGAAAAATAGAAAGAAAAGAAAAGAAAAAGGAAAGAAAAGAAGAAGGAAAATTGAGAGAAGAAGGAAGAAAAAAAACTAAAAGAAAAGGAAAAAAAGAAGAGAAGAAAAAGGAAAGGAAACTGAGAGAAAAAGAGGGAAAGGAGAAGAGAAAGAAGAAAACCCTTGCAAGTTTTGTTTTACTTCAATAAATAGGTAAGGTTTCGCTCCTTGGATTTAAAGTTAAGTTATATATATTGGAGATTTATTATGATGTGATTTCAAGCTTTAATATTCGAATTATTGGAAGAAAATGAAGTGAAATTGTGTTTTGCTATTAAGATGTGACCGGTTAGTTGAAGAGAAGTAATGGTGATATTTGACGGCTTGTACGATGTACTTTGAAGTGTTTGAATGATGAATATTAGTTAAATAAAGGACGAAGGAATTTATGGGAAAGAATATTGTGAAGCTATTTATTATGGAAACAAATATGGAAACAAATGAAGTAACCATTTATTAGCGATTTGTGAGTACTTCTTGAGCTGAAATGATTGTGAGTACATATGATTAAGCTTAAACATGTTTTAGAATATTTGGCATGGCTTGGAGTAGGTTTTGTGAGATTTTGGTGGCTAGAAATTATTTGATATCAAAATACCTAAAATTGTCATTTAGAAGAGAAGAAAATTCTATTTTGATTTAGTTGGGAAGATGGAATGGTTTGGATGATTAGGAAGTGTTGTGAGCCATGGCTAATCACAACACCATGATTGAGATGATAAATAAGGTCTTGGAAGGTTTAGATGGTGTATGTTATGCAAAATAATTGAGAGATATGACTTGAGAAATTTGTGAACATAATTAGGAATTTTGTTTTGCTTATAAGCTCATCATGTCTGTTTGTTATTAAACTGTATGAATTAGCCAATTATCCTGGAACCTTGTGGGCTGAAATTTGTAGCTAATTGTCTTAAGAATATTTTGGAACCAATTTGACATAATTCGGAGTTGTAAGAAGAAAGTTCTGGGAGAAAAACTGAAGGCAACTATTGCTGAAATTCTGGTTTGCCTAAGCGAAAGATATAAATTGTTTAACTCCTTTTGTTCTAAGAACCAGCTGTGACCTTTAAGCACAAAATGTACTTCAAGTTATGGATATTAAGAAGAAAGTAACATGAATTTTGATGAGTGTTTGCACTTTATTTAGACTCACTAAAGTGAACTCCATTGTTAAGCCAAACAAAAAGAATACGTTTATTTTGAATCTTTTGGTATGAAGTGAAGTTTGATGCTTGTGCACCATAGGTAATATAATGCATTATTTCCTTCTAGTGATATAGAAGCCTTGATTCTTAAAGCATCAAACAATGTTTGAGGAAACACCTCATTATTGTAGGTAGTCCGACCTCGAAAAACCTTAATTTTATAGCAAAATGATTCTATTCAAAAACTTTATTTTGGACTAGTGGCTTCACCAATTTTTTGTTGAGAGCATTTCATGAATCATGTTTCCAAACTCCATTTTAGCTAAGTGTTTTTCTATTATATCGAGGAACGAATATTTTATTGTAATATTATTGGCCTTTTTATAGATCTTGCAAATTCTTTCCTTGAAAAAGCTTGAGCATGATTTCACTACTAGTTAAAGCCATATTTTTTGACATTTTTTTCATGTATTGCCTAACATGACAAGTCATGGAAAAGGATATGATAAACCCTTTTTCCATTATTTGAACAAGAACACGTGTATCGTGTGAACGTTGAGTACTCATCGACTGCTTTTCTCTGTGTACTAGCTACGTTAAAGATAGATGATCCCAAATAATCTGATTAGTTCTGGGACTCATTTTACTCCAAACACAACGAGAGGATAATGGGATTAGCAATTTCATGCAGTGAGCAATATCTTGGCGTAAGCACTATCTTAGCATAGGCACTAACTATTATGTCATAAGTACTAATCTTGGCATGAATCATGATTGTTTTACATACATGTGGGTGAGTGGAATATATTAAGTTCCTCTCACACAAACCATGGGCTAGCATGTCTTACCGCATGAGATCTTGAGATTTTCTAGAATAATACATGAGTTCATTCTCGTATTTTTTATCTGAAATCAAGTCATTGTTACGGGTTTACATTTTTGTTACAATGAGTTTAAGCACACTATCTTGCCTACGTTTTTGAACATTTCTCTTTCATAAGCTGTTTTTAGTGAAAAACGCTAGTACACACGAGACTCATTGAGCTTTACTCTTACACTTGTATTACTTCTTTAAAATTTTTAGTGACCGAAGCATAGCGGTGGATTCCTAGAGGCTCGGGCTATTCTTTTGGTGTATGTAATGGCTTAGTTGGAACTCTATATATATGTAGTAGACTTATTATATTTTAGACATTTGTAACAAAAGTTAGATACTATGTTTCTTTTATGATTAATGTGAGAATTAATAGTTTTATTTTAAGCTGCAATCGTTTTAAAGACCCCTTGTTTGGGAGAGCAGAGGAGACAATATTCCACTCTATAAAACCTACTACGATTGAGAAATACATAGTGTTACAGATATAATATTTTTTTTTGGACAACAAAAGCTATTGGAACAATTATTAAAATTTACTATACTGTGATTGAGAATGTACCAAAAATATGTTAGGCAAAATAGAGATAAAAAGAAAGGTTTTAAAATTTTACTAAGTACTCCATCACAAATCCCCGATAATTTGCCATGATTTGCCACGGAATACTTTTTTAATTAAATTAAACATATCCTGTGGCATATCCATAGCAAACTGCAAGGGATTTGCTATGAATTTTAATAGTCCGCAGTAAATCCCTAGCAATCTACGAGGGATTTGCCATATATTTGATTTTTTTTATGCTAATTCTTTTATTATATTAATTTGGATCAATTTTTGTTCCATGCCATATGTATATCATCCTCTACCGGTGAGTTCTGTGCACTTTGTTTGCAGTGTTCATTGCCGGTCACAAGTCCAAATAAAGGAGGAGACTTGCAGCAAAGCTTGGACCACCAGCATAAAATATAGTTATATCCACGACATGAGCCAATGATGTGTTTTTTACATGCATTGGATATAGCATAAATAATTCACAAAAAGCAAGTTTTAAAATAAATTGCTAAGAACTAAAACATACATATAGGCAACTATATCCATTGCATAGTATAGAGAATAGCAAGTATCGAATCTACAGGAACATAGGAATTATCACTACTTTACTCTAATCTCATTGTCTAGCCAATTAAATATGTGAAGTATAAATAATTACACTATGCTAGGAAACCTATTCTGCTTGCACTCAAGGAAGAGTCACAAGTTCATCAAGGAATTAGATAAAGAAAAAGGCCATGCAACAAAGAGAATTCTCCCATTGAACACCTCAAAGATGAGTACCCTTTGAACCCACAAATTCTAACTTTAGGCACTGGAGTAAGTCAAATATCAATCTCACTCTTTCTCGAGTTATAAGATCACTAATCCATAAATTCGATTAATTAGTATCTCTAGCTAATTAGTCAAACCCAAGGAGGCATTAAACACCACTCACAATCCTAAACCATCCGGAAGTTACAAAATTCCTATCTCTAGACAATCTCATGAACTCATTGGTTATTAGTCCTAATCCATAACTCCCCTTTTGGGTTAATTGAAGATGGCAAATATTAAATTGGCTAAGTAGGTATTCCAACCATAACTCCATATCTCAAATTCATTAAGGTAGAACAAATAATTGAAGGAAATAAATTAAAATCAACAAAACCAAAATTAACACAATAAGCACAAATAACCAATTACCATAGAGTAAAAATCATAGATCTAAGAAAAATACATCATCCCAAGGTATAAAAATTGGATACAACCCTTTATTACAATTAAAAATAAATTCTTAGAACACAAATTACAATTAAGGTAACAAAGAAAAAGTTTAGAAACACTCATAGACAAGCTATTTCTTCCTCTTTCTTAAAATCTCCTTGTAATTCTCCATTCTTCTTCCTTAAATCCCTAGCTCATTCTCTTCACTTTGTTTGAAAACTAAGCCTCCTAGGGTTTTTAGAGAGAAACCCAAGTCCAAGAACAAGTATTTTGAAGTGTATAAGGGGTTTTTATAGCCAATATTCTCGCGAATCTTAAAAAATGAGCTGAATTCATGTTTCTATTGCAAACGGGTGACCCAGGGAAGTAACTTCCCTGGGCCGCTAGGTACTTGCTTAGGCATGCTAAGTCAATGATCTTGGTGGCCTAAGGAAGTTAAACTTCCTTGGGCTGCCATTTATTTTGTACAAGGAACAGTACCAAGCAGCCTAAGGAAGCCTAACTTCCATGGGCTACCCTGCTCCTTGAAAAAAAATGCAAAATATAACCCACTAGAACATCCATAGGCTGCCAGCTTATTTCTTGACATCTTCAAGTTTCTTCAATTTTTGATCCATTTTCCTTCATTTTCATCATTATCATATCCAATTGGTATTTTCTTTATTTTCTACAAAAAGAGGATGAAAAGAGTGTTGTGAGTAGTGATTTAAATAAGAATTTATCATAATTAAAGTACAAAAATACTAGAAAAATGTATATGATGAGCCCTCATCACACACACCACACTTAAACATTTGCTTGTCCTCAAGCAAATCACACTTTTTCACTAACAAATAATTGACTAATATATAAATCTAGCACCCTACATTTATTCACAAATTAACTAGTGTACAAATAAAGTAAAATACATTTATTCACAGGGACAAAAAAATAACTAATTCACAAGTAAGATGACAAATATTTTACATAGCATTCTAGGTGAGTCATTAAGAACAACTTAGCATATATGCAATAAAGTCAAAATGGTAAAGAGATTATTTCTTCCCCCACCTCAAAATTTATCTCAATAGTAGTCTATCTAAGTTAATCCCACGTATACTCTTATATTAAGCTAGGCACAACCAAGAACTTCAAAGTTCAATTAAACAAGCTTATGTCAATCAAATGTGATCCACTCGACTTCTTTAATTAAGAATTCAAACAAAGTGATTCCTATGACATATGATCAAACGACCCACTCAAATCTCATGGCTTTCCCCAAGTATAAGTATTACATATGTTATATTATAATAGAACAAGACCTTATACTTTGGTACAATAATACAACAATATATTTTAATTTGAATTGGCAAAGTAGGACCTTCTTATTATTATTGTTATTTTTTTTTATCATTTTTCTTTCTACAAAGGGAATCCATTTATAGTGATTTTAACTTAAATACTCTTTTGCATCCCTTGCATTTTTTTTAACAAAATTTTTGCTTTTCTTTCTTTTTGCTTTTCTTGCTTTTTTTTTTCTTTTCCATCACACCTTGTTTTTCATCATAGGATATGTATTTTGCATTCCTAGTGCCTTTTTTTTCTTATGCTTCGATAGGTGCATTAAGCAACCTACCTCTTGCTCCTATTTGCCTTTTTATTGAAAAGTATAATAAACAATTGAATATTTCTATAATACAACATACAATATAAACAAATTGAATGAATGAATGAGAATTCCCACGAAACTTGAGATAAGCCCATGATCCACACTCTATATTTCATCACAAATTTTTTATCCATTCCCAAAGAATCAAGCTTCACAACATTTTCAAAGGTATAAACAAGATTAACTCACTTATCCAAACTTAGACTATATCATATCCAATGCATAAGTATACATAAAAATAACTTTCCTAGAAAACTCTTAAGTAGAATCCGAAGCAAACAAATAAATAATAACTCCACCAAACTAACACATATCAACAAACCTTGAAAAGTAACCTAACAATGCAAAAAAATTTGAAAAAATTTTAGCCAAAATGCAAAACTTGAAATTTAGCCCCAAAATAAAATAAATAATACAACATTGTAAAGAAAATATTATTCAGCCTCTCTTTCACAGTTAAATTGGACAATTTCCTCATTAGTCACAAATTAAACAAAATAAGCATTTTCAATAAGACAAAAAGAAATAAAAGGGATAGGAAGGTAAATAAATACCCCCTAGCATCTTGAAACTCATTATCCCAAAATGTGACTGTTGTTGGAAAAATTTGGTGAGGAGAGAGATGCTTCCGTTATCCAAAAGATAATGAATTACTACAAAAACAAAAATAAAGCACACGTAAAGAATTCTATGAAATAAATAACAAAATAAATCTTAAGAAAGTAAAATAAAACAAAGCAACATTAAATTCTAACAAAGAAATAAGAAAGTGAATCATAAGAAAAACCACAAGTATATACGAACAAGGCAAAATAAAGATGTGTAAGAAGCTATATGTGTATCTCATGAATCAACTATTCATAAAAAAGAATAATCAACCAGTGAAATACCATAAAGAATCATATTTATAAAAGTTCAAACAGTAAGGCTAGTTATAAGTAGAATAGCTAAACCAATAAGATACCAAAATCTATACCATTACCAAAGACACTATATATTAGTAACAACAATAATAACACAACAAAATACAAAAAAAAAAAAAAAAACTAAACCAATATATATATATATTTTACCTAGGAATAACCTAAACCTATATATATGCTTAAATACCATCATCGGTATACAACCCACTATAAACTCAATGAAATGACAAGGAAAAATGAAGAATCAAGGATTTAGTGGCTTATTGAAAAGAAACTCAAAAGATTTTCACAACTACAACCACCAATTCATAAATACCACACCTTCTAAATACATCATAGCATCTCCCAAATAACTAACAAATAATTCCCACACTTCAATAGCTATTATACAAAAGATGTCAAAAGTTAACCTAATCTCCAAACCAAAAATCAATAACCCACCGAATTACAATATCAACCATACAAATCAACCATCTTCTCAAGTTATTCACCACTACTATAAGTAATTTTCAACCTCCACAATACATAGTACAACAATAACACCAAAACTATCAACATAAGGCTAAAAGGGCAACTCTACAACATGAATAATTATTTTCCAACAAAATATCCAACATTGTTACAATAACAATGAACTAAATTGTACACTACAACAAACAATCACAATTCTATTATACAACAAGATTTCCTTGACAACAACAATAGTTGCTAATTACAACAACATTTCCATCTTAAGAATACTAAGACAACAACAAATGCAAAATGTCCCAACAACAATAATAGTATACAACAACAAGTCCATATACAAAAGTAAAACTTAAATCCCAAGAATCCACTATACATGTACAATTTCCTAATATAGTAATATACAACAATATAAAAAATAATAATAAAACAAATATAATGATACAATACATAGGAACCCAACACAATTTATTTATCTCAAAGATAAAAATAAAGAATTGAAATAACATACAAACAAGGTATAAAAAGGAAAAGAAAATTATATATATAAATAATAGTTAGTGTTATACACAAACAGAGAAATAAATATTTACATAGTATTTATAAATATATACATAACTAAAAATCTAAGCACTAAAATCACAAATATTTGTAAGTATACCTATCGCACAGTATAGGGAATAGTAAGTATCGAATCCGCAAAAACTTAGCAATTACCACTACTTTACTCTAATCTCATTGTTTAGCAATTAAATATATGAAGTACAAATAATTACACTATACTAGGAAACCTATCATGTTCATACTCAAGAAAGAGTCACAAGTTCATCAAGAAATTAGAAGGAGAGAAAGGACATGCAACAAAGAGAATTCTCCCATTGAACACCTCAAAGATGAGTACCTTTTGAACCTATAAATTCTAGCACTAGACACTGGAGTGAGTCAAATATCAATCTTACTCTCTCTTGAGTTATGAGATTCCTAATCCCTAAATTCGATTAATCGTTATCTCTTCTTAATCAATCAAATCCAAAGAGGCATTAAACACCACTCACAATCCCAAACCATCTTGAAGCCACAAAGTCCCTATCTCTAGACAATCTCATGAACTCATTTGTTATTAGCCCTAATCGACAACTTCCCTCTTGGGCTAATTAAAGATGGCAAACATTAAATTGGCTAAATAGGTGTTTCAACTTAACCACATCTCTTGAATTTATTAAAGTAAAACATATAATTGAAGGAAATCAATTGAAACCCACACAACTAAAATTAACACAATAAGCACAAATAACCAATTACCATAGAGTAAAAATCATAGATCTAAGAAAAATACATCATCCTAAAGTATAAAAATAGGGTACAACACTTTATGATAATTAAAAATCAATTTTTAGAATGAAAATTACTAGTAAGGCGACAAAGAAAAGGGTTAGAAACACTCATAGAGAAGCTATTTTTTCCTCCTCCTTGAGATCTCCTTGCAATCTTCCATTCTTCTTCATTGAATCTCTTGCTCCTTCTCTTCATTTTGTGTGAAAAATAAGCCTCCTAGGGTTTTTAGAGAGAAACCTAAGTCTAAGAACAAATTTTTTGAAGTGTATAAAGGGTTTTTTTATAGTCAAAATACCTGTAGATCTTAAATAAAATGCATAGATGAACTTCGCACAGGGTCAGATCAATCAAATGGAATGAATGGATAGAGCCCGAAACTCCCTCTGTAGATATTCAAATAGGCTATTCCGGGAAAATAGTGAGCTGAAACACTAAAGAACTTAGCCTTTTTGTTGTAAGTGGGCGGCCTCAGGATATTTAGGGAAGTTGAACTTCCTTGGGCCATGGAGTACCTACCTGGGCATGCTAAGGAAATGAGGGGAAGTTAAACTTCCCTAGGCCGCCATTTATTTTGTATAGGGAATAGTACCAGGCGGCCTAGGAAAATCTAACTTTATTGGGCCACCCTGCTCCTAGAAAAAATGTAAAATAAAACCCATTAGTCTGCCTAGGGATGTTCTACTTCTCTAGACCACTAGCGTATTCCCTAGTGCCTTCATGTTTCTTCATTTTTTGCTCATTTTCCTTCATTTTCATCTTTATCATCTCCAATTGATAGTTTCTTTATTTTCTACAAAAAGAATATGAAAAGGGTAGGGTGAGGGGTGATTTAAATAAGAGTTTATCACAATTAAAGTACAAAACACTAGAAAATATATATACGATGAGCTCTCATAAGCCAATTGATTAACTTCGTGGGGGAATTTCCTACTCATCGGCACGCTGTATTTCCTAGACTTAGGTGCAGTGATAAATGTGCTAAGATTGCTAGGTCGTTACCCCGAAAGCAAGCGCCATGTTGGTCCCTGGTTATGGTGTCAAATATGCAAGAGTGTAAGGTAAAAATAACAGTTCATAATGACAGGATTTATCTTTCTTAGAATATAGGATCTTTGACCGGTAAATTAATAGAATTAGTTAAGGTGATGGAGAGAAGAAAGATTAGTATTTTGTGTCTTCAAGAAACCAAATGGGTAGATGAGTAAGTAAGAGTAGTAGCGCTTTGGGGTTATAAACTTTGGTATTTAGGTAGAGTTAAGAATAAAAATGGAATCAAGATTATTATTAACTGTAAGTTCATTGATAATGTGGTTGAAGTACATAAGAAGAACGACAAGATTTTTCACATTAAGATCATAATTAGCGGTGAGATTACTACTGTTATTAATACTTTTGCACCACAAGTGGGACTTGATGATTCAGTTAGATAATAATTTTGGAAAAATTTAGATGAAGTTGTATAGAGTGTACTGTGTGTGGAGAAGCTATTTATTGGTTGTGATTTAAATGGACATTTGGGTAGTGATTGAAGTGGGTTTTAGAGTGTTCATGGAAGTCAGGGTCTCCGAGATAGAAATGAGGCATGAATTACTATTCTTGACTTTACCTTAGTTTATGATTTGACTATAGTAAACATCTGGTTTAAGAAGAGAGATTCTCACTTAGTAATTTTTAGAAGTGGATTAAATGTTAGTTAGATAGACTTCTTTATTATGAGGCATAGGTTTTGTAGTAGTTGTACTTATAGTGAAGTTATTCGAGGTAAGAGTGCGGTTACACAACACAGACTGTTGGTTCTCAAATTTTATTTCAAGAAAAAGGGAACGTAAAAGAGTTATCGGGTTGACCCTAGGATCAAGTGGTAGAATCTACAGGGGGATGAAAGAACAATCTTTGTCGATAGGCTAGTCCAAGCAGATGATTGGTCTTCTAATATAGATTCAGATCTGAATTCTATGTAGAGAAAGATGGCTCAATGGATTAGGATAATGGCTAAAAAAGTACTTGGTGAATTCAAAGGAAGAGTACCACTGAATAAGGACGTATTGCTGTGGACCAACTATGTGATAAAATCCATAAAGAATAAAAAAGAGTGCTATAGAAACTTAAGGAAGTGCAGGAATGTTGAGAATTTTGAGAAGTATAAGAATGCGAGAAGAGAAGCTAAAGAAGCTATTAGAAAAGTAAGACCAATAGTTTTCAAGGATTTCTATGAAAAGTTGGAAAAGAATACATATAGATTTGCTCATTTTAGGGAGAAGAAGATTAGAAATATTAATACGGTGAAATGCATGAAGAACAACCACAGAGTTTTTGTTAAAGATGAGGAAATCAAAGAGAGATGGAGGTTCTATTTTGATAAATTATTTAACGGGAATTAAGTTCAAATTCCGAATAAGGGTGACATTGTGATTTCGAAAGAAAAGGTTAACCGTGTGTTTATTAGTCATATTCATAAATATGAAGTTTGAGAAGCCCTTAAGACGATGAGACTGAACAAAGTAGTAGGACTAGATGGTATACTGATTAAGGTTTGGAGGTGTATATAAGAGATATGTATTGCGTGATTGACAAGTCTATTTAACAAGATATATAGAGTTAATAAGATGCCTATAGAGTGTAGGAAGATTACTTTGATTCCTCTGTACAAGAATAAAGAAGATGTTCAAGATTGCACCACTACTACGAGATTAAACTTATGAGCCATATTATGAAGTTGTGGGAGATAATGATTGAACATAGGTTAAGGGGTATTCTAAAGACTTCAGATAATCAATTTAGTTTTATTCCTGGGTGTTCTACTATAGAGTTAATTCATTTATTATAGAAAATGATTGAATATTATAGGGAAAGAAAGAAGGATTTGCATATGGTATATATTAACCTAGAGAAAGCATGTAACAAGGCGTCTAGAGAAGAAGTTTGGTAGGTGTTGGAAAAGAAAAATGTATCACTAAAATAGATTACTTTTATTAAAGATATGTATGATGGAGCATATGCATGTGTAAGAGGTTGTGTCAGAGTAACTACACAGTTTTCTATTACTATCGGGGTACTTTAAGGATCATTGCTTAGCCATTTACTCTTTGCGACAGTTACAGATGAGTTGACTTATGATATACATGAGGTTATTTTTAGTGTTGTGTCCTAGAGACAATCACTTATATATTGTATATAACACATTTTATTTTAATAAAAGGTATTATTTATCTTACAGTTTCTTTTGTTTACTTTTAAGTAATATAATTGTTCGATAAAGTCCCTAGTACAACATTTTGTTAAGAAAATCATGATAGATATCATGATATGAGATTTCTACTACACTGTATAGTGTTAGTGCTTAAATAGTCCTTAGTTGTAGCATTAATGAGACAGGACATCGTTAATGCGTTAAGACTAGCATGTATTAGATTTCCTGATTTGATCAGGCAGTGGTTCTCATATCCGTGAGTATTGAGATATTCAAAGTTAACACATGGATGCTTGTTAATGGAACAAGTTTATTGGATGACTTAACTTTGAGATAATCATATGGATAACTATTTAGTGCCAGTGATATAATCTCAATATATCAAACGTTCAAGTATCTTTAGACTTGAGATCTCTAAGGTAGTTTGTTTGCTGAGCATTGTACTTTGATTCCAATCTCTGGAGCTCGATCGAGGGCCGCCTATGAGATGGATATTAGGTACATTATGAGGTAAATGAAAGTAGTTGAAAGGGTCAACAAATGATTCATCACTCCTAATAGTAGGGGCGAATATCTTACGGCCATTTGTAGGAATTACTACTCGAGAAGTCATTGGCCAAGGCGATTATGTATTGAAAATAGTTTCAATTGATACACATCTAGAGTAGTGGGTTTCTGGTACAAGTATTATTGTATTTGAGCCAGAATTAATTCTGGAGGGAGTTGGCATTAATTCCGTACTCCAAACCGAATGAGATATTGTATGGTGAAAGGAGTTAATTGCACTGAAGTTTGTTATTGAATGGTTCATGTCAAGCCACTTGACTTCCTGGACTCTTGGGTGGTCATGATGTGTTGCTAGATATCGCTCATGATTTAGGAATATGGGTTTATTAATTGACGAATTAATAAACCAATCCTGATTATAATTAATAGGATTAATTCTAATTAATTATGGATTATTAATCTCAAAGACATTTGGATTAATTCATGTTCTCTACCAATTGACTAGGAAACCTAATATATCACACACAATAGAAGATTATATACTCAAGATGTTATTGGATAACATAGTAGGGTTAATTAAGAGAAAAGAAAGTTGTTGTGGATAAATTATAATTAGTTATAGTTTGTGATCTAAATTGTAATTGTGAGAACTTGATGTTTCCAATTACAATTAGAGAATTCTAACTATTTTAGAATTCTGGGATGGAGGATTTTTCAGCAAGTATTTCGTGTAACATATAGAAGGGACACGAAACCCTAGCTGACACACAACATGCGGAATCTCCAACCCTAGACACACAACCAACGGTCTTCTCTCTCTCTCTCTCTCTCTCTCTCTCTCGTTTTGCTGAAAACGTGAAGAACCCTAGCCGCCATCTTTTTCTGCTAGCATAGAAAATCTTGGTGCTTGAGCGTATCCTTTGTGTGGTTTACTGTTAGAGATAATCACACATTGTGATTATAGTGGTTGGACGTTTAATTCTCGTGGAGTTTGATAAAGAGGATTGCTAGATCATGCCTCGACTTGAAGAAGAAAATTTTTGTTCTTCGAATGATCAAAGAAAGGTAAAAAACTGTTACCTTTGTTATTTTTATATCTTGTTTTCCACACATATGTGGATCTTGGGATGGTATCTCGTATTATTCTTTCGCTGTGCCGTATATGATACGAGCCTGAGATACCCAACAGTTGTATCATGGTGTATGTTATTTACTGATAATATTATGTTAACTAATGAGTCTAGAGTCAGTATAAATGCTAAATTGGAGTTTAGGCGACAGAAGTTGGAATCTAAGAGTTTCAGGATCAATAGGAGTAAAATAGAGTATATAGAATGCAAGTTCAATACTAGTAGAAATATAGTTCAGAGTGTAACTTTAGATGACAAAAATATGCTAGTAGATGACTGCTATTGATATCTAGGATTTGTTATTCGGAAAGATGAAGAGCTCGATGATGACATTGCATACTGAGTTAAGGTAGATTGGTTGAAATAGAGGAGTACGACTAGTATTTTGTATGATCGTAATATGCCTTTGAGCAAAAAGGGAAAGCTCTACAGAATAGCCGTAAGACCTATTTTGAAATATGGTTCTAATGTTGGGTAGTTAATATGTGTCATATTCACAAAATGAAGTTAGCTTAGATGCGTATGTGGTGGAATTCCCTCATGAAAATTAGAATCACATTGCGGAAATAAAATATGATTTCAACGCAATTGATCACTCATATGTTATTTATGGATCTAGAAATAGAGACAATGTAGAATAATTACCTCAATGAAAAGGCAGAGGTTTTCAACAATCTTGATAATATCTAATCCTTCCTGTTCCAAAACGCTCAGCTCCAAAAATGAATTGCCTTCTCCAAGCATTTCAAGGATTATAGAGATTCCTTTAATAGAAAACTATACAAGGATCGGTATTCAAAATCACAAAAAAATCATGCTAGTAGTTTTATGTGGAATTATAAAGGTTTTAATCAATTTTGTGAAGAGAAAAGAAAAAGCTCTATGTTCACAACACGACTCTTGGCTTTTTTGCACAACACACACACACACACACACACACACACACATATATATATGCTTTTTGTGTACAACCACCTTATGTACGAAGCCCTTTTCAAAATGGGTTTGGGTTTTAGAAATTGCAATTGGGCCCTAAAACTTATATCAATTTATAAGTGGCCCACAAGAATTAGTAATTGTATGCAATTTTAATCCAATAATTACAAATATTTTATACTCAACCCATAAAGTTATTTCTTCTCACAAATCAACTCTATAATATTATCATATAATGTTTTAAGTTCCAACTCCTCTATTGTGTGTGACCCATTTGGTTTTCCGGTCTATTGGTAGCAAAATATGAATTAATTCTAATAACTATAGAATTAATAACACTTAATAATTAGAATTATCTTATTAATTCTAGTTAGGATTAATTTATTAATTCTCTAATTAATAAATTCATATTTAGCAGATCATGATTGTGAAACCCTAGTCAAGGCCAACCTTAGAGTAAGGGGGTTGGGAAGCATATCATGCCTTATTTCATGATTTAATACATTTTTATATGATTTTTATGTGATTTGGATTTGAGTTTTATTGTCTTGAAGCCTTGTTGGTGAGTATTGAGTGAGAAGGGCAAAATGATAATTTTTGCATGAGGTGAAAATAGGAAGATAGCTTGAGGATTAAATAGGAATTAATTTTCTAGTGGAAATAACAACAAGAGTTGTTGTGGTTTAGTGGTTAGAGCTTTGGAATCAATTCTTGAGGTTTTGGGTTCGAATTCCATCATAGAAACTTTAGCTTGATTAAATTTTATTTTTTTGCTTGGGGAAGAATAATTTTAGCCTTATGAGCTTGGAGTAAGGTAGGGATGATGTCCTAAGAGAGACATGTTAGGAGTAACCTCATTCTACTCTCTTACCCTACTCGAATTTCCTAAAGGGAATTCATTTTCCCTTGATCTTTGATTTTCTTTAATTCTCAACTCATTAGTTTGATCAAGTGATTCTAGCCATTTTCTTTCTAGAAATTTCAGTAAAGTGCTATGATCTTGTAGAATCAAAATGTCTTAGTAAAAGACTTCTTATGGTCTGAAAAATGTGGAAGAGTTATGGGAAATTCCAAGAGGAAAAAATCCCTCTAGTGAGCTTGCTGAAAATTCACTCTAACTAGTTCATCTTCCTTCTTGGAATGAGCTGAAATTTTCCAGCTTAATGTTCCTTGAAAGTGTTGAGTTTCTTAGCTAACATTCCCTCCCAAATGCTGCCAGAAAAATGGTCTTTAGGATTAGTTTGCAATCTGAATTTCTTGGCAATTTTCGGACTGCTCAAAGCTGGAGCAACAACATGAAAAATTCCTGTACAAATCGCCACTTTGAGAGTCCAAAACCAAGCTATTTTCTTCCAGATTTTGTGCAGCACCTTGGCCATATTTTTCCTCCATGAAGAAGGCTGGAAACCAACCTTGAATACTCCCAAAATTCCCCTTCAAACTCTCTGCAAGTTGGATGGAAATGGCAGTCGAAAATCGGTCTAGAAAATTTCTGCCGAGCGAAATTCTGTGCAGGAAAATTTTCCAGCTTTGTTTCCTAATCTTCTTCCAGCCAAAACACCACCCTTGTTCTGCATAAACCTTCCTTAAACCTCCAGTAACAGAGCTCCATTGTTTCCCTTAAGCTTCTGCACGAAATTCAGCAATGGCTGTCCGAAAATCTCTCCAACAAATCCCTGCAATTATGTTTGATTGATTTCAAATATTCCAGCCACCTTTGTTTAGCAACTTTACATAATGCATTCCCCAAATAATCAGACTTCTTCTTCACCATTGAGCACCCTACTTTTGGCCACCATAAGCTTCCATAAACCAGCATTAATCCCAATGAAATTCTGCTTAAACAGTTAGCCATGGCAGACTTCCAAAGCTCTCCAACAATCAAGATATTCTTGGAATATTTAGTTTCCAAATTCACTTCCTAAAAATATTCTTCAAGGATTGTAACAACTAACCTTTCCTTTTCCATTCCAAATCAGAGAAACAACTTCCTAAACCCTACAGAAATTCGTCCAGCCCTAGCTCTCACAGAATTTTGGCAGCTACACAAATCCAATCTCTCGAATTCTCTCAACCTCCAAGAACACACACACTACACCAGAAACACCTACCTCTTTCCTTCACCTAATACCCCTCCAAACCATCTCAAATCCTCTCTAGAACTTTCAGATTTGACATACTCACTATCGTGAGTCCATCAACCCCATTCTTAACATCAAACTCCAAAAATCATCTTGCTACTTCGGATCAAAACCGGGAATTTCTGTGAAGGACAAGAACACCTTTAAGGTAAATTTATTCTAATAACTTCATCTCCTCCAATCTTGATCTCTAATGAGAACCTATGTGTATAAACATGCTAATGGTTTCTTTTCCTCTCTCTCTCTCTCTCTCTCTCTCTCTCTCTCTCTCTCTCTCTCATGGCCGGAAACCTCTCTCTCTTGGCCGGATGGCTCCTTTTCCCCATGTCCATGTTTTCGCCATCTCCCTTGGACAAAGTTAGGCATCAAGGAGTTGAGATCTATTCTAAACTCCTTCAAAACATTCATCGATCAAGTAAGTCCCTTCAGTCCTTCTTTTAAACTCTAGAATCATGTCTCTAGGATGATGTTGATAGTGAGTGGATGGTGATAGGATTTGAGTATGTGTTATTGAGATTGAAGCATGAATATGTGTATGATTGTGAAGGAGATGGGATTTATGCATGGAAGGATTATCTTGGTTGATTGTGTGATGATTTGAGGTTTGATGCATGAAGTATTTGAGACAAAGCATGCTAGAGATTATGTCACATTTGGTGAATAGGATTTATATGCATGTTAGATTATTGAAGCCATGATCATATTTATGCTAGTAGAGGTTAGATCATGTCTTAATAAATTTAGATCTATGCTTATGTGCATGATTTGGATGATTTGAGGAATGGAATGATTGCATATGTTCTTGATTGTGGTTAGCCATAGAAATTTGACCATGGTCTAGTTGTCCCTAAACTAATTTTATTCCATAAATAAAATATTTAATGATATAAAATTTTCCTAGTAAATGTCGAAAAAACCCTAGGAAGGGTAGATTTGGATTATTATACACATAAAGGATATTTTGGTCAAATAAATAATAATTTTGCTAGAAAATAAAATAAATAAATATTATTTAAAATAAAGAAATCAATTGAAGCCTTTTATGGAAATAATTATAATTAGTAAAATATTTATTAAATCAAATCCCTTTTTAAAAGTTTACTTATTATTTTCCAAGCAAGACTCATTAAATTTAATCTCAACTAGTTTTAGCAACCAATTATTTTCTAACAACTAAACTATTATTAAATCATTATTTTACTTATTACTACCTAGGACTCTTAAGCAAATAAACTCTAAATTTTCCCTAGCAAGATTTAAACTTTCAACTTATTAGAAATTATTGCCCAAACCATTAATTATTTTAAATATCAAATTAGACTCAACCTTCAAACCTATTTATGTATTGTTTGGCCTTAAAGCTTGGGACACTAGGATCATGGTAGTAGTAAGAGGAGTTGATTTAAAATTGAGGAAGTGGATTGTAGCTTGGAATTGATTGTGATTTGTATTTGCCCATGTGGGGTTAGGTCAGCTGTCGGAGACCTTGTTGTTGTGAGCAAGAATCAGGTAAGCTCCTCCATAAAACCTGATTGTTGAAAAATGTTTAATTATGGCAAGCCAAATGTAGAGTGCATGGACACTTATTTTTGTAAAGACAATTGAGGGCTGTCTCCTGTTTTATTTCCGTCAAATGAGTTATTTGAAATTTATCAAGCAGATTTACTCAAACTCAGAACTCTTTCTGAAACTGTTTTTGACAAAGATTTTGGAAACCCTTTATTTGCCATGTTCAAGTGGAACTGTGTTTGTTCATTTTTCCCAAGTGGGATACGTTACGTTGAGTACTTAATAAGGGTGGACTACTAGGACTAGTCTTTGAGGGGTTAGGGTAAGTCTCTCAGTAGGTGGTCACCTCTGAGGGGTGAGTCCTTCCTGGATAGGACGTCAGTCCAGTAGGTCGTGCCGGTCCGAGCTAGCAGTGTTCTCTTCAGTTAAGTGACTGTGTTATGCCGGAATGGACACCCGGTTGTTGTTTGGGTATAGAGAAGGAGGGGTATCTTACCCAGTAGGCCGATCACGTACTTTTGTCAGTCTGCACAAAGTGTGGCATTCTGACCGGCGGTATGCACAAAGTGTGGCATGCTGACCATTCGGTTATGGGACCCAACGTGTGGTAACCCGTAATCCTTTCTTTTGAGTGGTTGATTTTATAAATTATGTATGGCTGGAAATGCCAAAACACCACTCTTGTTTTTTACGGATGTTTATTGCTTGCCAGTGATCTCTTATAAAGAATTTTATACTTTGCATTCACGAAATGTTTTCACCTGACACATAAACACACACGGACTTACTGAGATTTCTGTCTCACCACCTTTTTACCCTGTTTTGAGGTCGGTCCTGCGGTGGGGACGAGTAGCTAGATTATGCCCGCTTTGGAAGATTTATGATGATTTATGTTTGTGTAAAGTTATGGAGAGATGAGAGTGGATGAGTTTTTATTATGGATTTGTTTTTGGTATTCTCAGATTTATTTTGGATAGATGATTATTTTGGGATGTAATAAATATTTAAGTTCAAGTATCATATATTTCCGCTATTTTATTTGTATGACCTAGTTATAAAGACCCCTTGTCTTTTGGACGGGGCGACATCCCCAGCCTTGGCTGGCCGAGGTAGCGGGGTGTTACAAGTGGTATCAGAGACTAGGTTATAGGCAAATATTGATGATATGTGTTCTATTTATTTAAGTTTAAAATCTTTGTCTAACCTATCTTGTTGATGTTGTAGGATGGTTAGGTTACTGAGGATCGCGAGAAAAGGGCAGCAGTGGCACCTGCCTATTCCTATATACCAGGAAGACCTTCCAGTTCCCCAGCCTGCCCCTCAGCCAGTTATCCCTCTAGAGGATAACAGTGATGATGAGGTTATCCCTATGGAGGATAACAGTGATGATGAGATTAGCCTTATGGAGGATAGCAGTGAGGATGAGGTCCAGATCCTTGAGCCACCTCCAATCCCGGTGATAGACATAAGCTTTGACAGTGAGGATGAAGTGATGATAGTGGAGCCTGAACCCCACCCTCCTAATCTCGAAGTGGACTTAGCAGCAAATAGTGATGACCTGGGGACATAGACTATGAGTCTCCACCTAGGCCTTCTTTCATTCCTTCCTTCAACCGAGTTGAGCCTGGAGAGTGCTCTAGGTGCCCTAGGAAGGAGCTAATGGAGGGATTTGCTAGCGGGGATGGGGTGGATTTTTCTAAGAACACTGGAGGTTGGTTGTATGAGGCGGATGATGAGGATTAGAGAGCTAGGAGTTATTTTGATTTGGATGTTTGTTTATTTATAGCTTTCCATGGATTGTGATGTCAAGAATTTTTAAAGTCTACTTTCTATCAAATTTCGAATTTATGCAAGCCCAATTTTTTGTGAAAGAGAATATATTTCTTTGACAAATTTACATCTGAATTCTCTTAATTATACTTGGCTATGTATGCATGCACCGCTAAAGTGATTTGATTCTTGAGTGCATACACTTAACATTTGGGGTATGGTTTAGAATGGCACCCAAGCGTCGTGCAGCATCTTCAGGCAGAAGGATTCTGGAGGCAGACTATGTAGCACCAGAAGTTGGGACTGAGCAGATGCAATCATCCAATTAGGGGAATGGGCAAAGTGATCCAGAGATGGGAACAGGGTCCGATACCCCGGTAGATGTGTCAATGGGCCAGGCACTCAGTAAAGTGGCCGAGATTCTTTAGACTCTAGCCGAGCGAAAGAATCTTAGAGGGGAAGATGAGGCATTTGAGAAGTTCTTGAAATTCCAACCGCCCGTTTTTATGGGTGAAGCTGAACAAGACCAGAAGGCCGAGCAATGGGTTGAACAAATGGAGGACATTTCGCAACGCTCCAGTATTCTGAGGAGCGGATGGTTAAGTTTGCAGCTTTTCGGTTGAGAGGACCAGCTCGGGCATGGTGGCAGCGGGTCCAAGAGGACTGGGTGATGGATGAGCAAGAATAGACGTGGTCCAACTTCGTTGAAGCCTTCAGGACTGAGTACATCCCTCAATGGATTGTGGAGAAGCGGGAGGATGAATTTCAGAATCTGAGGCAGGGGAGCATGTCAGTGGCTCAATATGCGGCACGATTCACGCAATTGTTTAAATACTGCCGAAGATTGGTGGATACCGAGCAGAATAGGACGAGGCAGTTCATCAAAGGGCTAAGACCAGAACTAAGGAGAGCATTGACACCTGCTCCACCGACAATTTATTCGGGGGCTGTGGACGCAGCTACTCGCACGGAGAACGAGGATCGTAGCAGGATGGCGGCCAAGCCTTTCCAGCCGCCAAGGCAGCCACAGGGACATTTCCCGAGCCGCAACCACACAAGCGCCCCGCCAATCATCAATGGCAGAACCGGGGAAAGCAAGCCCGGATATCACCAAGTGGACCTGCCCTAAATCTCCCATCATGCAGACAGTATGGAAGAAAAGGCCACACCGAGAGAAATTGTTGGTCTAAGGGTGGTGAAAAGAAATCTATCACTGTGGCGACCCGAACCACCTGAGGAACACCTGCCCCAAATTGCACCGCGTCGGGCAAGGAAACCCGGCTCAGAACCCGGGACACAACCAAGCCAACACCACGGGAGCATCTGGGAGTGGAGCACCGAAGCCGCAAGTGAAGGCCAAGGTGTTCGCCCTCAACAGAAAGGAAGTTGGGGCCGATGCAGTGGTGGTAGAAGGTACGTTCACTATTCAAGGACATTCCGTTAATGCTTTGATTGATCCTGGCTCTACTCATTCCTATGTAAACAAGTTGTGTGCATGTCATTTGGGTTGGGATGGAGTGGAGCTACCTTTCATTTTAGAAGTAAGCACACCTTTGGGGAAGATGGCGTAAGCAGATCGGTATGTGAAGGATTGTAATATTAATGTAGGGAGAGAAAACCTGGAGGGAGATTTGATTGTGTTAGACATTGAGGATTATGACTTGATTCTGGGAATGGACTGGTTAGCCAAGCATGGCGCTAGGGTAGACTGTAAAAATAAGTCAGTCCAATTCGTCAGGCCGGGTTGTGATGTATTGGAATTCAATGGCAAAAGGGTGAAAGAACAGAATTGCTTGATTGCGGGGGCTAAGGCCCAGAAATTATTGAGGCAAGGATGTCAAGGTTATTTGGCTTACGTGATGAACAAACTGAAGGACCAGTGCACTCTGGAAGATACGGAAGTGGTAAAAGATTTTCTCGATGTGCTTCCGGCAGAGCTTGATTCTCTACCTCCTAGTCGAGAAGTGGAATTCACCATAGACTTAGTTCCCAGAGCAGAACCAGTATCGCGGACGCCGTACCGGATGGCATCGGCAAAGTTGAAAGAGCAGCTAGAGGAGCTAGTTGGTCAAGGCTATATTAGACCGAGCACGTCGCCGTGGGGAGCGCCTGTGCTATTTGTAAAGAAGAAGGACGGAACCCTGAGGCTATGTATCGATTACCGAGGGCTGAACAATTTGACGATTAAGAACAAGTACCCCTACCCTTGATTGACGAGCTATTTGATCAGCTACAGGGATCCAGTTTCTATTCCAAGTTAGATCTGAGATAAGGATATTACCAAGTGTGGATAAGAGAGGAAGATATCCCCAAGACAACCTTCAACACCAGATATGGACATTACGAGTTCGTGGTAATGCCGTTCGAGGTGACCAATGCCCCAGCAGTATTTATGGACTTGATACACCGAGTATTCCGACCCTATCTGGACAAGTTTGTGGTGGTCTTCATCGACGACATTTTGATTTACTCTAAGAGTCCGGAGGAGTATGCGGAGCATCTGAGGCTCGTGCTGGAGAAACTGTGGGAGCACAAGCTATACGCGAAGTTCAGCAAGTGCGAATTCTGGCTAGACAGTATGTCATTCCTTGGTTATGTGGTAACTAAGGAAGGTATCAAGGTAGATCCGACAAAGGTTGAAGTGGTATCAGATTAGAAGCAACTAGGGAATATTACCGAGATCCGGAGTTTCTTGGGATTGGCTGGATACTACCGAAGGTTTATCAAGGGATTTTCGACGCTCGCATCGCCAATGACCCGTTTGTTGAGAAAGGATGTTCCATTTTTATGGAATGAAAAATGTGAGAAAAGTTTCCAAGAATTGAAGGAGAGACTGATGACAGCACCGGTATTGAGTCTACCGGAGGAAGGCAAACCTTACGCGCTGTACACCGACGCTTCGAAAGAGGGACTGGGAGCGGTGTTGATGTAAGACAGAAAAGTGATTGCTTATGCATCTCGGAAGTTACGACCTCATGAGGTGAACTACCCCACTCATGATCTGCAGCTGGCAGCTATAGTGTTCGCCCTAAAGAAATGGCGACACTACTTGTATGGAGCCGAATATGAGGTGTTCACCGACCATAAGAGTCTGAAGTATATTTTCACTCAAAATGATCTAAACTTGAGGCAGCGAAGGTGGATGGAGTTCTTGGAGGAATACCGTTGCTCGATCAACTACTATCCCGGGAACGCCAACGTTGTGGCAGACGCTCTGAGCAGAAAAGTTGAATGGCCAAACTGAAGGTGCAGGACATGCAAGCAGTTCAGGATGTGTTAGACAGAAGAGTGGAAGTGCAAGATCAAAGAATTATCATTAGCAATTTGAGATTGGCGCCAGATTTGAAGGGAGAAATTGTAGAAGCTCAACGAAATAACACCGAATGTCAACTCTTCAAGGATAAGGAGCTTAAGCGGCCAGGCGGTGAATTTTATCAGGATGAAGCGGGAGTTTTTTGTTTCAGAGATCGATTGTGTGTACCCGAAGAGCAGCAATTGAAGGACAGAATTTCGGAGGAGGCGCACAAGAGCAAGTACGTCATTCATCCGGGGGAAGTCAAGATGTATCAGGATTTGAAGAGAGCATATTGGTGGCCCGGACTGAAGTAGGATGTAGTCAAGTATGTTTCAACCTGTCTCACTTGCCAGAAAGTTAAAGCAGAACATAAGAAGTTAGCGGGACTATTGCAGCCATTGCAAGTGCCGGAATGGAAGTGGGAGGAGGTAACTATAGATTTCGTCACTGGACTTCCCATGTCAAAGACTCAGAAAGACGCCATATGGGTGGTGGTGGATCGACTAACCAATTCGGCCCATTTCATACCGGTAAATGTGAGGGACTCCATGGAGAAGCTGGCCCAGACTTATGTTCGAGAAGTAGTCCGACTTCATGGAGTACCTTCGAGCATAGTGTCAGACCGAGAACCGAGGTTTACATCTCGTTTTTGGGGAAAGTTCCAGGAGGCAATGGGGTCGAATTTGAAATTTAGTATGACGGTGCATCCACAGACCGATGGGTAGTCAGAAAGGGTGATCCAAATATTAGAAGATATGTTGAGAGCTTGTGTCCTGGATTTTTGGGATAAGTGGATCGAGTGTGTACCGTATGCCGAGCTGTCATATAACAACAGCTATCAAGCTTCGATTGGGATGGCACCGTATGAGGCTCTGTATGGGCGCAA
Organism: Voacanga thouarsii; assembly: GCA_026120185.1. Lineage (NCBI taxonomy): Eukaryota > Viridiplantae > Streptophyta > Magnoliopsida > Gentianales > Apocynaceae > Voacanga > Voacanga thouarsii. The sequence continues at coordinate 1,749,069 of JANUWF010003373.1, read as the reverse complement.
GTGTCAAGTACCATTGTATTGGAGTTGGTCGGAATAAGGTCATGTGAGCAAAACCGGAGAGATATGTGTCTAAGAAATGTTGAATAAAGTGAAACTGATTCGGGAAAGGTTAAAGGTGGCTAAGAGCCAGCGGAAGAGCTATGCGGACAACCGGAGAAGGGAATTAGAGTTTCAAGTCGGGGACCGCGTATATCTAAAGCTGACGCCGAATAGGGGAATTTTGAAGCATTCAAAGGGCGAAAAGTTGAATCCGAGATATTTGGGGCAGTTTCCGATTAAGGAAAGACTCGGACCAATAGCTTACCGATTAGACCTGCCGGATGGGTTAATGGGTATCCATGATGTGTTTCACGTGTCACAACTAAAGAAGTATACTGCGGATCCTGGTCATGTACTGAATGATGAACCGTTAGTATTGCAGCCCGACCTGAGCTACGTGGAAAAGCCTGTGCGGATATTGGACCGTAGTGTCAAAACTCTCCGAAATAAACAGATACCGATGGTTAAGATTCAGTGGGAGTATCACGGCACGCAGGATGCCACATGGGAGTCGGAAGAATGGGTTAAGTGGAAGTATCCTGAGCTGAAATAGAGGTATGCTTGAATTTCGGGACGAAATTCTTCTAAGGAGGGGAGGATGTGAAGCCCCAGTCAAGACTAACCTTAGAGTAAGGGGGTTGGGATGCATATCATGCCTTATTTCATGATTTAATATATTTTTATATGATTTTTATGTGCTTTGGATTTGAGTTTTATTGTCTTGAAGCCTTGTTGGTGAGTATTGAGTGAGAAGTGCAAAATGGTAATTTTTGCATGAGGTGAAAATAGGAAGATAGCTTGAGGATTAAATAGGAATTAATTTTCTAGTGGAAATAACAACAAGAGTTGTTGTGGTTTAGTGGTTAGAGCTTTGGAATCAATTCTTGAGGTCTTGGGTTCGAATTCCATCATAGAAGCTTTAGCTTGATTAAATTTTATTTTTTTGCTTGGGGAAGAATAATTTCGGCCTTATGAGCTTGGAGTAAGATAGGGATGATGTCCTAAGAGAGACATGTTAGGAGTAACCTCATTCTACTCCCTTACCCTACTCGAATTTCCTAAAGGGAATTCATTTTCCTTTGATATTTGATTTTCCTTAATTCTCAACTCATTAGTTTGATCAAGTGATTCTAGCCATTTTCTTTCCAGAAATTTCAGTAAAGTGCTGTGATCTTGTAGGATCAAAATGTCTTAGTAAAAGACTTCTTATGGTCTGAAAAATGTGGAAGAGTTGTGGGAAATTCCAAGAGGAAAAAATCCCTCTAGTGAGCTTGCTGAAAATTCACTATAGCTAGTTCATCTTCCTTCTTGGAATGAGCTGAAATTTTCCAGCTTAATGTGCCTTAAAAGTGTCGAGTTTCTTAGCTAACATTCCCTCCCAAATGCTGCCAAAAAAAAGGTCTTTAGGATCAGTTTGCAATCTGAATTTCTTGGCAATTTTCGGACTGCTCAAAGCTGGAGCAACAACATGAAAAATTCCTGTACAAATCGCCACTTTTAGAGTCCAAAACCAAGCTATTTTCTTCCAGATTTTGTGCAGCACCTTGGCCATATTTTTCCTCCATGAAGAAGGCTGGAAACCAACCTTGAATACTCCCAAAATTCCCCTTCAAACTCTCTGCAAGTTGGATGGAAATGGCAGCCGAAAATCAGTCTAGAAAATTTCTGTCGAGCGAAATTCTGTGCAGGAAAAATTTCCAGCTTTGTTTCCTAATCTTCTTCCAGCCAAAACACCACCCTTGTTCTGCATAAACCTTCCTTAAACCTCCAATAACAGAGCTCCATTGTTTTCCTTAGGCTTCTGCACGAAATTCAGCAATGGCTGTCCGAAAATCTCTCCAACAAATCCCTGCAATTATGTTTGATTGATTTCAAATATTCCAGCCACCTTTGTTTAGCAACTTTACATAATGCATTCCCCAAATAATCAGACTTCTTCTTCACCATTGAGCACCCTACTTTTGGCCACCATAAGCTTCCATAAACCAGCATTAATCCCACCGAAATTCTGTTCAAACAGTCGGCCATGGCAGACTTCCAAAGCTCTCCAACAATCAAGATATTCTTGGAATATTTAGTTTCCAAATTCACTTCCTAAAATATTCTTCAAGGATTGTAACAACTAACCTTTCCTTTTCCCTTCCAAATCAGAGAAACAACTTCCTAAACCCTACAAAAATTCGGCCAGCCCTAGCTCTCACAGAATTTCGGCAGCTACACAAATCCAATCTCTCGAATTCTCTCAACCTCCAAGAACACACACACTACACTAGAAACCCCTACCTCTTTCCTTCACCTAATACCCCTCCAAACCATCTCAAATCCTCTCTAAAACTTTCAGATTTGACCTACTCACTGCCGTGAGTCCATCAACCCCATTCTTAACATCAAACTGCACAAATTATCTTGCTACTTCGGATCAAAACCAAGAATTTCTGTGAAGGACAAGAACACCTTCAAGGTAAATTTATTCTAACAACTTCATCTCCTCCAATCTTGATCTCTAATGAGAACCTATGTGTATAAACATGCTAATGGTTTCTTTTCCTCTCTCTCTCTCTCTCTCTCTCTCTCTCTCTCTCTCTCTCTCTCTCTCTCTCTCATGGCCGGAAACCTCCCTCTCTTGTCCGGATGGCTCATTTTCCCCATGTCCATGTTTTCGCCATCTCCCTTAGACAAAGTTAGGCATCAAGGAGTTGAGATCTATTCTAAACTCCTTCAAAGCATTCATCGATCAAGTAAGTCCCTTCAATCCTTCTTTTAAACTCTAGAATCATGTCTCTAGGATGATGTTGATAGTGGGTGGATGGTGATAAGATTTGAGTATGTATTATTGAGATTGAAGCATGAATATGTGTATAATTGTGAAGGAGATGGGATTTATGCATGGAAGAATTATCTTGGTTGATTGTGTGATGATTTGAGGTTTGATGCATGTAGTATTTGAGACAAAGCATGCTAGAGATTATGTCACATTTGGTGAATAGGATTTATATGCATGTTAGATTATTGAAGCCATGATCATATTTATGCTAATAGAGGTTAGATCATGTCTTAATAAATTTAGATCTATGCTTATGTGCATGATTTGGATGATTTGAGGAATGGAATGATTGCATATGTTCTTGATTGTGGTTAGCCATAGAAATTTGACCATGGTCTAGTTGTCCCTAAACTAATTTTATTTCATAAATAAAATATTTAATGATATAAAATTTTCTAGTAAATGTCGAAAAAATCCTAGGAAGGGTAGATTTGGATTATTATATACATAAAGGATATTTTGGTCAAATAAATAATAATTTTGCTAGAAAATAAAATAAATAAATATTATTTAAAATAAAGAAATCAATTGAAGCCTTTTATGGAAATAATTATAATTAGTAAAATATTTATTAAATCAAATCCCTTTTTAAAAGTTTACTTATTATTTTCCAAGCAGGACTCATTAAATTTAATCTCAACTAGTTTTAGCAACCAATTATTTTCTAACAACTAAACTATTATTAAATCATTATTTTACTTATTACTACCTAGGACTCTTGAGCAAATAAACTCTAAATTTTCCCTAGCTAGATTTAAACTTTCAACTTATTAGAAATTATTGCCCAAACCATTAATTATTTTAAATATCAAATTAGGCTCAACCTACAAACCTATTTATGTATTGTTTGGCCTTAAAGCTTGGGACACTAGGATCATGGTAGTAGTAAGAGGAGTTGATTTAAAATTGAGGAAGTGGATTGTAGCTTGGAATTGATTGTGATTTGTATTTGCCCATGTGGGGTTAGGTCAGCTGTTGGAGATCTTGTTGTTGTGAGCAAGAATCAGGTAAGCTCCTGCATAAAACCTGATTGTTGAAAAATGTTTAATTATGGCAAGCCAAATGTAGAGTGCATGGACACTCATTTTTGTAAAGACAATTGAGGGTTGTCTTCTGTTTTATTTCCGTCAAATGAGTTATTTGAAAATTTTCAAGTAGATTTACTCAAACTTATAACTCTTTCTGAAACTGTTTTTGACAATGATTTTGGAAACCCTTTATTTGCCATGTTCAAGTGGAACTGTGTTTGTTCATTTTTCCCAAGTGGGATACGTTACGTTGAGTACTTAATAATGGTGGACTACTAAGACTAGTCTTTGAGGGGTTAGGGTAAGTCTCTCAGTAGGTGGCCACCTCTGAGGGGTGAGTCCTTCCTGGATAGGACGTCAGTCCAGTAGGTCGTGCCGGTCCGAGCTAGCAGTGTTCTCTTCAGGCAAGTGACTGTGTTATGCCGGAATGGACACCCAGTTGTTGTTTGGGTATAGAGAAGGAGGAGTATCTTGCCCAGTAGGCCAATCACCTACTTTTGTCAGTCTGCACAAAGTGTGGCATTCTGACCGGCAGTATGCATAAAGTGTGGCATGCTGACCATTCAGTTATGGAGCCTAACGTGTGGTAACCCGTAATCCTTTCTTTCGAGTGGTTGATTTTATAAATTATGTATGGCTAGAAATGCCAAAACACCACTCTTGTTTTTTACGGATGTTTATTGCTTGCCAGTGATCTCTTATAAAGAATTTTATACTTTGCATTCATGAAATGTTTTCACCGACACATAAACACACATGGACTTATTGAGATTTCTGTCTCACCACCTTTTTACCATGTTTTCAGGTCGGTCCTGCTGTGGGGACGAGTAGCTAGATTATGCCCACTTTGGAAGATTTATGATGATTTATGTTTGTGTAAAGTTATGGAGAGATAAGAGTGGATGAATTTTTATTATGGATTTGTTTTTGGTATTCTTAGATTTATTTTGGATAGATGTTTATTTTGGGATGTAATAAATATTTAAGTTCAAGTATCATTTATTTCCTCTATTTTATTTGTATGACCTAGTTATAAAGACCCCTTGTCCCTTGGACGGAGCGACATTCCTGGCATTGGTGGGCCTAGGTAGTGGGGTGTTACAATGATGGTATCTTAGTAATATATAATGACCACCCCAAAGTCCAGAAAGTCAAGTGGCTTGACATGAACCTTTCAATTGCAAAGTATCAATGTAATAAACTCCTTTCATCGTACTATATCTCACTCGGTTTGGAGTATGAAATTAGTGCCAACTTCTTCTAGAATATAATTAATTCTAGTCCGAATTTATTAGTCCTTGGTCTAAAATACATTACTCAACATGTAACACCCTACCACCTACGTACCCAGATAGGGTAGGATGTCACCCCGTCCAGAGGACTAGGGGTCTTTCTAATGAGGTACAAATAATAAATAATAAAAATAAAGAAAAAAATAAACTAAATAAATTAATAAAAATACTCTTATTACATTCGAGAGAAATACTTATACAAATCCGAGAGATTAAAACTAACAAACACCTCTTGAAAGAAAAAGAAATCAAAATAAAAAAATAAACAAATGGATGATCATCTCTTATCCCTTCAACCTGCTTAATATATGTACTCTCTTGCAATCATGATATAAGAGGTGTGAGATTGGCATCATAGTAAGTCCCATGTGTGTAAGTGTCAAATATAACTATTTTGTGCATGCAAGTTTATCAAAATTACAAAATTGTGTTTGCAAGTCAATTTCATCAATAATAGTTATACAAAGGAACCTTGCTCCATGAATCCAAAATAGTTCACAAGAAATTATCATTTCATCATATTCATAATTCATCAAGTAAGGATTAGCAATGATTCAAACAGTAGTATCACAATCCATATCATAGTTACCACCATGATAGAATCCTAATGTATTCTTTCAATAATGGACAGTGGGGGATCCTCCCACTAGCGTTAGATACTCCTCAATCTCTACACCCAACACTCCGGTTGTCCAACCTGGATCAACAATGTCCACATGGACTAATATGCTAGCTCGGACGGTCTGACTAAGTAGTACTATCGCCTATCCAAGTTGTATTCATCTTCTGGAGGTGGCATCTTGCTAGAAGACTCACTCTTACTCTTCAAGACTAGTACCACTAGCCTACTCCGCTTAGTACTCAACGCTCCACATTTAGGGACATAATCATTTTTTCTTTTTTTTTTTTATAAATTTCTTTGATTAGCTTGACTACAAAACGTGGTTTTTTTGTAATAGTATTTCCAAATCGTTTAGTGATAAAGTAGGAAATCATTTTTGAGTTTTAATAGTTAAAATTTGATAAACTCATTTAGAAAATAAAATATTCATGTTTCCAACCCAAGTTTCAAAACAACACAGTATAACTCATCATGTTTAGCCAACGTTTCAATTCTCTTGTCAAAACATCATATTGACATCAATTCCAAATAACATTGTAAAAATTGCTTGCAAACATGTAACATTTATCAAAACGGTTATGCAGAGACTTACTTGGATAAATCAACAGCTAGACCTAACTCAAATGATTGCCCTTACTTTAACTCCTTCCTTATCTAGAATAAATGATTCTATAATTAGAATCCAAATATTACATCCACTATTTCATGCAACATGATTCTCATGATCTCATTAATCATCTAATTCATCCATGGTATCTAGATAATTTAATTCATTAGATCACATACGCAACTTCCTTTGCCATGCTATTGATCATAACCATGCATTCATCCAAATTAAATCACTATATGACAACTCTTATATTTAACTAGCATAAAATCATCATAATCAGCCACATAAACATCAAAAGATCTCATCTTTGCCTACTTAGCATAGATCTAGATTCATCATGACAAGATGCATCAATGTCCTATCTCATACATGCTTTGTCTATGTCTCACATCAACATATTTATCATTCTAGTCCATTCATGCTTTCATACTAGTCTCCGTAAGCATTCACAAGACATTAATTTAAAGATCAAAGTCATTTAAATTAGTAAGGATAGGATCTTGATTACCTCTTAGCGAACTAGATTTAAAACATGGCAACTCCTTGATGACTAGCTTGAGCTTGATCGGTTGTTGAAGATATTGGTCTGCCTAGATGTCCTTGATTGAGACTTACCAAGAAAGGGATAAAATCAGTCCCTTATGGACGTGATTTAAGGGAGAAAAGAGAGAAAGAATGGAGTAAGAGATGAATAGAAGGGTTGAAGATCGATTACCTTGTAGGGTGTTTTGGTTTTGGCTTTGATCTTGGAGTAGGCGGGCCGAATTTTTGAGCAGGCAGAATGCTGTTTCTTTCATGAGTTTGAGAGGCTGAGAGGGTAGGAATTTCATGGTTTGCTAGACAAAAAAGACTAGGTATTGGTGTTTGGGTGTTTGGTAGAGTTCTACCTTGTTAGAGATTCTTGATCACAAGAGAAAAACTTGGACAGCTTTGGTCCTTCTTTGAATACCGAAACTGGGCAGTGGTTTGGGGGTTGTTGCTGCTGTGTTTTTGGAGCTTATGATGACCGAAAAGTTGGACAAAAAGAGGGGAGAAATTAGGCTGGTTTTTGGTCTCCAAGATGGTGAGAATGAGAGAAGAAAGAAGAGTCTTTGTGTAGTTATTTTTTGCTTGATAACTAGAGAGATTTTGTGCAGGTTTTTGTCTGGAATTTTAGTGCAGAATGGGGCTGATTGTGACTGAAAATCTGAAGGAATAGGAGGGGAAATTCTGGTATTTTTTTTTTGGCTAAAAAAAGGTCCTGATTGGTTAAGGTTTTCTTGGATAACCCTACCTTGATTTTGAAGAGTTTAAGTTGAGCTCCAAGAGCTCTTAAAGGTGGTGGCAACTTTGAGGGACTTTCCAGAAAAATATATGAAGGAATTAGGTTATTTATTTAAGAAATAATTCAATGAATTCCATATATTAATTTGAGTATTTAAATAGCTATTAAATAATTATTTTTCAATATAAAATTCTGGTTTTCTTTTTCTTAAAGCTTACCAAAATTCCTCCTCCTTTTTCCCCAATATTTTGAAACACATATTCTAGAAGATAAGTGCCTCATTTAAAAATCCAGCATTTATCCTTTTATTTCCTTTTAAAATTATTTGAAGAAAATTAAAATATGGAGACTTATCTCCTTAAGAAGTGGTAGCTACTTGAAGGAAATAAGCTATATTTTTAAATTCTTTATTTCCTACTAATTTACTAAGATATAGCTTTCCAAAATCCAGATTAGAAATATTTAAAATTCTCTAAAAGATTATGATAAGATATTAGAAATAAGGATTTAATTTATTTTCAAATGCTTTATAAGATAATTCCCAAGATAAATCATACTTCTAAATTTTAGGAATTGGCTCCAAGATGGCGGCAACCCAAGGAGGATTTCGGCTAAGGCTTAGAAAAAATTAGGGAAGAGAAAATAAAAGAAATGAAAGGATTTGAAATAGCTAGGATTCGAACTCAAGTCCATTAAGAATTAAACATCAAACTTTATCCACTATTCCACATTAATTCTTGTGTAAATATTCCCCTAATTAAATTCCCTTAATTCCTACTCACTTGCTTCATCTTCTTCCTAATGAATTCTCCCCAATAAAACAAAAAACTTAACTAACTCAAATAACACAACCATTTCAAGAGCAAATTAATTCATGAAATAACAAACTCGTGAAACTCATATTTTCATCAAAATAATTTAATTTACCAAATGCAACATAAAAATGCTATGACATGTATGACTTTTCCCCACATAATAAATGTAGCTTAATACGGGGTATTACACAACATATGTATTATTTGGAACTATTTCTAACACATAGTTTTTTTGGCCAAGGGCTTCTTTAGAAATGATTCCCTACAAATGGTTGTGAGATATATGCCCATACTATTATAAGTGATGAATTCTTTATTGGCCTTTTTAACTACTTTCGTTTACTTTATATTGTATCCAATATCCATCCTATAGACAGTCCCCTGATGAGACTCAAAAGATTAGAATCAAGTATAATACTTAACAAATAAAGTACATTGGAGATTTTAAGTCTAAAGATACTAGCACATTTGGTATAATGAGATTCTATCACTGGCACTAAATAGCTATTTATGTGATTATTTCATAGCTAGGTCATCCAATGTACTTGTGTAACACCCCACCTTTTACTTTCAATTCACTACTATTTGTAATAGGATGAGAATTTATATCAATGGCCAGAACAAAAGATGATCAGTATAATGAGACGAATATTTTGGTATAATAATATCTAGTCGGGACCTGGAAGTAATTATTGAATTTGTTCTACTCGTACTCTAAATTTTTAGAAGGCTATTATTATTAACAAAATAAGAATTTTAGGGTACTTTGAAAAGAAAATTTGATCAGTGTGATGAAACGCACGTTTTGTTGTGAATTATGCTACTTGGGGTATCGGGGGCATTTTTGTCATTTTGATTGCGCCTGCGACTTTGACCACATTGACCAAGTAGAGAAGGAATTGAAGAATTTAAGTGTTACCAATGCATTCTGTGGAATTTTTGGAGTTGATTAGTGAAATAAAATATTTTTCCGTTACGAACCCGATTTTGGTTATTTCCGAAGAAAATAGAAAAATGCGGTTGAAAATGGGATGTGTGGCTTTTTGTGATTGGTGGCCAAGGATAAGTGTCAAATAATAAGAGGATGCATGAAAGGTTCATACAAGACTTCTTAAATAAGCTTTGCAAAATAAATGAAGGATGATGTGTAATTTTGTGATTGGAACACATCACTTGTGGGCACACTTGATTAAGGTTTTAAGCAATATAATTGGCTAATATTTAGACCAAGAGAAGATGAACAAATGGTGAAATTGGCCAAGAATTTTGTTGGCCTTGCAAGAAGAAATAAGGTAATTTTTGTGAAGGAAATACAAGTGGTTGATGTGTAAATTTTTCATTGGAACACACCTACACATTAGCCACCATACAATTAATTGATATAAAATTTTCTCAGCCAAATTTCTGATAAGAATGGCAGTGGGAAGGCTATTATAACAGCTAGAATTTTGGCCAGCCTTGAAGAAGGAAGAACAAGAGAAAATAAGGAAAGAAAAGCTAGAGAAAACTAGGGAGAAAAAGAAAAAAGAGAGAGAAAGAAAGAAGTGTGTGTGTGTGTGTGTTCTTGATGTTTTTGGAGCAAAATCACACCAAATAGCCTCAAATACAAGGTAAAAACCTACCTTACTTGAATTAAAGTTGTTGTTGGGTGAATGATGATTATGATGATGTGAATTTTAACATAAAAATATGACTTTCATGTATTGATTTCAGATCAAAGCTAGGGTTAGTGAACTTTTGTGTATAAACTTTATATATGCTTGTATATGTGCTGACTGCCTAAGGGCCTTTGAATGATGTTTTGTGTGAGGAAGAACTGAATAATTATGGTAACTTGAAGGCTTATTTTCGGTTGAAGAGGTGATGATAAAAGTAGAGTAAAAATGAAATTTACTTGGTGGGAAAAAAACAAATGGTTCAAACTAGCCTTTGATTAGAAGAGATGAATTTGTGTTGAATAAGTGTGACTTTTGTGAGCTACTGGAAATCTAGAAATTCAGAATTAAAGATGATTTGAAGGAGGATTGAATGAATTAATGGCTCCAAGGTGCTAAAGGCTAAAGGAACACTTGGGGCTGATTTCGCCCAGTAAAATGTCACGAGAACTAGGAATTAGAAAAAGGATAATAGATAATTAAAGTTAAGAGTCTTACGGTTGTTTTGGTATATCATAGAGCTAAACCAGAGTTGTGGATTAAAAGTTATGTGCAAAACAAAATCATGTGTTAATTTGTGAAATTCCAAAAAAATGAGTCCGAAAATGGATGAACTTAAGAATGATTAATTATGTCATTTTGGATGAAATAAATGAGAAATATGAAGTAAATCCCTTGTTTATGAAGGGAGGAAGGATGTGGGAAAAGTAAAATAAAAGAATTGATCAAACGATGAAAAAATGACGTGAACGAATGTTGAACATTTTCCTTAACTGTCGGCTATACGTCGGTTGGACGTTGGCGAATCGTCGGGCATGTCGGCTAGACGTCAGCTAACCGTTGGCTATTTTTTGGCCAAACACGATTTGACCCGAAAACGATATTTTGTGTAGGTTTGTCAGTAAACAACCAACGGAACGTTGAAAATGGTGGAAATGATGGTTGAACGGACGTAAACGGAAAGAGTTTAGTTAGAACACGAGGTAAGCCTCTTTGATTTCTAAAACCTTTGAAAGCTAGTGTGCTTCACTTTGCCATGAAATGCTATGTTTTATAGCATTTTGGAAATCTCTGAATATGTTTAAGGTTTATCTGAACAAGAATTATGTTATGCCATTTTGGGCTCGATTGAACATCATAATTGATTTGGAAACCTTACTAGATGATTAAAGCATAAATTTTGGGAATTTTGTCCTTTTGGATTAAATAGTTGGGATTTTTGAAAAATGGTGATTTTCGGAATTGGGTATTCATAAATTGACTAAAATGCCCTATTGATACATTTGACGGAAACGTGTTTGGAAACTTTAAATTTAATTCTCCATTGGGATTAAAATTCTGGCATTTCTTGAAATGAGTTCCTTTTAGAATCAGGTATTTGAAAAATAATCCAAGTGTCCTTATTGGAATGTTTATGAAAACCTTTGGAATTAGGTAATCGGTAAATGATCAAAATACCCTTATTAGAACTTTTGTGAATACTTTTCAAAATGGGTAAGGGTAAAATGACTCGAATACCATCGGAATGACTTTTGGAATCGAGTATAGGTAAAATGACCTAAATACCCTTGGAAATGACTTTTGTGATCGAGTATAGGGAAAATGACCCGGATACCATTGGAAATATGTTTTTATGTGTGAACAGAACTCTTTATCCTATTTTAACATGATTTTAGAAAATGATCTCTCGTGATGAGATTGACTTTTGGAAAATGACTTTTTGATCCCTGAAATTATTTTATTGGCCTGGTGTGCCATGAAATGAATTGATTGGCTCTGCGAAGCATATGTGAATGATGATCTGACTTGTGAGTCAATGGGATTAAATTCTGGAAAATGTTGTTTTGCCCCAAAAATATTTTGATTTGAAAATCCTGCGGGATCAGATAACCCTCTAGCCTGATAAGTCAGACGGGGTTGGTATTGTTAACGTTGAGTACTCAACAATGACTTTGATCTTTGTACTAGCTTATGTTAGAGATAGATGACCCCAAGTAACCTAGCTAGTTCTGGGGATTGTCTTACTCCAAACAGGGCGACAGGATATTGAGATAAGTCATTCTGGCTAGCCGTTTAACACCAGGCAATTGCCGCGTCTACGGGCGCTTCTTATTTTGGGTCATTCGCTGGATGCTGGGCGGGGACACTTAGCGCGTTTGACTCATTCCCGCCTTGACGGTAATTGACATCAGGATTGGGACCCCTGGCTTATGGTGGCAAGTAAAAAATTGTGTGCTGTGGTACACTAGGTGTGCTGCAGTATACCTGAGCAGAAGTATGATGCGGTGTACTTATTTCGGCGATGCACGGTTGAGTACTAGAGGCTGCGGTCTCAGTACAATGATATGTGGCGCCGAAGGCAAGAACTGTGGGACTTGCATATGGATATAGGCTGACCTTCTATTGGAGAAGTGCTTGTGATTTGAAAAAAAAAAAAATTGGGGCAACGATTTGAAATTGAAATACAGTTTTCCAAAAATGATTGAGTTGTGAATAAACTCATCGTTAAAGAGTTTTTGAATTGTTTCCAATGAACAAATTGAAGGCATAGAAAAAGAAAAACATAGGGCACGCAGTGGAAGCGAAGATCAAAAATGGGAAAAAAACAAGAATAGGGGATTCCCGAACAGAGCCGGCGTCGGCTCCGATAGCCCTAGTCGGCGCCGGTTGTGATCTGGCGAGATTCCGAGGTTAAAATTTTTTTACCTCTTCTCCTCATTCTAAGAGTTGGCTAGACCGGAATGTGTACTACCGGGGTAAGTACGCTAGTGGAAGCCTCTGGTGTGATTCCTGCAAGTCTCCTACTCCGTCTTTGCATGTAAGTGAATGCCAATCCCTTGATCTTCCAATATATTGCCTGCCTAAATCTGTTTAGTGAACAACTACAGACAAAAGAACCTTTTTTCTGGAGAGAGAGAGAGAGAGAGAGAGAGAGAGAGAGAGAGAGAGAGAGAGAGAGAGAGAGACGTATGGCATTTTCACAGAGAAGAAGCCGTCTCAGAGAGTGTGTGTTCTGTGTGTCAACCACGTTGTTTCCAATCCTCCTATTTAACCTAAATAAAAACCCTAAGTTAAACTGGATTGGGCCATTAGACTCTTAGTTTAACCTTTTGGGCTTAATTAATTATTCTAATTAGAACCACATAAATGGCCCAATTATTAATTAATTTTCCAGCCTAAATAAAGTAGTCTAATTAACAAGCCTATATTAGTTTAGTCACAGGTTAATCTTTAATAATTCAAATTGGGCCAAAGCCCTGAATAATTAATTAACCCACTAAACTAATTTAATTAATTTTCTCACCATGGAACTTTATTTTATTCTAGCCCAATAATTAAATCAGGCTATTTAAAATAAAATAAATTTCATTTAATTTAAGATCAATTCTTTAGCCTGTAGTTAATTAGGACTCACGGTCTATACTGGGGACCAAAAGACACACCGCCTTGGCTACTAAAATGACCAAAATACCCTTGCCATATAAATAGTTGTATTTTACATTTTAAATATTTCTTAATATCACCATAAGGAAATAGTGACTCCAAAGACAATGCTGCATTTGCAAAGTGTCCGACCTACAGGTGTAATGACTAAAATAGCCCTCTATACATCACCGTACATTTAGAGAGGAAGAAATATACTAACACCTCTCTAAATGACATCTACCATCCTTAGGCTTCTAGTCCAATCATCCACGACTTCTTGGATTGTTTTCGCTTTTCAAGGGAGCTACCCTAAAGCAAACATCCAAGTAATGTTTCCCAAGGCCCTGGATATTTAGATCATTCAGACAATCACAATGGGTGATATAGTATAGAAACTATCTTATACAAGTTTGTCTTAACTAACTAGTCACATATACCCAATATGCAAGTATATTGGCCATACGATAGAACCTCAACTATAGCATATCAAAGTATATGCTTCCAGCTTCGTTAGACCACCAACTCATACTCAAGTCGTAGAGTACTAGTCCACGTTGTAGCGGTAGTAGTCTAGGTTTCTACTATATAGTACTTTTAGAAACCACTACTACAGATCCTGTTCTACGTATTTGAAATACGCTTATGTCATGAAGTGAGTGGACTACTCACTGGCTAAAGGTAAGCCATTCCCTATTTAGAATTCACAACATAATAACGTAGACAAGATGAGATTCCCATTCTCATAAATTGGTTTAGACCGAATGTTTATGTGTTAAGTAACCCGTGATCCATACCTTACTGTGAAAGACCTTCATTCACATGGACCACTTACTTAAACACAATGGGTCTTTTCCAAACGTAATTGTGCACAAATAAAATTGTAAATTCACAAACAATTTTTGAATATAAATTCTTCTATTAAAACATTCGATATTTAAATCAGAAACCTAGTCTAAGAGGGCATATTTCCCAACAATCTCCCACTTGCACTCTAAGACTAAGTAAGTCCGTAGGTGCCCACCCTTATGGTGTCTAAGTGTCTCTTGAAAACTCTCTCAACCAAAGGCTTGGTGAATGGATTTGCTAGATTATTCTCGGAGGCAATCTATTCCACCACGACTTTCTGTCTCTGGATGAAATCCTGGATCATGTGGTACTTTCTCTCGATGTGCTTCCCCTTCTTGTGGTTCTTGGGTTTTTTTGGATTGTGATACTGCTCCAGTGTTGTCACAATACATCTCAATCGGCTTGTCCACGTGTGGCACAACTCCAAGTTCTGAAAAGATCTTTCAGAGCCAGACTGCTTCCTTGGATGCCTTCAAAGCTACCACATACTTAGCTTCCATAGTTGAGTCAGCAATATAAGATTATTTGATACTCCTCCATAAAATAGCTCATTCAGACAAGGTGAAGATATATCCACTTGTGGATTTTCTCTTATCCTTATCCGCTTGGAAGTCTGAGTCTGTGTATCCTGTAGGAACCAAGTCATCAGCCATGTGAACCAGCATATAATCTCTCGTTCCCTTGAGGTACTTGAGTATATGCTTTACAGCTTGCCAATAAACCTTCCCAGGGTTTAACTGATATCTGCTAACCAAGCCTACAGCAAAGCAGATATTTGGCCTAGTACACAACATGGCATATATGAGACTTCCTACAGCCGAAGTATAGGGAATCCTACTCATTCTGTCCTTTTCTTCTTGAGACTTAGGACAGTCCCTTGAAGAAAATGACAACCAATGTCTGTAAGGGATTAGAGCTCCCTTGCATGAGTTTATGCTATACCTGGCCAACATCTTGTAAATGTATGCCGCTTGGGATAATCTTAACATTCTCTGCTTCCTATTTGTAAGAAGTCTAATCTCGAGAATGTAGCTGGCTTCTCTTAAGTCCTTCATACTGAATTAACTAGATAGCTAAATCTTTGTAGATGACAATGACCCTACATCATTTCCAATGAGTAGAATGTCATCCACATATAAGATAAGAAAAGCCACATTAATGCCTTCAAGTTTCCTGTACACGCATGGTTCATCCTTGTTTTGAACAAAACCATAAGACTTTACAATCTCATCAAAACGAATGTTCCATGTCCTTGATGCCTGCTTAAGTCCATAAATGGGCTTCTTAAGCTTGCAAACCATATGTTCTTAGCCCTCAGCAATAAAGCCTTCCGGTTGGGACATATAGATGTCTTCACTAAGATGGCCATTTAAAAATGCCATCTTGACATCCATTTACCATATCTTGTAGTCATAATAACATGAGATGGCAAGAAGGATACGGATGGACTTAAGCATGGCTACCAGGGAAAATTTTTTCTCATAATCGATTCCCTCTTTCAGAGTATACCCTTTTGCCATATGCCTAGCTTTGAAGGTTTCCACCTTCCCATCTACTCTCCTCTTTCTCTTGTATACCCACTTGCACCTTATAGGTTTTATCTCTTCAGGTGAAGCTACAAGATCCCAAACTTGATTGAGATACATAGACTCAATCTCGGCTTTCATTGCTTCATGCCATAGATTTGCATCGGCATTAGCAATAGCCTTCTCGTATCTAGTAGGATTTTGTTCTTGATGGTCGTAGACTAGCTCGAAGGCTTCTGCCGTCCATCTTTTCGAAACCCCAGACATTCTCCTACTACGACGAGGTTCCATATGTACAGGTTTTTGAGGTTGTGCCTCTTCTTGTTTCACAATCGGGTCAGAAGAAGTTGCTTCTGAAGATAACTTCTCTTCTAGTTCCAACCTAGTTGAACCTTTTGTGGAAGTACTTTCATCATCCTCTAGGTATCTAGCGTTGGTATTAACCAGCACCTTCTGCTCTTTAGGATGATAAAAGTAACTACCCTTTGTCCCTTTTGGATATCCAACAAAATAGCATAATTTTGATCTTGGTTCCAACTTGTCTTTTTTGACCAGTACATAAGTTGGACAACCCCAAATCTTGAGATGATTCAGACTTGGCTTACGCCCAGTCCACATCTCATAGGGAATCCTAGGTACTGACTTGGAAGGCACCAAGTTCAGAATGTATGTCGCTATTTCTAGGGCATAACCCCAAAAGGACATTGGAAGAGTAGCATGAGACATCATGTTTCGGACCATTTCCATCAATGTCCTATTCCTTCTCTCAGCTACTCTATTCTGTTGGAGTGTCCCCGGTGTAGAGAGTTAGGATACTATCCCATGATGTACCATGTAGTCCTTGAAATCACAAAGGATGTACTCTCCACCACGATCCAATCGTAAGGTCTGGATCAATTTACCTGTCCAACACTCCATTTCAGCCTTAAATTTTTTGAACTTGTCAAAAGAGTCAGACTTATGTCTCATCAGGTAAACGTAACCAAACCTTGTACAATTATCCGTGAAAGTGATAAGTACTCAAAACCTCCTGTAGCTGGTGTAGACAAGGGACCACACACATCAGTGTAAACAAGACTCAATACCTCCTTAGCTCTATCCACCTTAGGGGCAAATGACCTTTTGGTAATCTTTTCCACCAGGCATCAGGCAGGACTCATATTGAGGCCAATTTTCCAATCTCAATGAGCCCAATGGCCCATCATGGATCAACCTCTGAATCTTGGTTGAGTTGATATGACCCAACCTTAGATGCGAAAGATAAGAATCATTGACATTGGTCTTTCTCTTCTTTGTTAAAGGTTTAGATTGAACGTTATTTAATTGATTGTTAATAGGGTTTAAGAAAAATAAATTTCTATACATGTGCCCAGTACATAAAATTTCTCCATCTATACTGATAGAAATACCAGAATGGAAAGATACAGAATATCCTTAATTTATTAGTTTTGCAACTGAAATCAAATTCTGATGAAATCCAGGTACATAAAAAATATCTTTCAAAATCACTATTCTATTACATTAAAAAACAAGATCCAGTTCTCTCACTGCAAGAGCCCAAACTTGTGCTCCATTTCCCACACGTAGTCTATGTTCACCCTTCTGGAGTCTTCTAATCTTTCTAAACCCCTGCAAGGAGTTACATATGTGATTAGTGGCTCATGAATTAACAGTTCAAGTGGAAGTTGATCTAACCATTAATATAGACTCTAGATAGAAAACATTACCTTTGGGGTTTTCTTGGCTTGAAGATCTGGACACTCCTTTTTCCAGTGTTCCTTCCGTCCACATTTGAAGCATTTACCCTTGGGTTTGTCTTTGGGCTGGGTCTTCGGCTGGGCCGGTGCGTTCCCCTTCTTTTTCTTGAACTTCCTAGGCTTGGGCCCAATTTTAGAAGATGAAGCCTTAGTAATCATAGCCTTAGATTATGGCTTTATGACCTTCTATGCCATTTGGAGCTCCTTCATCAACTCAGTCAAATCCATGTTCAACTTGTTCATGTTATAGTTCAACTTGAACTGAGTAAAGAAACCCGGTAGAGATTTGATAACTATGTCCACTTGGTTCTCGGGGTCAATGATAACCCCTAAAATTTCTACCTCCACGAAAATAGCAATCATCTTGAGTATATGCTCTCTGACTGATGCTCCCTCAGCCATCTTAGTGTTAATGATGGTTTGAAGAGCCTCCTATCTTGTGGGCCGGCTCTTATCCGCAAACATCATAGCTAATGATTGAGTTATGTCATACGTAGTGGTCATGTGCTCATGTTTGGACTGGAGCACATTAGACATGGAGGCCAACATGTAACAACGAGCCATTTTGTCAGCCTTCTTCTATGCCTTCTCAGCCTCACGCTCCTCGGCAATGGAACCCTCCCCGATAACAGGGCAGGTTTCGAACAGGACATACTTATACTCCTCTGCTGTGAGTATTATGTCTAGGTTCCTTTTTCAGTCCATATAGTTTGGTCCCGTTAGCTTATTCTCCCGGAGAATAACGGCCAATGGACTAAAAAAACCTCCCACCATTTCTGAAAAATCAAAAAATAAAAGAAAAAGATTCAGTTTGTGAAAAAAAAACAAATCTGTGCACTTTATCCTTATTATCAAAATTGATAATAATCAATTTGGCTCTTAGGAAAACTGACATAGCTTCTTGGGAAGATTAACAGTTTTCTAAGCTAAGTGTGTTAACCACTACAAATTAATTTCCCTTCTAGGTAATGATCTAGAAGATAACTCCATTAAGGGGATGACCGTTTCCTCTCATTTTCTATGGACATACCTCGCACTATGCCCTCCAACGAAGGGCTGGCTAATCATAGTACATGCCCCGGGTTATTAATTACATCCTTCCATTAGATCTAGATCCTTGTGGTATCCCTATCCTATACGGGTTCACTCCCAGGGTGATGCGAGGGGACCCACGATCTTTAATGAGAATCGTGATGGAAGCCATGGGGCCGTTGGAACCACTCTCCCACTTTGTCTTTTAAAACAAAGGTTTTCTGAAAAATATCCTTTTGAAAATTTCCATTAAGTTTTCCCTTAACTCAAAAATAAAATATCCAAGTCCATAAAAATCTCTATGTCAAGGTTTAAATCATTTGAGAGTTTTTCCCATGGACTAATTTTATTTAAGTTAAAAACTTAATGATTTCAAAAATTTTTCAATTAAAACTTTTTAGAGACTTTGGTCTCAAATTTATTTGACAAAACATTTTTCTTGTACCAAAATTAAAACAAAATGGCTTTCTATTTTAACTTACAAAAATATCTAAATCCAATATATTTTCTATGTCAATGATTAAATCCTTTAAGAAAATATTTAAGGATTAATTTTTGTTCAAGCTAAAATAACCATTTAATTTGTAGAAAAAAATAGTTTCCTTGTAAAAAACATTCCTAAAGACTTTGGTCTTTGAGAAAACATGCACACAGGTACAAAAATAAATAGCATGCTACAAAACAATAGACATTTTCATGCTCTTCTATTTTTTAAACCTAAGTGCCTAGATAATTGAATTAAACACATTAATTAATTAATTAATGGCCTTGTTTAATCTTAAAATCCCTTACTAATATTTTTCATGCAAAAATATTCCATGAATATTAACTATTGCAAAATATTAACTTTGCCTAGTATGGACCCCAAAACCAAAAGAAATTGCAAGAAAAATTACAAGAAAAAATAAGAAAATTTCCTTGGTCCACTGCACCCGCCGCACAGAATCAGGACCCACACGAAACCAGTGTGCGGATTGGCCTTCCAGACTGACGGCCTGATCCTGCAGTTTTTTTTTCTGTGAATTTCCCCTGTTTTTCTGCGCAACTACTGGCTTCGATGGCTCTCCGATTTCAAACCAAAGACAATGAACTCCAAAACCAACAATTGCCTATACCCATAAACATTGGACTTACACGATTTGCTAAGAAAAATAGTAAATTACAAATCTCCTATACCACTACCCATGAGGTTTAATAGAGAATCTATCCATACAAAAAACAACAAAGGATCACAATTTTAACCATACATATGTGTCCAGTTTTATTCATCTAGATGCATGCTCCCTACATTTTCACAAACCCTTTATGCTCTGATACCAATTGAAGGCATAGAAAACGGAAAACACATGGCACGCAGAGGAAGTGAAGATCAAAAACTGGAAAAAAACAAGAATAGGGGATTCCTGAATAGAGTCGGCGCTGGCTCCAATAGCCCTAGCCGGCGCCGGGTGTGCTCTGGCGGGACTCCAAGGTTAAAATTTTTTTACCTCTTTTCCTCGTTCTAAGTGTTAGTTGGACCGGAACGTGTACTACCGGGGTAGGTACGCTGGTGGAAGCCTCTGGTGCGATTCTTGCAAATCTCTTACTCTGTCTTTGCATGCAGGTGAATGTCAATCTCTCGATCTTCCAGTATATGGCCTGCCTAAATCTGTTTGGTGAACAACTACAGACTAGGGAACCTTTTTTCTGGAGAGAGAGAGAGAGAGAGAGAGAGAGAGAGAGAGAGAGAGAGACGTCTGGCTTTTTCACAGAGAAGAAGCCGTCTCAGAGAGTGTGTGTTCTATGTATCAACCACGTTGTTTCCAATCCTCCTATTTAACCTAAATAAAAACTCTAGGTTAAATTGGATTGGGCCATTAGACTCTTAATTTAACCTTTTGGCTTAATTAATTATTCTAATTAGAACCACATAAATCGCCCAATTATTAATAAAATTTTCAGCCCAAATAAACTAGTCCAATTAACAAGTCTACATTAGTTTAGTCCTAGGTTAATCTTTAATTATTCAAATTGGGCTAAAACCCTGAATAATTAATTAACCCACTAAACTAATTTAATTAATTCTCTCTTCATGGAACTTTATTTTATTCTAGCACAATAATTAAATCAGGCTAATTAAATAAAATAAATTTCATTTAATTTAAGATCAATTCCTTAGCCTATATTTCATTAGGACTCACGGATACTGGGGACCAAAAGACACACCGCCTTGGCTACTAAAATGACCAAAATACTCTTGCCATATAAATAGTTGTATTTTGCATTTTAAATATTTCTTAATATCACCATAAGGAAATATTGACCCCAGGGACAGTGCTGCATTAGCAAAGTCTCCGACCTACAGGTGTAATGACTAAAATACCCCTCTATACATCGCCGTACATTTAGAGAGAAAGAAGTATACCAACACCTCTCTAAATGACATCTACCATCCTTAGGCTTCTAGTCCAATGATCCACGACTTCTTGGATTGTTTTCGCTTTTCAAGAGAGCTACCCTAAAGCAAACACCTAAGTCATATTTCCTAGGGCCCTGGATATTTAGATCATTCAGACAACCACAAGGGGCGATAGTATAGAAACTATCTTGTACAAGTCTGTCTTAACTAACTAGTCACACATACCCAACATGCAAGTATATTGGCCCTATGATAGAACCTCAACTATAGCATATTAAAGTATATGCT
Organism: Voacanga thouarsii; assembly: GCA_026120185.1. Classification (NCBI taxonomy): domain Eukaryota; kingdom Viridiplantae; phylum Streptophyta; class Magnoliopsida; order Gentianales; family Apocynaceae; genus Voacanga; species Voacanga thouarsii. The sequence continues at coordinate 1,727,647 of JANUWF010003373.1, read as the reverse complement.
TCCAGCTTTGTCAGACCACGAACTCATGCTCAAGTCATAGAGTACTAGTCCATGCTGTACCGGTAGTAGTCTAGGTTTCTACCATATAGTACTTTTAGAAACCACTACTACAGGTCCTGTTCTACGTATTCGAAATATGCTTATGTCATGAAGTGAGTGGGCTACTCACTGGCTAAAGGTAAGCCATTTCCTATTTAGAATTCACAACATAATAACGTAGACAAGATGAGATTCCCATTCTCATCAATCGGTTAAGATCGAATGTTTATGTGTGATGTGTTTAGATTTGGGTATAAAAATCATATACAAACTGAGCACATTCCCAATCAAGTTTACATTAAAACGTTAACCCCAAATTACTCATATGAGCAAGCGTACTCATCGTTAACATAGCATAGGGTTTAAACGAGTGTCGATCCTCTTGGAACAAGTATGCATTAATCCCTTTTCTTTCATTGTTTAACCGACTCAATAAAGTGAAAAAGAAATAAAATAAAATAGAAGAAAATAAATATAAAAATATATATATGTCAAGGATGGAGAAGTATATAACTCAAACCATTATTTTGACAATCATGATCTTAAAGCACCCAATCATTATCATAACTAATTATTTTCTTGGAATCATGAAGGATTAAGATAGATTCATTTCTTTTTCAATCCATGAAATCACTACCTTCTAGATAAATTAGAATCACTTGGTCTCGTCTCAACTAATTCATCCAAAAGATGCATTAAACACAATCCTTGATTAAATTCCCTTGGTCTCGGCGAATTTAAAATTTGAAATTAACCAATGAATCCTTGGTCTCGGCAAACATCAATTAACCTTTAATTACATAGTCCTCATCAATTAACCCCTTTGGTCTCGATGAGTTAACAGACAACAAATATGAAATTAATAAATTGAAACCACCGTCAACCTTTTTGGTCTCAACGAGTTAATGGAAAGAACCAATCAATTAATCTCGTAATAAGCTCAAGTAATTAAATACTAAGAAGAACAACCAATTAATCAAAAGATCAAATACCTCTAAATATCATGAATACGTAAAACAATGTCAAATTACAATAAAACAATTAACACATCATTGTTCAAGAAAAAGAAAACAAAGTAAAAAAAAAGCATCATAGACAAGCCTCCTCCTTCTTCTTCCTTTGAAAACCTTCTTGCACAACCCTCCTTGAATTGAAGAATTCCTCCTTTGATTTGAGTGATTTTATATGATGATCAATGAATTCTCCCTTTTCCTTTGTGTTTTTCTTCTATTTATAGACTTGGGAAGTGTCTAAACTCATTGGTGCAAAGTTTTTGGCTGAGTAGAAGTTGTCTAAACTCGTTAGAAGATACTAAAAATCCACAGATTAACAAAAACCGCATAGAAAAATTACAATCCCGCCTTTTCCTCAGGGTACAACCGGTGCCACCTTGGCTCTCGGAGCCGGCGCTGATTGTGTTTTGTTTCTCTACTCGTTCGCCGATTTTTTTCCAAATTCCACACAATATATTCTAGAATGCTGCCGACATCACCTTGGCTACTGGAGCCGGCACTGGTTCTACTCTGTTCCGGTCTGTTTTGATAATTTTTTTGTTGTCTCAAAGTTCGTGTCAATAGTGTATGGCCGGCGCCGGTTCCAGTGCCCTAGCCGGCACCGCTTCTTCTCTATTTTGCGATGTTTTTGCTTCGTTTTACCCCAAAAATCTGTAATAATAAACAAAATAACTTTAGAAGGGTAAAATCTCAAATATGAAGGAATATGACTAGTTATTGAACATAATATATCACAAAAGAACCTCAAATAACTAGGAAATGTATGACTAAATTAGGCCCTATCATATTCTCCCACACTTAGCTTTTTGCTTGTCCTCAAGCAAAGTATCAAAGGCAAGTAGGAAACACATGTGAAACCCCAGTTGAAACCAACCCTAGAGTAAGGGGGTCGTGATGCATATCATATTTTCTTGCATGTATAAATATATGTTTGTATGATTTTATGTGCTTTGGATATGTGATTTGTAGTCTCGATGGCTTAATTATGGCTATTAAGTAAGAAGGGGAAAATGGTAATTTTTGCTTAAGGTGGAAATAGGGAGATAGCTTGAGGATTAAATAGGAAAAATATTTGAGGGAGATAAGTAAGAGAAAGAGTTGTTGTGGTTTAGTGGTTAGAGCTTTGGAATAAATCCTTGAGGTCTTGAGTTTAAATTCCATCAATTGAGTTTTAGCATGATTGAATTTTATTTTTGTTTAGGAAGGCTATATTTCGGCCTTTACATGCTTTAGGGAAGAGTAGGAGTGTTGTCCTAGGGGAGACATGATAGGACTGTCTTAATCCTACTCTTGTGCCCTACAAAAATTTCTAAGGGATTCATACCCTTCTTGATCTCTAGTTCTCCTTAATTCTTAATCAATTAGGTTGTTTAATTTATCCAAGCCAATTTTATTCCAGAAAAATTCCAGCAAAGTTCTGTGATATGGAGATTTTGAAAATGTCCATATGAGGTATCTTGTTGGCCAAAAATGGGGAGGAGCTTTGGGAAGGTTTCCAAGAGGATTAATCTCCATGGTTGAACTTTCAAAACTCCAACCTAGTTGTGTTCATCTTCTTCATGTAGCAAACTGAAAATTTTTCCAGCTTCTTGATCAATCCAATTGTCAAAATTTTTAGCCTTCTTTCCCTCTTATATGCTGCCAGAAAAATGACCATTTCACTTAGCTTGAGGATTGAACATTCCAGCTAAAACCGAGCTACACAAAAACTATGCAAACCAGGAAAATTTGTTGGATAGTTTCGCAGCTTGGTGAGCCAAAAACCAAGCTATTTCTTCCACCTTTTCAACCAGCAATTCAACCATGTTTTTCCTCCATAAAGAAGGTTGGAAACCAGCCTTAAAGGACCTCTCAACATCCCTTCAAACCTGCAGAAAACCAGATGAATCATGGCAAAAAATTCCGCCCAGAAATTTCCAGCAAACTTGCGAAAAAAAAACTGATCAGATTTCTAGCTTTGTTCCTTCTTTCCCCTTGTTCGAAACTTCTTCCATTTTTCTGTACAAACTCCCCTTGAACAACCATGAACTGAGCTTCATCATCTTCTCCAGTATTGTACTCGAAAAACAGTCCATGGCTGCTCCTAAAATCTCTCTATCAATCACTCCAATCAAGCCATTAATTGAAGTCCAAAATTCCAGCAAAATATTTAGCAAACTACCATAGATTCTCCCTCAAACAACTAGAAAATTCCTTCACAATTGCACACCATATTCGGCCATCCTTAAGCTCCTTCGAACAATTTTCATCTCAGCAAAAATCCCAGCCAAGTAGCTGGCCATTAAAGCTTCCAAAGAACCTCCATCATTAAAGATTTACTTACCATATTTGCTACCACAAAATATTCCCTAATTTTTTCTTTTTGAATTTCAAACATCCAGCTTTCCTTTCCCTCCCAAATCTAAAAATCCAATTACCAAAACCCTCCAAACAATTTGGCCCCCTTTCCCCACAGAATTTCAGCTAGCCTTCATCCAAGCTCTCCATTCTCTCCAAACCTCCAAGAACACCAAGAACAGCTACCACCATTCTCACGCCTAAGGCCACCCAAAACCACTCCAATCTTCTCCAAAAACTCCAGATTATACCTATTCATTCTCGTGAATCCATTCCTACAATTTTTAACATCAAGATCGGAAATCAAAGTCTCAATTTTGAATAAAAAATCAGAATTTTCTTGAAGGCTCAAGAACACCTTTAAGGTAAGCATGAACAATCATCTCCATCTTCTTCCATCTTCGATCTTGATGAGTATATACTAATGAACTCCCATTTTCTCTCTCTCTCTCTCTCTCTCTCTCTCTCTTTCTCTCTCTCTCTCTCTCTCTCAGCCGAATGGTTACTTCCACCATGGCCATTTTTCTTCTTCTCTTTGGATAGATCAAGCCTTCCTAGCGAGGGGATTCTCTTGGATCGACTTCAAGGTAGTCATCATTCAAGTAAGCCTATTCAACCTTCTCTTTAAATCTTAGATTCATGTCTCTAGGCTGTTTTGGAAAAGGATGGTTTATGAATAAAGTTTGAGCATGTGTTTTGTGATGGATTTGGGATTGAAGTATGAGAATGGATGTGTTTTGCGATGGAGTTGGGATTGATGCATGTGGATGATTGGTTTTGGTTGAATTTTATGGCTTTAGGGTTTTGTTGCATGGTCTTGATGTCGTGAGTAGTATGATTGAATAAGCATGTTAGAGATTGTATCACCTTTGGTGAATAAGGTTGTATGATTATGTATTCTTGTTAAAGCCATGAATATGATTATGTTAGAAGAGTTTGGATCATGTGATGGTGGATTTGGATCTATGCTTTTATTCATGATTTGGATGTTTTCTTGATTGGCGTAGAGTATATGTTCATGATTATGGTTAGCAATAGGAAATATGATCATGACCTTGTTGTCCCTAAGCTAATTTTATTCAATCAATAAGATGATTATTACTATAATTTCTTCTAGTGATTTCGAAAACCCTAGAGAAATATAGATTTGTAATATATAAAATAATGATATTTTAGTCAAATAAATAATGGCTTATATTAAATAAATAAAATATATAGATATTATATAAAATAAATTATATAGAAAATAATAATATCGAATAAAGCCTTTTATATAAATATTCATAATAGGTAAAATATTAATTTGTAAGTCTTATATTCAAAAATACTATTAAAATTTATTTATTATCTTTCAATCAAAACCCATTAAAATTTACTTATAACTAATTTTAGTTATCAATTATTTTCTAACAATTAATTATTAATAGATTATTATTTTAAATAATTCCATCTAGGTCCTAGGACCTTTCATCAAATAAATCCTAATTATTTATAGCAAGATTTAAACCTTCAACTTATTAATACCTATTTCCTAAACCCTAGTTATTTTAATATCAAGCTAGATTTATTTTATAAACCCTTTTATTTATTATCTAGCTTTAAAGCTTGGGACATTAGAGTCATGATTGTAGTAAGTTGAGCTAGGATTATTTGTAACAGTAAATTTTGGCTTGAGTTTAATTATGGCTTATGTTTACCCCAGGCGGGGTTAGGTTAGCTTTTGGAGATCTTTATTTTATTTCGAGCAAAGGATCAGGTAAGCTCCTGCATAAAACTTGTTTGATGCAAAATGGTTACTATGGCAAGCCGAATGTGGAGTGCATGGACACTCACTTCTGTAAAGGCAATTGAGGATTGTCTCCTTTCTCATTTTAGTCAAACAAATTTTTTGAAAATCAATGAGTAGTTTTACTCAAACCCTAAAACTCTTTCTAAAACCGGCTTTGTTCCAAGCTTTGGAAATCCTTAATTGCCATATTCAAGTGGAGCTTTGTTTTATTCAATTTTCTCCCAAGTGGGATAAATTACGTTAAGTATTCAATAAAGGTGGACTACTAGGACTAGTCTTTGAAGGGTTAGGGTAAATCTCTCAGCAGGTGGCCACCTCTGAGGGGTAAGTCCTTCCCAGATAAGATGTCAGTTCAGTAGGTCGTGCCGGTCCGAGCTAGCAAGTTTCAGTTAGGTGGACTGTGTGTTGCCGGAATGGACTACCGATTTTGTTTGGGTGTAGAGAATGAGGAGTATCTTACCTGGTAGGCCGATCACCTACTTTTTGTCAATCTGCACAAAGTGTGGCATTCTGACCGTTGTATGGTTATGAGGCCCAACGTGTGGTAACCCACGAGCACTCTTTTGAGTGGTTGATTTTATTGTACGTGTATGGTTGGAAAAGCCAAAACGCCACTCTTAATTTTGACTATTGTTTATTGCTTGCCAGTATTTCTCCTATGAAGTTCTTACACTTTGCATCCACGGACTGTTTTCACTGAACACTCAAAGCACACACGGACTTATTGAGATTTTTATCTCATCACCCTTTTTACCATGATTTCAGGTTGATCCTACTGTGGGGATGAGTAGCTAGTTGTTGCCTGCCTTGGAAGATATTCTGAAATTTATTTTGTGTAATGCTTTAGGAGTTGAGAGTCAACAATTTTTATTTTGGATTTTTTCATGAATTTTAGATTGTAATAAGTTTCAAATTTTAAAGTATTGTTTTATCTTTGTTGTGTGTCGTAGTTATAAAGACCTCTTGTCCTTTGGATGGGGCGACATCCCCGGCCATGTTGGGCTTAGGTAGTGGGGTGTTACAACATAAGATTTTATTAATCCCTCAATCAATTTCAAAACAATATCTTCAATGTTTTTTTCATTCAAGAACGTAAAACACATGATACTACATCTTTCACAACAAATGCAAGACTTGTGTAAGTGAATAATGACTTAGTAGAACCATCACAATACTTAACAAGATTCTTAAACCATTAGAAAGAATTTAGTTAAAAAAGAATTGCATTCCATAAGCTTACTTTTCATACACTTTCTCCGCTAATCTGAGACACATCATGATTCTACTTAGGTCAAGTAGGACTCTCCAGCTTGTAATGTAAGGCTAAAGGCTTGTAATGTAGCTTATCAAACAAATGATATAGGAGAATAAAATATCAAAGAACCGAGGGTTCACAAGAAAAGGATAAACAAAATGAATCAATAGTTTCCAAACTCTTCTTGCTCTCCTATTCCAAAAATATATCAAACCATAACCTTATTTAGCAATTACAACTCAACTCAAGCAAATCCTGCATTTTTTTCTCTTTCTTTTCTTCTTCTCATCTTTTTACTTTCTTCATCAACTCTTCCCTATTTTTCACAAGATCACTCATATTTTTCAGCAATGGTGTCAAAGATTGATATGAACTCAACTTTTACAGCTTAATCACCATTCTTCTTGTGATCTTTCTTCTCTCTTTTTCTCTCACTTTTCTTTTCTTTCACTCCTCTTTTGTTTTCACTGCTGCCGTTCTCTTCTTTCTTACTAATTTTCTCTTTCCATTCTTTCTAGCAGCTTTTGATCTTCTTTTTTTTTGTTTTCAATTCCGCTTTTCTCTTTCTTTTCTTTCTCCAGCTCAACACAACTACATGACTAAAAGTAATAAGTCATGATCTTTTTCAAGTATTCTTTCTCAACATGCTCCTACATATACTTTTATCCATCAAGAGCATAAAGATTTGGAAAATTATTCAAACTCTCAAAAACAAGCAATGGACAAAGTATGGTAACGGGTTTTAAAGAAAGAAATCAACAATATAGGCTAAAAATAGGCACTAGGGATAATATAAAAATAGGTAGGCTTGAAAAGCTCAAACTATCCAAAGAAGGCCTATTACCGTCATCCCTAAGTTAAATCATGATTATCTTTCTTATTTTACCTCGAGAGATATTCAAGTAAGTTCTAGAATGCTCCATGAATTTTAGTAAAAAAACAGGTTTAAGAATAATGCAAAGCATTTGATCCAAAACTACTTCATCCAAGTGCGTGAAAAAAGTCATGCATAAGCCATAAATGATCTAGAACATATGCTCTATAATCCATCATAAAGACATGCATTAAAAATATAGCTTGAAATCTCAAAGAAAATCAGAATTTTTTTTTTGTAAAATTCACTCCCAATGTTTGCTCCCAAATCACTTCCCCACATTTAAACTGGACATTGTCCTCAATGGCTAAATAAAAAGAATAAGGAATAAACTATACCATGGGACCAAAAATATAAAAAAGAGAAGAGATAAGAAAAAAAAACTTTCATTCATTGGGCAATGTGCTGTACAAGAGCTGAATGCTTGAAGAACGAGGCATTAGCAAAGTACCTAAAAAGAAAAATACAAAAGGGCACACCAAAGCATGAAAACTAGAAAAGAAAATAAATCAAAAATAAAAGAAAGAAAATAGTACAAAAAGAACACCTTACGATGAACCAAACAATTCTATAGCGTAGTGTTGAAGAGCATCTCCACTTGCTCGAGGTTGTTAAGACCTTTACTCACATAGTGTTTCACGCGATTGCCATTGACTTTGAACGTGCTTCGAGTAGGGTGAGTAATTTCAAGGGCGCCAAAAGGGAATATCTCACCATGAATGGTCCTGACCACCCCGATTTCAATTTTTTCGGAAAAAGTATCAAGCGAGAGTTAAATAGCAACACTTGATCACCCTTCTCCAATCCGTGTTGATGATTGATACGCTTATCGTGCCACTTTTTGACCTTCTCCTTATGGCGCATTGAATTATCATAAGCATCCACCCGCAATTCTTCCAAGGCGGTGAGTTAAAGTAATCTGGACTTACCAGCTAACTCAAGATCAAGATTAACAAGTTTAATAGCCTAATAAGTCTTATGCTCAATCTTTACAGGTAAATGGCATGCTTTCCCATAGACTAAACGAAAAGGAGTTGTGCCAATTGGGTTCTTAAAAGCTATCCTATATGCCCAAAGAGTATCATCTAATTTTTTACTCTAATCATTTCTAGTATGGTTAATAGTTTTTTTCCAAGATTCTTTTGATTTCTCTATTAACCACTTCAACCTGTCCACTTGTTTGGGGATGATAGGGGGTGGCAAACCTGTAGTTCACTCCTAAATGTTTAAGAAAATTTTCCATTTGTGCATTACAAAAATGAGTCCCCCTATCACTAATGACTACCTTAGGCATACCAAAACGGGTGAACAACGTTTTCAGAAATTTTACCACAACCCTTGCATCATTAGTGGGTAAAGCTTGAGCTTCTACCCATTTAGAAACATAATCCACTGCCACCAAAATATATTTGTTCCCCAAAGAACTAGGAAAAGGACCAATGAAGTCTATCCCCCAATAGTTAAATACTTTATAAGCTTAAAAAATTTGTAATGGCATCTCATTAGATTTAGAGAGGTTACCTATACGTTAACACCTATCACAACTTTGGATAAACTTGTAGGCACCTTTGAACAATGTGGGCCAATAGAATCTGGCATCGAGCACCTTTCGTGCAGTGTTGTTGGCTTGATAGTGGCCTCCAACAAATCCTTCATGACAATGTCTTAGAATATCTTCTACTTCCCTAAAGTCCACGCATCTACGAATGATTTGGTCCGCACAACACTAAAAAAAATATGGGTCTTCCCAAAAGTAATGCTGTACTTCAGAGAGGAATTTCTTCTTTTGTTGCATCGTGAGTGTAACACCCCGCTACCTAGGCCCGCCAGGGCCGGGGATGTTGCCCTGTCCAAAGGACAAGGGGTCTTTATAACTAGGTCACACAAATGAAATAGCGGAATATAAATGATACTTGAACTTAAAATTTATTACATCCCAAAATAAATATCAATCCAAGAATAAATCCCAAAATACCAAAAACAAATCCATAATAAAATTTATCCACTCTCATCTCCCCAAAACATTAGAAAATCATCAGAAAATCTTCCAAAGCAGGTATAATCTAGCTACTCATCCCCACAGCAGGATTGACCTGAAATCATGGTAAAATGGTGGTGAGACAGAAATCTCAGTAAGTCCATGTGTGCTTTGGGTGTTCAGTGAAAACAGTTCGTGAATGCAAAGCATAAAATTCTTTATAAGAGATCATTGGCAAGCAATAAACATCAGTAAAAAATAAGAGTGGTGTTTTGGCATTTCCAGCCATACATAATTTATAAAATCAACCACTCGAAAGAAAGGATTACGGGTTACCACACGTTGGGCCCCATAACCGGATAGTTAGCATGCCACACTTTGTGCATATCGCCGGTCAGAATGCCACACTTTGTGAAGACTGACAAAAGTAGGTGATCGGCCTACTGGGCAAGATACTCCTTCTTTTCTATACTCAAACAACAACCGGGTGTCCATTCCGGTAAAACACAGTCACTTGACTAAAAAAGAACACTGCTAGCTCGGACCGACATGACTTTCTGGACTGTCGTCTTATCCGGGAAGGACTCACCCCTCAGAGGTGGCCACCTACTGAGAGACTTACCCTAACCCCTCAAAGACTAGCCCAGTAGTCTACCCTTATTGAGTACTCAACGTAACATATCCCACTTGGGAAAAAAAAAAAATGAACAAAACATAATTCCACTTGAACATGGCAATTAAGGGTTTCCAAAGTCTTTGTCAAAATCAGTTTTAGAAAGAGTTTTGAGTTTGAATAAATCTGCTTATTGGTTTTCATATAATTTGTTTGACGGAAATAAGACAGGAGATAATCCTCAATTGCCTTTACAAAGATGAGTGTCCATGCACTCTACATTTGGCTTGCCATAATTAAACACTTTTCATCAATCAGGTTTTAAGCAGGAGCTTACCTGATTCTTGCTCACAATAAAAAGGTCTCCAACTGCTGACCTAACCCCGCATGGACAAATACAAACCACAATCAAACTCAAGCCAAAATTCACTTTCTCAATTTAAACAACTCAACTTACTACTATCATGATCCTAGTGTCCCAAGCTTTAAGGCCAAACAATAAGTAAATAGGTTTATAAGATAAGGATAATTTGATATTTAAAATAATTAATGTTTTGGGAAATAAGTACTAATAAGTTAAAGGTTTAAATATTTCTAAGAAAATTTAGAGTTTATTTGATGAAGAGTCTTAGGTGGTTTTTAGGAAAAATAATGATTTATTAATAATTTAGTTGTTAGAAAATAATTGATAACTAAAGTTAGTTGAAAATGAATTTTAATGAGCCTTGCTTGGAAAATAATAAATAAGTTTTAATAGGTTTTGATTAAAAGATAATAATTAAATTTTAATAATAAGTATTTTACTAATTATGATTATTTCAAAAAAAAAAAAGGCTTTAGTTGATTTCATTATTTTTGTATAATATCGATATATTTTATTTTTCTATCAAAACTATTATTTATTAGACTAAAATATCCTTTATATATATAATACTAATCCAAATCCACCATTCCTAGGTTTTTTTTCGAAACTACTAGCAAAATCATATTATTAAATATTTTATTCATGAAATAAAAATTAACTTAGGGACAACTAGATCATGATCATATTTCCATGGCTATTCCCAATCATGAACATATACAATTCTTCAATTCATCAAATCATCCAAATCATGCATACAAGCATAGATCTCAATTTATTAAGACATGATCTAACCCCTACTAGCATAAATATGATCATGGCTTCAACAATCCAACATGAATATAAATCATATTCACCAAAGGTGACATAATATCTAGCATACTTAATCATGGAGGCATGCATTAAACCTCAAATCATCATACAATCAACCAAGATAATCCATCCATGCATAAATCCCATCTCCTTCATATTCATACATATATTCATGCTTCAATCTCAACAATACATACTCAAATCCTATCCACAATCCACCTTCTATTAGCATCATCCTAGAGACATGAATGTAGAATTAAAAGAAGGGTTAAAAGAAAGCTTACTTGCTTGATGAATTCCCTTGAAGGAGTTTTGAATAAGTCTCAACTCCTAGATGTCTAAATCCGACCAAAGAAGGTGAAGGAAGCATGGCCATTGGAGAAGAAACCATCCGGCCAAGGAGAGAGAGAGAGAGAGAGAGAGAGAGAGAGAGAGAGAGAGACCATTAGTGGGTTTATTCATATATATATATATATTCATTAGAGATCACGATTAGAGAAGATGGAGTTGTTAGAACAAACCTACCTTGATGGTGTTCTTGAGCTTTCACAAAATTTCTGGTTTTTTATCCAAACTAGCAAGTTGGATTTTGGAGTTTGATGTTAAGAATGGTGTTGATGGACTCACGGCAGTGAATAGATAAATTCTGGAGTTTTTAGAAGTAATTTGAAGTGATTTGGATAGGTATTAGGTGAAAGGATGAAGTAGGTGTTCTTGGTGTGTTGTGTGTTCTTGAAGGTTGAAGGGAATAGAGAGTTTTTGGATGGAGGCTGCCGAAATTCTGAAGAGATTAGGGCTGGCCGAAATTTTTGTAGGGTTTAGGAAGATGATTCTCTGATTTGGAAGAGAAAAGGAAAGGCTAGTTGTTGGAATCCTTGAAGAATATTTTTGAGAAGCAAATTTGGAAACTAAATATTCAAGAATATCTTTGATTCTTGGAGAGCTTTTGGAAGTCTGCCATGGCCGAATTTCTGTGCAATGTTTTTGCTGGATGAAAGCTGATTGAAGAGGGGTAATGGTGGCCAAAAAGATGGAGTGAAATTGTAAGGAATAAGTCTGGTTGTTTGAGGAACATTTTATGGAAGGTTGCTAAATTATGGTGGTTGGAATTTTGGTAACTAATCAAGCATGATTGCAGAGATTTCTTAGAGAGATTTTCTGGCAGCCATGACTGGATTTTTCTTGCAGAACTTAGGGAGGATAATGGAGTTCAGTTAATGGAGGTTTAAGGGTGGTTTGTGCAGAAAAAATGATGAAGTTTCGGCTAGGAGAGAATTAGGAAACAAAGCTGGAAAAACTACTGTACAGTATTTTTTGCAAGGCTGGAATTTTTTTTTTCTGGGCAGTTTTATCTACCATCTTTCCAGCCAATTTGCTGAGGTTTTGAAGGGGAGTTTCAGGGGTTTTCAAGGCTAGTTTTCAGCCTTCTTCATGGAAGAAAAACATGGCTAAGGTGCTGAACAAAAACTAGAAGAAAACAGCTTGGTTTCGGACCTCCAAAGCTGCGATTTGCCCAGGGATTTTTCTGGTTTTGCACCAACTTTGTGCAGTCCGAAAATGGTCAGAGAAATTCAAGTTGCAAGCTGATCCAAAAGGCCATTTTTCTGGCAGCATTTAGGAGGGAATATTAACTAAGAGTTTTGACAACTTGAAGGCACAAGAAGCTAGAAAGTTTTAGTTCATTCCAAGAAGGAAAATGAACCTAGCTAGAATGAATTTTTAGAAAGTTCACTAAAAGGATTTATCCCCTTGGAATCTTTCACATCTCCTCCACATTTTCAGACCATAAAATGTCTTCTACTAAGACATTTTGATTCTACAAAGCAACAGCACTTCACTGGAATTTCTGGAAAGAAATTGGCTAGAACAATTTGAACAAATTAATGAATTGAGAAATGGGAAAATTAAGGATCAAGAAGAAATGAATTCCTCTTAGGAAATTTGTGTAGAACAAATGAGTAGGATTTGAAGACTCCTATCATGCCTCTCATAGGACAACATCTCTACCCTACTCCAAACTCCACTAAGGCCTAAAATGATACTTCCCAAGCAAAAAGAAAATTTAACTAAGCTAAAGCTCCTATGATGGAATTTGAACCTAAGACCTCAAGAATTAATTCTAAGGCTCTAACCACTAAACCACAACAACTCTTATTCTTATTTTCCCTCAAAAAAAAAAATTTTCTTATTCAATCCTCAAGTTGTCTCCCTTTTTCCACCTCAAGCAAAAATTACTATTTTTCCATTCTCAAGCAATACTCACAACTAAGCCTTCAAGACAATAAAACTCAAATCCAAAGCATAGAAAATCATTTAAAAATATATTTAAACATGCAATACATTATGATATGCATCCCAACCCCCTCACTCTAAGGTTGGTTTTGATTGGGGTTTTATAGTGAGATTTTTTGGAATAATTCCTGCAACCAAGTAATTAGCAAAGTCGGCTCACCTTCTATGAGCAAGAGTTGCTCATCCGGAAAAGCGTCATCGATGTCCTTTTCTATCAAGAATTCCAAATTTGGATTATCCAATCTTGACAAGTGATCTGTAGCTAAGTTTTCCGCACCCTTTTTGTCCTTAATCTCCAAATCAAATTCCTACAATAATAAAACCCACCTTATCAATCTTGGTTTGGAATCATGTTTGGTTAGTATGTACTTCAGGGCCAAATGGTCCGTATAAAGAATGACTTTGGATAGAATAAGATAAGAACATAATTTATCAAAGGTAAACACTATGGTAAGCAATTCTTTTTCCGTTGTTGTGTAGTTTTCCTGTGCATCTGTTAAAGTCTTGCTTGCATAGTATATAGGTTGGAAGTGCTTATTCTACCTTTGTCCTAGTACTGCACCAATTGCAAAATCACTTATATCACACATTAGTTCAAAAGAAAGAGACCAATCAGGCACGATTAAAATGGGTGAATTAATCAACTTTGCTTTAAGTATGGTAAAAGTGTTGAGACATTGATCATCAAAATTAAGCACAACATTCTTTTCAAGTAGAGAGGTAAGAGGTTTTGAAATTTTTGAGAAGTCTAAGATAAAACTCCTATAAAAACCTGCATGACCAAGAAAGCTCCATATAGCTTTTACCAAAGTAGGGGGAAGCAGCTTTTCAATTGCTTCAATTTTGGCCCTATCGACTTCTATACTTTTTCTTGAGATTTTATGCCCCAACACAATATCTTCTTACACCATAAAGTGACATTTTTCCCAATTGAGCATGAGGTTAGTCTTTTCACACCTTGTAACACCCCACTACCTAGGCCCGCTAGGGCCGGGGATGTCGCCCCGTCCAAAGGACAAGGGGTCTTTATAACTCAGTGACACAAATAAAATAGTGGAATAAAAATAATATCTTAACTTAGAATTTATTACATCCCAAGAATAAATCCATGAATTCCCAAAAACAAATCCATAAATAAAAATTTTCCACTCTCAACTCCCTAAAATAATACATAAAAAATAAAGGACAACATTCTCTTCCAAGGCAGATAACACTAGCTACTCATCCCCACAGCAGGATCCACCTGAAATCATGGTAAAAATGGTGATGAGACAGAAATCTCAGTAAGCTCTGTGTGTGAGTTGGGCTAAAGAGACAAACACTTTTCATGATTCATGCACTAACAGTATATCAAAAGCTTTGTCATGCCTTCTTTACAAATTTAACTCTCACTTCTTGAAGGATAGTAGTGAGAAGTCATGAAGCAAAATGCTCTTAAAATATTCGGTTTGGAAAGATATGAATAATTAAAGGATTTTGAGCTTCGAATAAAATTCTAATGACACTTTAGAACAGTTCCCCGAAAATAGCTCAACAATTAAAGCAACCAAGTTAATCTGACAGGGCACAGCGGTGGCTCTCACACCAAGTGAAGCACTTGACCCCCGTCAGGTGGTGAAAGGGCACAGAGGTGGCTCTCACTCCTGTGAAGCACTTGACCCCCAACACCTGGTAGGTGTACATCCTACTGAGTGAGATTCTCCCCCCTTTCTCACCCAATCCAATCCGGTTGTCCCACTTCCGGTCGTCGGTTCCACTGGAACCCCGTCGCTAGCTGAGGACGGCTCAACCTTCTATACTGACGCCCTGATCGAAAAGAGTCAACCTCTCAGAGGTGGCCACCTGCCGAGAGATATCTCCAGATCAACTAAAGGCTAGTATAAAGGTCTAGCCCCCATTGAGTACTCAATGTTATTCAATCTTCACAATTCATAAGGCTCCAAAGTGGAACCTACAAAATTTAGCTCAATACAATTCCAAACAGCATTTTCCAACCCGCACAAAGATTTTAGAAGGCATGGTTTTAAGCCAATAATTTATTCCAAGTATTCATAGTGAAGGAGCCACATGCTCAAATAAGTCGTGCTATGATTTTCAAAAAGTATATGCATGATCAAAAATTCATCTCTTGCATATTCAAAACAAATCAAAATGCTTGATGCTTGGCTCCTAAGTCATGCTTGACATATTTTAGAATTTATAAATGTAGAAGTTTCTAAAATTAGAAGTTTTCCAAATGTAGAAAGTTTCCAAAATAAGAAGGTTTCAAATATAGAAGTTTTCAAAAATTAGCTATCGTGCTAATATTTCGTGTTTGCAAAAGATGCTCACCAATCTTTCTTTAAAATAAAATCAATTTGATGAATGTCAGGGAACTTACCTTCACAAGAAAGGTCTCCAACAGTTGACCTAATCCCCGCCTGGGGTAAATATAAATCACAATCAAACTCAAGCCAAAGATTCACTTCCACAAATAAAACTAGCTCAACTCACTACTACCATGATCCTAGTTCAACTTATTACAATCATGACCCTAATGTCCTAAGCTTTAAGGCTAGATGATAAAGGATTTTATAAAATAAGTCTAGCTTGATAAGTTAAAATAACTAGGGGATGTAAAATAATTACTAATAAGTTATAAGCTTTAATAATAATTCTTGAGTGTTATTATTAATAAATAAACTAAGGTTTGAATATTGAATAATACCAAGTCCTAAATAATATTAATAAATGGTAATTTAAAAATAGCTTTATTATAAATAAATAATAAATTACAAACAATTTTTTAATTAATTTTTAATAGATAATAAATAATTAGTAATAATTAAAATTAATAATAAATGAATTATATTAAATTTTTAATTGATAAATAACAAATAGATTTTAATATAAATAATATTTAGGAATATAGGTAAAAGTTTTAACTAGGGCCTACAAGGCCATTATTTAATTCTAATATTTTATTTATTATTATTTATATAAAAGATTTATTTATTATATATATATATATTATTTTTAATAAAAGATTTTATTTCTTTGATAATTAAAAGATTAATATTTTAATTAATAATCCAATCCAAATCTTCCTAGAGTTTCGAATTTTATAGAGAAAAATATAGTAGTAATTCTAATTAAAGTAATAAAACTTATCAATAAAAATAACTTAGACTTATCAAGAAAATAATTTTCCACCATGATTTTCCTATTGCTAGAAAAGATTCATAAACACATTCTCCATCATCAAATAATAAACCAATCCATTCACAAACATATGCTTGAATTATCTCATACTATCACAAGGCTAATCTCCTGCTAGGCATAATCATTATTAATGGCTTCAATGGAAAATAGAAACATAAGAGCCTAATTACCTTTGGTGCCATAATATCTAACATGCTTCAAACATCCATAAATTTTATTAAGCATGATGAGCATACATTGATTCCAAAGAAAATCCCTATAACTTAGTCATATACATCAATCCTTATGTCTTAACTCCATCCCTTTTCCTTCACATACATATCCCCAATCTCCTATTCATATCCACTCTTCCTATCATCATCTAAGAGACATGAATTCAGAAATAAAAGAAGGATTTAAGAATAATTACTTGATTGTCGATTGCTTTGATGAAGACTAAAGAAGGTCTATGCGCGATGAAAAGTCTTGAGTGATCCAACGGAAAAACAGCCATGGTTGATGGTTGATCAACCATTTTGGCTGAGAGAGAGAGAGAGAGAGAGAGAGAGAGAGAGAGAGAGAGCATTAGAAAGGTTTATTGAGAATTGAATGGAAGAGGATGAATAAGAAGGTTGTTCTTGGTTTACCTTGTTGATGTTCTTGAGACCTTCAAGAAAAAGCCGATTTTGATTCGATTGAAAATTCTTATTTGCGTGTTTTTGTGTTATAAATACCAAAAATGAAGCCTAGGGATTAATTAGAAGTGATCTGGAGTATTTGAGAGTGATTGGAGGTGTTTAGAGTAGGTTTAGGCTTGAAGATGTATAGTGTGTGTTCTTGGTGTTCTTGGTGAAAATGGAGAGAATTTGAGAGAAAAGCTCACAATTTTCTGGAGTGTTGTTGGCCGAATGGATTGGGATAGATAGGAGTGTCGGTTTTCAGCTAGTGGAAGAGAGAGTGATGAGATTTTTTTGAAATTCAAATGGAGGAAATTGTGGAGTTGTTTAAGGTAGGAGGTTAGCTAATGGTGCTTGATCAAGGAAGGTTTCTTTGCTCTTCAATGGTGCCGGCTGAACAAGCTGATTTTGTTGAAATGAATGAAGGTTGTTCAGGTATATAGCTGGCCGAAATTCAGTCTATGATGGAAGAGAAAATTCTGGTTTATTGGCTTGTTACAAGAGTGGTTTAATAGAGTAAAATTCTGGATTTTTTTTGAAGTTCAAATGAGTTTTGGTTAGAGTAATTTTAGGAGATTTTTGAGGTATGGTTATAGAGTCCAATTGTGCAAGGTAAGTGGAGAGGGTAATGGTTTTTAGTTCATGGCTGAACAAGGGTCAATTTATAGAGGTTGAAGGGTGGTTTTCGGCCAAGGCTTGAGGGAAACAAAGCTGGAAATTTTCTGGTTTCAAGGTGCTCATGTTTCGAAGGTTTGCTGCAAATTTTTCTGTGCAATTTTCTACAATTCTTCAGCCCGTTTTGCAGAGGTTTTGAAAGGTATTTGAGGGTCCTTTAAGGCTGGTTTCCAGCCTTCTTTATGGAGGAAAAGCAGAGGCATTTTGCTGAGTTGATGATAGAAGAAAACAGCTCCAATTCTAGGCTGCTATGCAGCGAAAACTGCCCAGAATTTTTCCTGTTTTGTGCGGTTTGTGCAGTCCGAAAATTGCACAGAATTTTCAGCCTTCAAGCCACATGAAATGACCATTTTTCTGGTAGCAAATGAGTAGGTTTACTGGCTGAATTTTTCGAAAAGCTGGTCTGCAAAAATTTTGGAAAATTTCCAGATTTTCTTCACTAAAAATATGAACAACATGAAGGTAGGATTGAAGGTATAATCATAGTGATTTATTTCTTTTGGAAACTCATCCTAATTTCTCTCTTATTTTCAGCTAATCCTCTATCCTTCAAGGCTGATTTTAGAAATTCAAGGTTAAAGAATTATCACAGATTTTTTTTTTTGGAATTTAAAAGAAGAGATTTAATGGAATTTGGTTTATTTAAATTATGAAGATGTTAGGACAAAGCTAGAGGTAATAAAAAGGACTAGAATTCCTCTAGAATTCTCTTTAGAACACAATGATAAGATTATGACATTCTCTTCATGTCTCCCCTAAGACAACATTCCTATTTTTAAGGAATGCAAGAAAACAAAATTTCAAACTTAATTAAGATAATTATGATAAAAACTCAGATGATGGGATTTGAACTCATGACCTTAGAGATTAATTCACAAGCTCTAACCACTAAACCACACTAACTCTTGTTCTTATTTCCTCACCCAAATATTCTCCTTATTTAATCCTCAAGCTATCTCCCTATTTTCACCTTAAGCAAAATTACCTTTTTGCCATTCTCACTCAATACTCACAATCAAGCCTTCGAGACAATAAAACGCAAATCCAAATCACATAAAATCATATAGAAACATATTTAAAAATGCAATAAAATATGATATGTATCCCAACCCCCTTACTCTAAGGTTGGTTTCGACTGGGGTTTCACACACTTTGCTAGTACCTTTTCAAGATTAGATAAGCACAAGTAAAGTGAACCACCAAAGACTGAAAAATCATCCATAAATACCTCCATGATGTCCCCCACGAGTCCTTCAAATATAGCTGTCATGCACCTTTGGAATGTTCCGGGACCATTGCAAAGACCAAACGGCATCCGACCATATGCAAAAGTACCATATAGACACGTAAAAGTGGTTTTTTCTTGGTCCTCTGGAGCTATGACAATTTGTAGGTAGCCAGAAAATCCATCCAGGAAACAATAATACTCATGTTCGGCTAACCGTTCCAACATTTGGTCAATGAAAGGGAGAGGGAAGTGATATTTCCTAGTCACTTTGTTTAGCATTTTATAATCTATGCAAAACCTCCAACCTGTGACCAATCTCATAGGGACTAGCTCATTTTTATCATTGGGACTCACCGTCATTCCTCCTTTCTTTGGTACTACTTAGGTAGGTCTTACCCAAACGCTATCAGAAATAGGGCAAATGATGCCTGAATCTAAGAGCTTAACCACCTCACCTTTTACCACTTCACTCATATGCGGGTTCAACCTACGTTGGGGTTACACTACGGGGTTTGCACATTCTTCCATCAAAATCTTGTGAGTGCAGAAGGATAGACTAATGCCCTTAATATCAGTGATCTTCCAAGCTATAACTCCTTTATATTTTCCCAACATACTTACCAATTTGCTCTTTTGTTCTGCATTGAGATTTTTGGCAATGATCACAGGCAATTTATTTCCTTTAGACAAGAACACATATTCCAAATGCTCGGGCAGGTCTTTTAGGTCTAATTCGGGAGGATCTTCTATGGATGATTTCATTCTCCCCAAACTACTTTTCTCAATTTCCAACTTATTCATCCCATCCTCATTGTGAATTTTCTCTAGATACGCCATTGATGTTTCCGTCAACTCTTCCTCAATTGATTGCTGCATCAACTCAAAAATAGGTTCGTCAAGAATATCAATTCTTAAACAAGAATCATCAGAAGACAACGGGTGTTGCATGCACTTGTGGATTTGAATCACTACTTCTTCAACCCCAACCCTAAGTGTCAACCTCCCCCCATGAACATTGATTAACACTTTTGCTGTAGCTAGAAAAGGTCTACCTAGGATTATAGGGATTTTGGAATCTTCATCCATGTCAAGAATAACAAAATCCACTGGAAATATGAATTTATCAACTTTTACCAACACATCTTCTATTATACCCCTAGGATATTTGATGGATCTATCCACGAGTTGAATACTCATCCTAGTGGGTTGTGGTTCTCCTAGGCCTAGCTTTTTAAATGTTTTATAAGGCAATAAATTAATGCTAGCACATAAGTCAGCTAATGCATTACAGACATGAAGAGTGCCAATTAAACATGGGATAGAGAAACTCCCTAGATCATTTTCGTTATGTGGCAAATTCAATTTGTCCGGCAATATAGTTGAGCATTCTTCATTTAGGATCACTGTGGACAATTCTTCCAATCATTTTTTTGTTGACGAGCATGCTTTTAAGAAATTTAGCATATTTGGGCATGTGAATTAAAACTTTATTGAGGGGGATGTTTATGTGTAGTTGTTTGAACACCTCAAGGAATTTACCGAATTGAGCATCTTTTCGGGCTTTGTGTAGCCGGGTAGGATACGGTATTTTAGGCTGAAAAGTGGGGTTTTCGGAAGCTGGATAGGGGATAGCCAGCGTCGATTCCAGTGCTTTGGCCAGTGCCGGTTCAGTTGTGGGTGGCTTGGTCTCAGGGTTACCGAGTAACCGACGCCAGTTCTCTTCTTCCAGCCGGCGTCGGTTTCTATCTGTAATGTCTGGCAATTTTTTCCACTTCGCAATGTGACAGTAGTTGTTTCCTCAATGGCTATTGGGGTTACTTCGTGAGATTTTATCACCATGTTCGTAAAAAACCAGATTTGTTGTTCCATGTTGCAGATCATCGCTTCGAATTTCTCAAAGGTAGAATCTATTTCTTGGAACCGCCTCGTGACATGAACAACAAATTTTTCAATTACAGTTTCGAGCTCTGCCGATTTTGGTGCTGCGTGTGTCATCTTAGGAGTACAATGGAGGTACTGTCCCTCATTAAACAGCCTCGGATTCCAATTCGCCATTGCTCCTGAACATAGAAGTGAGTTAGATATGAAATTAATGATTAAAACAAAATTAAAAGAATACAAAGTTAGTTAGTAGAACATAGTCAAAGTTAGTAGGTTAGGTTACAAGGGTATACATACATACACAAAATACAAAAGATAGCACATTTTTGCAGAAAGAACAAGTATACATATTTAAATATTTACATGGTTAAATCAACAAAATTTAAACTTTCATGATATTATTCCTCGGCAACGGCGCCAAAACCTTGATGAGTTTGGCATGAGGAAAGAATTATTAAACTAAAAAACACAGATTTATCCCCGGCAACGGTGCCAAAAACTTAGTACTTTTAGATTTGGGTATAAAAATCATATAAAAACTAAGCACATTCCCAATCAAGTTTACATTAAAACGTTAACCCCAAATTACACATATGAGCAAGCGTACTCATCATTAACATAGCATAGGGTTTAAACGAGTGTCGATCCTCAAGGAACAAGCATGCATTAATCCCTTTTCTTTCATTATTTAACTGACTCAATAAAGTGAAAAAGAAATAAAATAAAATAGAAGAAAATAAAAATAAAAATATATACACGTCAAGGATGGAGAAGTATGTAACTCAAACCATTATTTTGACAATCATGATCTTAAAGTACCCAATCGTTATCATAACTAATTATTCTCTTGGCATCGTAAAAGATTAAGATAGATTCACTTCTTTTTCAATCCATGAAATCACTACCTTCTAGATAAATTAGAATCACTTGGTCTCGTCTTAACTAATTCATCCAAAAGATGCATTAAACACAACCATTGATTAAATTCCCTTGGTCTTGGTGAATTTAAAATATGAAATTAACCAATGAATCCTTGGTCTCAGCAAACATCAATTAACCTTTAATTACGTAGACCTCATCAATTAACCCCCTTGGTCTCGGCGAGTTAACAGACAACAAATATAAAATTAATAAATTGAAACCACCATCAACCCCTTTGGTCTCAGCAAGTTAATGGAAAGAACCAATCAATTAATCTCGTAATAAGCTCAAGTAATTAAATACCAAGAAGAACAACCAATTAATCAAAAGATCAAATAACTTTAAATATCATTAATACCTGAAACAATGTCAAATTACAATAAAATAATTAGCACATCATTGTTCAAGAAAAAGAAAACAAAGTAAAAGAAATCACTCATAGACAAGCCTCCTCCTTCTTCTTCTTCCTTTGAAGACCTTCTTGCATAACCCGCCTTGAATTGAAGAATTCCTCCTTTGATTTGAGTGATTTTCTGCGATAATCAATGAATTCTCCCTTTTTCCTTTGTGTTTTTCATCCATTTATAGGCTTGGGAAGTGTCTAAAATCGTTGGTGCAATGTTTTTGGCCGAGTAGAAGTTGGAATATGCTAAAACTCAACAGATTACCAAAAACCGCATAGAAAAATTATAATCTTGCCTTTTCCTCAAAGCACAACCGGCGTTGCCTTGGCTCTCGGAGCTGGCGCTGGTTGTGTTCTATTTCTCTACTTGTTCGCCGATTTTTTTTTTTCGAATTCCACACAATGTATTCTAGAATATAGCCGATGTCACCTTGGCTATTGGAGCTAGTGCCGGATCCACTCTGTTCCGATCTGTTTTGATAATTTTTTGTCGCCTCGAAGTTAGTATCAACAGTGCATGGTTGGCGCCGATTCTAGTGCCCTAGCTGACGCCGTCTCTCATCTGTTTTGCGATATTTTTGCTTCGCTTTACCCAAAAAATCTGTAATAATGAACAAAATACATTTCCATGGGTAAAATCTCAAATATAAAAAAATATGACTAGTTATTGAACATAATGTATCACAAAAGGAACCTCAAATAACTAGGAAAAGTATGACAAATTTAGGGCCTATCAATGTGTTAAGTAACCCGTGATCCATACCTTACTGTGAAAGACCTCCATTCATATGGACCACTTATTTAAACACAATGGGTCTTTTCCAAATGTAATTGTGCACAAATAAAATTGTAAATTCACAAACAATTTTTGAAAATAAATTCTTTTATTAAAGCATTCGATATTTACATTAGAAACCTAGTCTAAGAAGGTATATTTCCCAACACAAATGATATGCTATTCCATAAAAGTTTTATGTACTCTGTCTCTTTGATAAAGCACTAGCACACACGGGACTCACAGGGTGATTTTTCACTCACACGTGTCTTTTGGCAAGAAACTTTTCAGCTAGGGCATTCCAAGTTGTAATGGAACTTGTAGGTAACGACTTTAACCAAGATTTGGTTCTATCTCTCAAGGAAAAAAGAAAAAGTCTTAGTTTGATGGCGTCTTCCGAAATACCATTCATCTTGAAGGTATCATAGATTTCAAGAAAACTGGCTAAGTGGGCATGGCGATCTTCTTCAGGTAGCCCATCGAATTGGACCATATTTTGGACCATCTAAATGATATTGGGTTTTATTTCGAAATTGTTTGCATCCACCCTAGGTCTAGTGATACTCGAGCCTGTGCCCGAGATTGTAGGTTTCACAATATTATCTATAACCCTCATGTCATTTCCAGCATTGTTGTTTTATGCACTGTCCATGTTTGCGATTAAGTTCCGTTGGATTGTCCAGTAGATTTTTGATAGCGTCCTTTCGAGTTCAGGGTCAAAATCGACTATCTCGCCTTCAAATTTTCGGGTCATCTACCAATGTTAACATCTACAGAAGATAAGAAGCAAGTTAGATAACATAATTCATAATTAAAACAAAATTAAAAGAAGAAAACGTTAGTCAAGTAAATATAGTCAAAGTTAGTAAGTTAGATTACAAAGGTATTCATAAAATATACAAGATACAAAAGATGGTACCTTTTTTAAAAAATAACCATTGTACATATTTACATATTCACATATTTACCTATTTACATATTTACATGGCTAAATCAACAAAATCTGAGCTTTCATGATATTTTTCCCCGGCAATGACGCCAAAAATTTGATGCGTATTTATTTGGGTATAAAAATCATATAAAAATAAACACATTTGCAATCAAGTTTAAATTAAAACGTTAACTCAAAATTACACATATGAGCAAGCGTACTCATCATTAACATAGCATAGGGTTCAAATGAGTGTCGATCCTCCAGGAACAAGTATGCATTAATCACTTTTCTTTCATTGTTTAACCGACTCAATAAAGTGAAAAAAATAAAAATAAAATAAAATAAAAGAATATATACACGTTAATGATGGAGAACTATGTAACTTAAACCATTATTCTGACAAACATGATCTTAAAGTACCTAATCATTATCATAACTAATCATTCTCTTGGCATCATGAAGGATTAAGATAGATTCACTTCTTTAGTCAATCCATAAAATCACTATCTTCTACACAAAATAGTATTATTTGATCTCGTCTCAAGTAATTCACCCAAAAGACGCATTAAACACAATCCTTGATTAAATTTCCTTGGCCTCGACAAACTTAAAACATGAAATTAATCAATGAATCATTGGTCTCGGCAGACATCAATTAATCTTTAATTACCAGTTATTATCAATTAACCCCCTTGGTCCAGTAAGTTAATCGATAACGAATATGAAATTAATGAATTGAAACCACCATCAACCCCCTTGGGCCAGTAAGTTAATGGAAAGATATGACTAATTTAAGCCCTATTACTCTATAGATCATTATTCCAAGAATATAGGTCCCTTCTCCATGGTCTTTCATAGAGAATTTTTTTGATAACCATATCTTGACTGTCGTCTACATATAGTAATAAGAAAATAATTGCACTCCCACTCACGTTCATGTATATACAAGGTTCATCTATGTTGTGTGTGAAACTAAAATTTTTAATTATTGCATGAAAATGGATGTTTCAACTCCTAGAAGCTTACTTTACTCCATAAATAAACCTTTGCACCTTACACACTTTAGTGTGATCTTTAGATGTGAAACCCTCAGGTTGTGTCATGTATATTTCTTCAGTCAGATTTCTATTAAGAAAAGCTGTCTTTACATCCATTTTCCAAATCTTAGAGTCATAATGAACGGTAAGTGCTAAGAGTATCCCAATGAATTTTAGTATTGCTACTAGTGAAAAGGCCTAGTTATAATCAATATCATGTTACTGACGATATCTTTTAGCAACCAGACACGTCTTATAGATAACTGCTTTACCATCCATGTCGGTTTTCTTCTTGAAAAGCCATTTGCACCCAATGGGTTTTATCCGTTTGGGTGGATCAACCAAAGTCCAGACCTAGTTGTCGTACATGGAATCTATTTTCGACTTCATGGCTTCAAGCTATTTATCAGATTCTAAACTTTTCAGAACTTTCTTTTAAGTGGTAGGCTCATCTTCTTCTATGAGCAATATGTTGTTTGGTCACTAATGAGAAATCCATATCTCTTAGATGTTGTTGAGTATATCATGTGTATCATATATGGCGTAGCAGAATAATAAAAACAAGATACCATCCCAGGATCCGCATAAGTGTGAAAAACAAGATATAAAGAGAACAAAGGTAACAACTTTACCTTTCTTTGTGCATTTGAAAAATAAATTTTTTCTTCTTCTTGTCTCATGATTGTGGCGTAATCTAGCAATCCTCTTGATTAAACACCATAAGAGTTGAATGTCCAACCATTATAATCACAGTGTGTGATTATCTCTAACAGAAATCCACACGGAGGATCAATCTCAAGCACTAAGATATTTCTGTTCTAGCAGAAATAACAGGAGGCGGCTAGGGTTTCCAAAGAACAACGAGAGAAAGAAAGAAGATAAGGGTTTTGGAAGATGTTGTTTCCGTGAAAAGCTCTCAAATTAGGTTTCGTGTATATGTCCTACATATCTCACGAAAAAACCTGCTGAAAAACCCTCCATCTCAGGATTCTAAAACAATTAGAATTCCCTAATTGTAATTGGAAACATCAAGTTCTCACAATTATAATTTGGCCCATAAATTATAACTAATTATAATTCGGCCACAACTACTTCTCTTTCTAGCAATTAGCCCCACTATGTTATCAAATAACATCTTGAGTATATAATCCTCTATTGTGTGTGACCTATTAGGTTTCCCAGTCAATTGGTAGCGAACATGAATTAATCCAAACGTCGTTGAGATTAATAATCTAAAATTAATTAGAATTAATCATATTAATTCTAATCAGGATTGGTTTATTAATTCATCAATTAATAAACCCATATTCTCATATCATGAGCGGTATCTAGCAACATATCATGACCACCTAAGAGTATAGGAAGTCAAGTGGCTTGACATGAACCCTTCAATAACAAACTGCAGTGTAATTAACTCCTTTCACCGTACAATATCTCATTCGGTTTAGAGTACGAAATTAGTGCCAAATCCCTCCAGAATATATTAATTTTGGCTCGAATATAATAGTACCTGTACCAGGAACCCACTATTTTAGATGTGTATTAATTGGAACTGCTTCCAATACACAGTTATCTTGGCCAAGGACTTTTGGAGTAGTAATTCCTACAAGTGGCCGTGAGATATTCGCCCTTACTATTAGGTGTGGTGAATTCTTTATTAACCCTCTCAACTACTTTCATTTACCTCATAATGTACCCATATCCATCTCATAGGCGGCCCTCGATCTGGCTCCGAAAATTGGAATCAAAGCACAATGCTCAGTAAACAAAGTACCTTGGAGATCTCAAGTTTAAGGATACTTGCACGTGAGCTATACTGAGATTGTATCACTGGCACTAAATAGTTATCCTTGTGATTATCTCTTAGCTAGGTCATCCAATGTTCTTGTTCGATTAACAAGCATCCACGTGTTAACTTTGAGTATCTCAAAACTCACGGATATGAAAAACACCGCCTGATCAAATCATGAAGTCTAACACATGCTAGTCTTAACATATTAAGAATGTCCTATCTCATTAATACTACGACTAGGGACTATTTAAGTAGTAACACTATAGAGTGTAGTAGGAATCTCATATCATGATCTCTATCATGATTTTCTTAACACAGTGTTGTAACAGGGATTTTAACATGGCTACTAGCGAGATAGTTTCGTCATAGTCAATACTATGTTGTTGACAATAACCCTTCGCCACTAGTCATGCTTTATAGGTAACTACATTACCATCCATGTCCGTTTCCTTTTTGATAACCTACTTGCACCCATTAGGTTTAATTCCTTTGGGTGGATCAACCACCGTCCATACTTGGTTGTCATACATGGAATCCATCTTTGACTTCGTGGCCTCATGCCATTTGCCAGATTCTGAATTGTTCAGAACATCCTTGTTGGTAGTAGGCTCATCTTCATCTATGAGCAATATGTCATTGTGGTCACTAATGAGAAATCCATATCTCTCAGGTGCTATACGTATCTTACTAGACCTACGATATTTTTATGTAGTAGAAGGTTCATTTATTCTCTCAATAGATGTAGGATCAGACGGTTGATCCTTCTTTATTTGATCTTCTTGAATTTCACTAAGTTCAATTTTACTCCCATTGTCCTCTTTGAGCATGTGCTCCTTCTTTAAGAAGACAACATGCTTTGAAATGAACACACTGTTTTTAGAGGATAGGTAGAAGTAATATCCGAAAGATTCTTTCAAATATCCCACAAGTAAACACTTGTCAGACTTACTATCATGTTTGTTTGACTGTGGCCTTTTGACAAAGGCCGGATAACCCCATACTCGCAAATGAGATAACTTTGGTTTCTTACCAAAGAACATCACAAATGGGGTAGAATAAACCAATTTTGTCGGAACTCTGTTTAGTATATAAACAGAAGTCTCTAGTGCATATCCCCAAAATGTTTTTGGTAGGTTTGCAGAAGCCATCATGGTCTGTACCATATCTAGATATACTGTTATATTGAGGTGTATGTGATGCAGTCCATTGAAAATATCCCATTATCTCTAAGATAACTTAGAAACTCTTGGCTCAAGTATTCTCCTCCTCGATCAGATCTTAAAGTCTTAATACTTTTACCAAGTTATTTCTCTATTTCGTTGTTAAAGTCTTTGAAGTTATCAAAGGCCTCAGATTTGTATTTTATTAAATACAAATACCCTTATCGTGAGAAATCATCGATAAAGGTTATGAAATAGTTATAATCTCCTCTTGCTTGTATTGATATTGGGCCATATACATCAGAATGTACGAGTTCTAATAACTCCTTGGCCCGTTCTCATTTTTCTAGAAAAGGAGTTTTAGCCATTTTACCTAATAAACAAGACTTGCATATACCATATGATTTATAATTAAATGACCCTAAGTCACCAAGCTTATGTAACTTAGAAACACGATTTTCGTTTACGTGGCCTAAACGACAATGCCATAACTAATAGGTGTTAGAGTTATCTATTTTAGGTTTCTTATTGTTTATATTGAGTATTAGATTATCCAAGTCTAAAACATATAAACTATTAACTAGAGTTGCTGAACCATAATGAATATCATTCAATAAAAAAGAACAACATTTATTCTTAAATATAAAATGAAATCCATTTAAGTCTAAACATGCAACTGAGATAATGTTTTTTATTAAAACTGGTACATAATAACAGTTTTGCAATTCTAGTGGTAGGTTTAGATCGTATATCCCAATAGCAAATGCAGCAACCTTTGCCCATTTGCGGTACATAAGTCCAC
Source organism: Voacanga thouarsii (assembly GCA_026120185.1). Taxonomy (NCBI): domain Eukaryota; kingdom Viridiplantae; phylum Streptophyta; class Magnoliopsida; order Gentianales; family Apocynaceae; genus Voacanga; species Voacanga thouarsii. Next base: position 1,698,818 of record JANUWF010003373.1, on the reverse strand, counting down.
ATCGCCTTTTTCTAGCATTCTACTGCCTTTAAGTCCCTACAAGTTATTGGACAAATGAGATCCACATCCGATATCTAATACCCATATCTCATTTCTAAAGGCAGTATTTATCTCACTTAAAAACATACCCGGAGTAGAAGTAGAAGTGCTTGCAAGCTTCTCCTTCTGCTCTGCTTCTTATCCTTAATGGTCTCCAAGCAGGCCTTGCAGTTGCGCTTCTGATGGCCCATTTTACCACAATGATGGCATGGGCCCTTTGTAGCAGCATCCTTCTTCTTCACACCGCCTTTGGGCTTCTTGGGAGCCTTCTTCTTCTTTTTTTGAACTTTCTGCTTAGAAGAAGAAGATTCTACCATTAAAACTGCATTGTAATCCTTCTTCATGGGGGACTCCACAGTTTTGAGAAGATTGATCAACTCAGAAATGGTGGACTCAATCTTGTTCATCTGATAGTTAATCACAAATTGTGAGAAACTATTAGGTAAAGACTGTAGAATTAAGTCAATAGTTAAGTCATTCCATCGCGAATCCGAGAGATCCAAGCTTCTCTATTAAGCCCAGCATCTTCACCCCATGAGTGGCCATAGAAGAACCCTCTACGATTTTGCAACGGAATAGTTACTTCGAGATTTTGTATCTCTTAGTTCTGGCTTGGGCGTCAAATAGCTCTCGAAGATGTAGTATAATCAATTGAGCATCCATATGCTTTTGCTGTTTTTGCAGCTCGGGATTCATGGATGCCAGCATATTACACGATGTTGTATCACTATCCTCCTTTTGCCTTTTGTGGATAGCATGCTCATCAGCATGAGCATCTTGAGCTGGTGGTGGCGGAATATGAGCATCTAGCACGTAGAATAACTTTTTCGATTTGAGAACGATTCTCAAGTTTCTATACCAGTCGAGGTAGTTTGATTCATTTAACTTGTTAGTTTCCAAGATGTTACATAGGTTTAAGTTTGTAGACATGATGCAAGTGTCTTAGATGTAAAGATAGAGAGGATTAGCTACGTATATGCACATGAAATGCAAATAATTAGGATTTTAATTAAATACATTTTTACTCCACTATTTTACTCAAACCAATAGCCCCCACTTCTGATTCGGGAAAGCTCATAGGAAGCTTTCCTAGTGGACCGGTATCCAAATTCCTTAAGGATAACCTTCGGCTTGCCCAACAAGCCACCATTGAGCTCATTGGTAGGTATCCAATTACTAATTACATCGTATGTATTTACCGGATCATTGGGTGATTAACGACTTTTAATCTTAAAGCCTTTTTGGACTACTCCAACTTTTCCTCTAAATTTCTTTATGTTTTAATTTGCCCAACCGAGATAAAGAATTTAGGTAAACCCAACCCATTATTCTCGAATTTAATTCCAAAATAATTTAATTCCATAGCTTGAACATGCCCGATGTCAAGTAGGCTTGGGTTTACCTAACAACCTAGTCTCGAAAAAGGACTCTCGTTCTTACTATATTAACAGAAGGAATTAGGTTTAATATTAATTGATGGATTTGTTCCTTTTAGTGATTTCAATAAATGACATGCATAAAAATCAATAAATCATATAATTGATAATCATGGTAATAAAGCGATTACGTGGTATGATTATGGATTTTACCCTAAATTAATTTCTTGGAGACATAAAAAAAAAAAATATAGTTAACTCTATGTGTTCATGCATGATTTAAGTAGAAGGTCTTACCTCCTAGCCTTGTTTTTGTTGCTACCTCCAAAATAAAATAATTATTTTCCTATATAATCTATGTAAACTAATTACATAATTTCCTAAAGAGAGAAAACCTTGAGTTACATTCGAGGGGAGTTAGATGAGAAGAGAATTACACAAGAATTCTAGAGATGACAGGACACGCATGCCCTATTTCATAAAAATCAAAATTGTAAAATGCATGAACATATATAATTGGTTTTAGTCCATAACCATCCACCATGCCATTAATTATGCTTAAATAAAATAATCATATAATTTTTTATTATTTCAAAATCACTATTTTGGAAAAATAAAACAAATTCTAAAATCAATATTTTAGAAAAATACATCAATTTTAAATTTTCAAAATCATTATTTTGAAAAATAAAATTGTTTATCTCAAAACTAATTTTGAGAAAATGCTTTTGGGTCCCGTCTCTCATCAAATGAGATTTTGCCCTTTTAGAACTGTATTTCAGAATATTTTTTTAAGAATGGTTGGAACGTTGCGAAAAATAGAGCAGAACTGGCACCGGTTTAGAGCCAAAGGTGGCGCCGACTGTAGTCTGGTTTTAAGAAAAAATTTCCAGAAATGATTTCTGGATATCGCAAAACAGCACAGAACCAGCGTTAGTTTGGAAGCCAGAGCCAGTGCTGGTTGCAGTCGGGAAGAGGCGGCGATTTTTAAAATTTTTCTAGAAACAATTTCTAGAGCCTTTATCTTCTACAATGGTTTAGTGAGAACAATTCTTAGCAAAATTTTCTGTTTTGAAGCTCAAAACAACAACCAATTTGTTAGTTTAAACAAAAACAAAACAGAAAATTAGAATGAAATGGAAGGCAACAACCATGTTCAAGAAAACATTTTTCTGCAAAAGGAAAAATTGCAGCACATAAAGAAAATATTTTTCGAAATATGCCGTAACTATTACACAAGTATATTGTGCTGCGGACCTCACCCACAATGCTCGAAATGATTTCGACTTGAGTCAAAACAAATTTTCACTATGGACAAAGACAAACACGAATACATGAAACAGCTTTCATGCACGGAAAAAATTGTTTGCAAACAACACATAACCAAGCTCTGATACCACTGTTAGGTATCTCATGTTAGTGTTGTGCCCTAGAGGGAATCACTTGTATATTGTGTAATACCCCACTATCTAGGCCCGACAGGGCCGGGGATGTCGCTCCGTCTAAAGGACAAGGGGTCATTATAACTAGGTCACACAATCAAAATAATAGAATAAAAATAATACTTTAAACTTAAAACTTATTACAATCCAAGAATTCAAAACAAATCCATAATAAAAATTATTCACTCTCAACTTCCCCAAAGCATTACATAAAACAGATAACAAAATCTCTTCCAAGGTAGGCAACACTAGCTACTCATTCCCATAGTAGGATCAACTTGAAATCATAGTAAAAAGGGTAATGAGATAAAATCTCAGTAAGTCCGTGTGTGCTTTGAGTGTCAAGTGAAAATAGTTCGTGAATGCAAGGTGTAATTTCTTCATAAGAGAAATACTGGACAAGCAATAAACATTAGTAAAAAACAAGAGTGGCATTTTGGCTTTTCCAACCATACATGTTCAACAAAATCAACCACTCAAAAGGTGGTTATGGGTTACCACACGTTAGGCCCCACAACCATACAACGGTGAGAGTGCTACACTTTGTGCAGACTGACAAAAGGTAGGTGATCGGCCTACCAGATAAGATTCTCCTCTTTCTCTACACCCAAACAAAACCGGTTGTCCACTTTAGCAACACACAATCCACATAACTGAAAACTGCTAGCTCGGACTGGCATGACTAAGTAGTACTGACGTTTCTCTAAGTTGAGTTTATCTTCTGGAGGTGGCCTCCTGCCAGAAGACTCACTCTTGCTCTTCAAAATTAGTACTACTAGCCTACCCTTATTAAGTACTCAATGTAAAATATATCCCACTTGGGAAAATGAATAAAACATAGTACCACTTGTAAATGGCAATTAAGGATTTCCAAAGTCTTTATCAAAATCAGTTTAGAAACAATTTAGTGTTTGAATAAAATTGCTTGTTGATTTTCAAATAATTGGTTTGACAGAAACAAAAAAGGAAACAATCCCTAATTACCTTTACCAAATCAGTGTTCACAAACTTCGGATTTAGCTTGCCATAATAACTTTTTACAACAAGAAGTTTTATGAAGGAGCTTACCTGATCCTTAGCTCGAGATAAAACAAAGGTCTGCAACAACTGACCTAACCCCGCCTGGGGTAAATATAAGCCATAATTAAACTCAACCTGAAATTCACTTTCACAAATAAACCTAGCCTAACTTACTACAACCATGACCCTAGTGTCCGAAGCTTTAAGGCTAGATAAATAAATAAAAAGGTTTATAAAATAAATCTAGCTTGATATTAAAATAACTAGAGTTTGGAAAAATAGGTACAATAAGTGGAAAGTTTAAATCTTGCTAAAAATAAATTAGGGTTTATTTGATTAAGGGTCCTAGGTCCTAGAATGTATTATGTAAAATAATAATCTATTATTAATTAGTATTTAGAAAATAATTGGTAACTAAAACTAGTTGTAATTAAATTTTAGTGGTTTCGATTGGAAGATAATAAATAAATTTTAGTAGTATTTATGAATATAAGACTTACAAAATTACTATTTTACTTATGATGATTATTTACAAAAAAAAGGCTTTATTTGATATTATTATTTTATATAATATCTATATATTTTACTTCTTTAATAAAAGTTATCATTTTTTGACTAAAATATCCTTATTATATATATAATAGTCCAAATCCACCTTTCCTAGGGTTTTCAAAATTTACTAGAAAAAAATACAGCAATAATCATTTTTTTTTATGAAATAAAATTAGCTTAGGGACAACAAGGTCTTGATCATATTTCTATTGCTAACCATAATCATGAACATACACTCCACACCAATTCATCAATCATCTAAATCATGAATAAAGGCATGGATCTAAATTTACCAAGGCATGATCCAAAGTCTACTAACATAAACATATTCATGGCTTTAACAAAAATACATGAACATAACCGTATTTACCAAAGGTGACATAATCTCTAACATGCTTGATCACATAAACCACTCACGACATGAAGAGCATAAACAAAACCCTAAAATGCCATACAATCATCCAAGCCAATCACTCATGCATCAATTCCCATCTCCATCACATACACACATTTATTCATGCTTCAATCTCAACTCAACACGACAACACATGCTTAAACCCTAACCATAATCCATCTCCTTTCAATATCATCCTAGAGACATGAATCTAGAATTTAAAGAGGAGTTTGAAGATTCTTACTTGATTGATGACTACCTTTGAGTAGTTTCGAAGGGATCCTAACTCTTAGGAGACTTGATCCGCCCAAGAGAGATGAAGAAAATACGGCCATGGTTGAAGTCACCATTCATCCAAGAGAGAGAGAGAGAGAGAAAAGAGAAAAAGAGAGTTAATTAGTATGTTTATATATACATATATTCACTAGAAGTTGAAGATGAGTGAAGATGGAATCGATTGATCATACTTACCTTGAAGGTGTTCTTGAGCCTTCACAAAAATACTAATTTTTTATCCAAAGGAGAGGGCTTGATTTCTGAGTTTGATGTTAAAAGTGGTAGGAATGGATTCACAAGAGTGAGTGGGTACAATCTGGAATTTTTTTGAAGAAGATTGAAGTGGTTTTGGTGGCCTTAGGCGAGAGAAGGTTAGTAGGTGTTCTTGAAGGTTGAAGAAAATGGAGAGGATTGAGGGAGAGCTAGCCAAAATTCTGTGGAAGAGAGTGGCCAAATTGCTTGAGGGGTTTTGGAAACTAAATTTTCTAGTTTGAAAGGAAAAGGAAAGTTGGTTGTTTGAAATTCAAAAAGAATATTTTAGGGAATCAATTTTGGAAACAAAATATAGTAAGAAGATCTTAGTCAATGGAGAGCTTTTGGAAGCTCCAATGGCCGGTTGTTTATCTGCGATTTTTGCTAGAATAAAAGTTGTTTGAAGAAGCTTAATGGTGGCCGAAAATATGGTGCACAATGGTGAAGGGATTTCTGGTTGTTTGAGGAATGATTTATGGTAATTTGCTAAATATGTTTGCAAGAATTTTGGTCTTCAATCAATGGCTTGATTGGAGTAATTGATTGAGATATTTTAGGAGCAGCCATGGACTGATTTTCGAGCAGAATGCTGGGGAAGATGATGAAGTTTAGTTCATAGCTGTTTAAGGGGATTTTGTACAGAAAAATGGTGGAGGTTTCAAGCATGGCTGAAGATGGAACAAAGCTGGAAAATTCTGTTTAACTTTTTCGCAAATTGCTAGAATTTTTCTGGGCAGATTTTGCTGCCATTTTCCAGTCAGCTTGCAGAATTTTGAAGGGGCATTCAGAGGTCTTTCAAGGCTGGTTTCCAGCCTTCTTCATGGAGGAAAAACGTGGCTAAGATGCTGAGTGGAAAATTGGAAGAAGCAGCTTGGTTTAGGATCACCGAAGTTGTGAAAGTTGTCCAGAAAATGTTCTGGTTTGCACAGCATTTGTGCAGTTAGGTTTTGGCCTTATAATTTCTGTCTTCAAGCTGGTCAAGAGGGCTATTTTTTGGTAGCATTTGGGAGGGAATGATGGCTGAAAATTTTGACACTTGGACTGAACAAGAAGCTAGAAAAATTCCAGATTCCTACATGAACAAGATGAATATACTTAGGTTGGAGTTTGAAGGTTCAACTATGGAGATTAATTCTCTTGAGAACCTTCCACTACTCCTTCCCATTTTCGGCCAACAAGATGACTTATTCACAGCCATTTTCGAAACCTAATTCTCACATAACTTTGCTGAAATTTTCTGGAATGAAATTGGCTTGAACAAGTTAATCAACCTATTTGATTAAGAATTAAGGAAAGCTAGGGAATCAAGAAGGGTATGAAACCCTTAGAATTTTTTTGTAGGGCACAAGAGTAGGATTAGGACATTCCTATCATGTCTCCCCAAGGACAACACTCCTACTCTTCACTAAATCATGCAAGGACCGAAATATAGCATTCCTACACAAAAATAAAATTTAATAATGCTAAAACTCCAATGATGGAATTTGAACTCTAGACCTGAAGAATTAATTCCAAAGCTCTAACCACTAAACCACAACAACTCTTATTCTTATTTTCTCTCCCAAATATTTTTTCTATTTAATCCTCAAGCTATCTCCCTATTTTCACATCAGGAAAAAATTACCATTTTGTCCTTCTTACTCCACAAGCACAAATAAGCCATCTAGGCTACCAATCACATATCCAAAGCACATAAAATCATATAAAAATATATTTATTCATGCAATAAAGCATGATATGTATCCCAACCCCCTTACTCTAAGGTTGGTTTCAACTGGGGTTTCACACATTGTATATGACACATTTTTTTTTTAATAAAAGGCATTATTTATCTAACAGTTTCTTTTGTTTACTTTTAAGGAATATAACTGTTCGATAAAATCCTTATTACAACACTGTGTTAAGGAAATCATAATAGAGATCATGATATGAGATTCCTACTACACTGTATAGTGTTAGTACATAAATAGTCCCTAGTCATAGTATTAATGAGATAGGACATCATTAATGCGTTAAGACTAACATGTGTTAGACTTCCTGATTTTATTAGGCGGTGGTTCTCATAACCATGAGTATTGAGATACTCAAAGTTAACACATAGATGCTTGTTAATAGAATAAGTTTATTAGATGACCTAGCTTTGAGATAATCACATGGATAACTATTTAGTGCTAGTGATATAATCTTAATATAGCAAATATGCAAGTATTCTTAGACTTGAGATCTCCAAGGTACTTTGTTTGCTGAGCATTGTACTTTGATTCCAATCTCTGGAGCTCGATCGAGGGCCGCCTATGGGATAGATATTGGGTACATTGTGAGGTAAACGAAAGTAGTTGAGAGAGTCAATAATGGATTCACCACTCCTAACAGTAAGGGCGAATATCTCGTGGCCATTTGTAGGAATTACTACTCGAGAAGTCCTTGGCTAAGGCAATTGTGTATTGGAAACAATTCCAATTGATACAAATCTAGAGTAGCGGGTTCCTGGTACAAGTACTATTGTATTCGGGCCAAAATTAATTCTGAAGAGAGTTGGCACTAATTCCGTACTCCAAACTGAATGAGATATTGTATGGTGAAAGGAGTTAATTGCACTGAAGTTTATTGTTGAAGGGTTCATGCCAAACCACTTGACTTCCTTGACTATTAGGTGGTCATGATGTGTTGTTAGATACCACTCATGATCTGGGAATATGAGTTTATTAATTGATAAATTAATAAACCAATCCTGATTAGAATTAATAGGATTAATTCTAATTAATTATGGATTATTATTCTCAAAGACGTTTGGATTAATTCATGTTCGCTACCAATTGACCAGGAAACCTAATAGGTCACACACAATAGAGGGTTATATACTCAAGATGTTATTTGATAACATAGTGGGGTTAATTGCGAGAAAGAGAAGTTGTTGTGGACGAATTATAATTAGTTATAATTTTGGTCCAAATTGTAATTGTGAGAACTTGATGTTTCCAATTACAATTAGGGAATTATAACTGTTGTAGAATTCTCAGCTAGAGTGTTTTAAGTAGGGTTTTTCGTGAGTCATAGGATGACATACGATACCTATTCTTGTGTAAGACACACGATACAATTCCAACCCTAGTAACACATGACTTCCTCTCTCTCTTTCGATTGTTCTTGTGAAGAACCCTAGCCACCATCTTTTTCTGCTAGCAGAGGAAATTTTGGTGCTTGAGTATTCCTCTGTGTGGATTACTATTAGAGATAATCACACACTGTGATTATAGTGGTTAGACGTCTAACTCTTGTGGAGTTTGCACAAGAGGATTGCTAGATCGCGCCTCGACTTGAAGAAGAAAATTTTTGTTTTTCGGACGATCACCCAAATGTAAAAGCTATTACCTTTATTATCATTATGTTTTATTTTCCACACATAGACAGGTCCTGGGAAGGTATCTCATTATATTTTTTGCTGTGCCGTATTGGATACGAGCCTGAGATACCCAACATCTCATGCATATCATATATGGCAGATCGAAAAAATAAAAACGAGATACCATCCTAGGATCCGCATGCGTGTGGAAAACAAGACATATAGAAAACAAAGGTAACAACTTTACCTTTCTTTGTGCGTCTAAAAAATAAAAATTTTCTTCTTCTCTTTGACGATTGTGGCACGATCCGGAGTTGAATGTCCAACCACTATAATCATAGTGTGTGATTATCTCTAACAGAAATCCACACAGCGGATCCTTCTCAAGCACCAAGATATTTCTGTTCTAGCAGAAATAACAAGAGGCGGCTAGGGTTTCCAAAGAACAACGAGAGAAAGAAAGAATATAAGGGTTTTGGAAGATGTTGTTTCCGTGAAAAGCTCTCAAATTAGGTTTCGTGTATATGTCCTACATATCTCACGAAAAAACCTGCTGAAAAACCCTCCATCTCAGGATTCTAAAACAATTAGAATTCCCTAATTGTAATTGGAAACATCAAGTTCTCACAATTATAATTTGGCCCATAAATTATAACTAATTATAATTCGGCCACAACTACTTCTCTTTCTAGCAATTAGCCCCACTATGTTATCAAATAACATATTGAGTATATAATCCTCTATTGTGTGTGACCTATTAGGTTTCCCAGTCAATTGGTAGCGAACATGAATTAATCCAAACGTCTTTGAGATTAATAATCTAAAATTAATTATAATTAATCATATTAATTCTAATTAGGATTGGTTTATTAATTCATAAATTATTAAACCCATATTCTCATATCATGAGCGGTATCTAGCAACACATCATGACCACCTAAGAGTATAGGAAGTCAAGTGGCTTGACATGAACCCTTCAATAACAAACTGCAGTGTAATTAACTCCTTTCACCGTACAATATCTCATTCGGTTTAGAGTACGAAATTAGTGCCAAATCCCTCCAGAATATATTAATTTTGGCCTGAATATAATAGTACTTGTACCAGGAACCCACTTCTCTAGATGTGTATCAATTGAAATTGCTTCATATATACAGTCGCCTTGGCCAATGACTTCTCGAGTAATAATTGCTACAAGTGGCCGTGAGATATTCGCCCCTACTATTAGGAGTTGTGAATCCTTTATTGACCCTCTTAACTACTTTCATTTACCTCACAATGTACCCAATATCCATCCTATAGGCGGCCCTCGATCTGGCTCCAGAAATTGGAATCAAAGCACAATGCTGTACAAACAAAGTACCTTGGAGATCTAAAGTCTAAGAATACTTGCACGTTGGCTATATTAGGATTGTATCACTGGCACTAAATAGTTATTCATGTGATTATCTCATAGCTAGGTCATCCAATGTACTTGTTCCATTAAGAAGCATCCATGTGTTAACTTTGAGTATCTCAATACTTACGGATATGAGAAACACTGCCTGATCAAATCAGGAAGTCTAACACATACTAGTCTTAACACATTAATGATGTCCTGTCTCATTGATACTGCGACTAGGGACTATTTAAGTAGTAACACTATACAGTGTAGTAGGAATCTCATATTATGATCTCTATACTAAGGACATTATCTAATAGTTATATTACATAAAAGTAAACAAAAGAAACTGTAAGATAAATAATACATTTTATTAAAATAAAATGTGTCATATGTAACGTATAAGTAATTGCCTCTAGGGCATAACACTAACATGCCACACGTATCCTACTTGACCTATGAGGATCTTGTGTATTAGAAGGTTCATCTATGTTGTAAATAGACTCAGGATTAACTGGTTGGTCAATGTTTGTTTGTTCTTTTTAAACTTCACCAATCTTAATTTTACTCCTACTGTCTCCCTAAAGCATAAATTAATTTTCTAGAAAATTGCATGTTTTGAAACAAATACTTTGTTTTTTAGATAGGAGATAGAAATAATATCCATGAGATGCTTTTGGATATACAACAAACAAATACTTACCAGACTTATTTTCTAATTTATCTAATTTTATCCTCTTCATATTATCAAGACATCCCTAATTTCTTAAGTGAGCTAATTTTCGTCTCTTACCAAAAAAATAACTCATAAGGGGTGTATCAACCATCTTTGATAGAACTTTGTTTAAAATATAAACAAAAATTTCTAGTGCACATCCCCAAAATGATTTTGGTAATTCTACAAAAGCTATCATAGTTCGAACCATATCTAATAGAGTTTGATTCATTCTTTCGGATACACCATTATGTTGAGGTGTATGTAGTGGAATCCATTGAGATAATATCCCATTTATCTCTAAGATTAATTTAAAACTCTTGACTCAAGTATTCACCTTCTCGATCAGATTTTAGAGTTTTAATATTTTTACCAAGTTGTTTCTTTATTTTATTCCTAAACTCTATAAACTTTTTAAAGGCCTCAGATTTGTATTTCATTAAATAAAAATACCTAAATTAAGAATTGCCGTCGATTAAGTTTATGAAATATTGATAACCCCCTCTTACTTGCAATGTCATTGGTCCATATACATCACTATGTCTTAGTTTCAATAATTTCTTTGTCATTTCTCCTTTCTTAGAAAGAGAGGTCTTAGTCATTTTACCAAGTAAATATGATTCACATGTATCATATGATTCATAATCAAATACCTCTAAGTCACCAAGCTTATGTAACTTAGAAACACGATTCTCGTTTACACGGCCTAAATGACAATGTCATAAGTATGATGAGTTCGAGTTATTTTTCTTTTGTTTCTCACTATTTATGTTGAGAGTGTCATTTTCCATGTTTAGAACATATAAACCGTTAATCAAAGTTGCAACACCATAATGGATATCATTTAATGAAAAAGAATAACTTTTTTTTTCAAAAATTAAATGAAATTCAACCATGTCTAAACAAGCAACTGGGATAATGCTATTTAACAAAACTAGAACATAATAACAATTTATAAGTTTTAGAATCAATTAAGAAGGTAAATGTAGATGATATGTCCCTATAGCAAGTGCAGCTACCTTTGCTCTATTTGCAGTACGTAAGTCCACATCACCTTTCTCTAACTACTTCTCTTTAGTCCCTGCAAATTATTGCACAAATGATATCTATATCTGGTATCTAATACCTATATCTCACTATTACAGGAAGTATTGATCTCAATCATAAATATATGAGGAGTTGAAGTAGAAGTGCTTACAAACTTCTCATTCTCCTTCTTTTCCTTTATTGTCTCCAAGTAGCTTTTGTAGTTGCACTTCTAATAGCCTATTTTCCCACAATAGTGACATGGGCCATTAGTAACTATTTCTTTCTTTTTCACACCACATTTTGGTTTAGTTGGACTATTCTTCTTTTTAGGAACTCCTTTCCTTTTAGAGGTCAGAGAATTAACCAACATGATTGTACTATGTTTTTTTTTCAAAAAAGACTCTATAATCTTGAGAAGGTTGATCAACTTATATATTTGGTAGTTCATCACCAATTGTGAAAAACTAGCTGACAAAGATTGAATAATTAAGTCTATACTTATTTTGTGATCCATCGTGAACATAAGTAATCTAGCTTCTCAAGCAATCCAACATTTTTAGTTCATGAGTAGGCACAAATGTGCCCTCTATCATCTTAGAATGAAATAAATATTTAGAGATCTCATATATGTTCGCCCAAGCTTGCTTATAAAAAAACTCTCTTAGATGGAAGATAATAACATAAACATCCATATACTCATGCTGTTTTTAAAACTCAGTGGTCGTTGACGCTAGTAGGATATAAGATACTGTGTCACTATCCTCATAGTGATTCTAATGGACTTCATACTCTTTAGCAGAAGCATTATCAGCTAGAGGTGGTAGAATTGGAGCATCTAGCATTAATTAAATGTATATTTATTCCCCTATTTTCTCAAATCAATAGCCCCATTATTAATTTGGGAAAGCCCGTTGAAAGCTTTTCTAGTGGACCAGTATCCAAATTCCTTAAGAATAACCTTGGGTGTACCCAACAAACTACTCTTCATGTCAATAGTAGGTATGCAATATTAGTTGCATCCAATGCAACTACCAAATCATTGGGTGATTAACATCCTTTAATCTTATAGTTTGTAGTGCTAACCTAACCCTACCTTTAATATTCTTTATGCTTGGGTGTGCCCAATTAGGATAAAGATATTAGTGTAATCAAACCCATTAATCCAACGTGATGCATAGAATTCTTCGGCTACTTCTTCAATTTTTATTACTTCATTTTAGTTTCTTTTCCTGTTGTAGTTTTATGTTTTTATTTCTTTTATTTTTAGGTACATTCAACAATGCCCTTTGTGATGGATTCACCTATCTTGTGGACATTACTAAGCTCTAGTCATATTTTCTTTTCTTATCTTTCTACCCTCTATTTATTTTGGTCCATTGTCTTTGCTTTATTATTTCTATTGTTGTTCATTGAGGACAATGTCCAGTTTAAGTGTGGGGAAGAATTTAGAATTGCCAATATATTCTAGTTTTGGGCTAATTTGGGGCTAAAGTCTTCAAAAATTTTCAGTTTTTTTGGGGTTTTAATTGCTTTGATTTATAATGAGGTTGTGATATTTTTCTTACTTGGGATATGAATTTTTTCATTCAAGTGGTTAGATTTTTATTAACAGTGAATTGGTCTATTAGGATTAGATATGTTAAGTCTTGAGAATTTAAGTTAATATTGGTTGTGCATTGGTGTTTGAATGTTATTTTGCTCATCTGGTTAATGTAGATGATGTGATGAATATAGGAAGAGTTGTTGACTAATTCTTGTATTATAAATTTAAAATTTGCTTAACTTTGAGTGATGAATAAGGAATGTGAGGAAGTTAGAAAAATAGTGAGTGGAGAAAAAAAAAAACTCATTTTTATGTGAGCTAAAAAAGAGTTGAGTTGAAAAAAAAAATGCTCTCATTTTTAAATTTTATTGAAGACCGTTTTGTTGGGTATCTCAGGCTCGTATCCTATATGACGCAGCATAAAATAAAATGAGATACTATCCCAAAACCCGTCTATGTGTGGAAAATAAGACATAATGATAATAAAGGTAACAGCTTTTACCTTTGGGTGATCGTCTGAAGAACAAAAATTTTCTTCTTCAAGTCAAGGTGCGATCTAGCAATCCTCTTGTGCAAACTCCACGAGAATTGGATGTCAAACCACAATAATCATAGTGTGTAATTATCTCTAACAGTAATCCACACAGAGGAATACTTAAGCACTAAAGTTTCCTCTGCTAGCAGAAAAAGAAGGCGGCTAGGGCTATTTTCATTTTCAGCAAAACAAGAGAGAGAGAGAGAGAGAGAGAGAGAGAGAGAGAGAGAGAGAGAGAGAGAGAGAAGAAGAAGAAGAAGAAGAAGAAGAAGAAGAAGAAGAAGAAGAAGAAGACGATTGTGGCTATGTTTTTCGTGTGTTAATCCCCCTCTAGGGTTTCGTATGACTCATAATGTATGTCACTCGAAAATTCCTTCCAAAACTAAGAATTCTAATCCTATTAGAATTATTTAATTGTAATTGGAAACATCAAGTTCTCACAATTACAACTTGGATCACACATAATATCTAATTATAATTTGTCCACAATAACTTTTCTTTCTCTTAATTAACCCCACTATGTTATCAAATAACATCTTAAGCAAATAATCTTTTATAGTGCGTGACCTGTTAGGTTTCCCAGTCAATTGGTAGTGAATATGAATTAATCCAAACGTCTTTAAGATTAATAATCCATAATTAATTAGAATTAATCCTATTAATTGGTTTATTAATTCATTAATTAATAAACCCATATTTCTAGTTATGAGTGGTAGCTAGCAACACAACATGACCATCCAAGAGTCCAGGAAGTCAAGTGGCTTGACATGAACCCTTTAATAACAAACTTCAGTGCAATAACTCCTTTCACCACATAATATCTCATTTGGTTTGGAGTATGGAATTAGTGCCAACTCCCTCCAGAATTAATTCTAGCCCGAATACAATAGTACTTGTACCAGGAATCTACTACTCTAGATGTGTATCAATTGGAACTATTTCCAATACACAATCGCCTTGGCCAAGGACTTTCCGAGTAGTAATTCCTACAAGTGGCCATGAGATATTTGCCCCTACTATTAGGAGTAGTAAATTCTTTATTAACCCTCTCAACTACTTTCGTTTACCTCACAATGTACCCAAAATCCATCATATAGGTGGCCCTCGATCGAGCTCCGGAGATTGGAATTAAAGTACAAAGCTCAGCAAACAAAGTACCTTAAAGATCTCAAGTCTAAGGATACTTGAACGTTTGCTATATTGATGTTATATCACTGACACTAAATAGTTATCCATGTGATTATCTCATAGCTAGGTCATCTAATGAACTTGTTCCATTAACAAGCATCCATGTGTTAACTTTGAGTATCTCAATACTCACGGTTATAAGAACCACCGCCTGATCAAATCAGAAAGTCTAATACATGTTAGTCTTAACGCATTAATGATGTCCTGTCTCATTAATACTATGAATAGGGACTATTTAAGTACTAACACCATCCAGTTTAGTAGGAATCTGATATCATGATCTCCATCATGATTTCCTTAACACAGTGTTGTACTAGGGACTTTATCGAACAGTTATATTACTTAAAGTAAACAAAAGAAACTGTAAGATAAATAATTCCTTGAATTAAAATAAAATGTGTCATATATAATGTATAAGTGATTGCTTCTAGGGCACAACACTAACACTTTTACTGAAAGGGGGTTAATATGGAGAGAAGTAGCAAGTATTGTTCGGTGCACTCTCTTAAGGCTATCCCGAAGGTAAAAAGGTAAGAAAGAGAAAAGAAAGAAAATGTTGAAAAAATGATGAAAAATAAAAAAAATTAATGACTATAAGGGGGCTAATACGGTGCGTGAAGAGAAATCCATTCACTTGAGGCTATCAATTCCCTAAGTTATGGAAAAAAAGTGTGGAGTGTTTTCCTTAACTCATTACTTGAGTTGTGCAATTTTTTTTTTTTTTTTAATGCTTGAATTGGTTAGCTTGACTTGTATGCTTCATGTCTGCGTTTTTACTTAAGAGGTGAAATAATTTTCTTAGACTAAAGTAGAAACTTGCTTAACTTGACTTCAAAAGCCATGGTATGTTTGATCTAATAGTTCAATTTGCTAATATTTTCAAATGATTGAAAGAATGACAAGATCATGTCTAAAGTTTGAAGGAGAATTGTAGCTCTGTTATAGTCAAAATTTTTGAAATATAAACTTGTGTTGTCTTGTTTTTCCTTATCTTAAGTACTTTTCTTAAGGACAAGCAAAGATTTAAGTGTGGGGGAATGTGATTGAGGCTAAAAGCATAATTAAATTCCTAGTTGTTTGAGGATATTTTGTGATACATTTGATGTAATAACTAGACATATTCCTTCATAGTTGATATTTTGCCTTTGAAAAGGTGTTTTGGTATTTTTATGCAGAATTGATGGAAAAAAGATGAAAAACCACCACCGTACCTGTGTACAGTCGATGCTGGTCGTGTCCCTTAGAACTGGCGCCAACTCAAGTCTGATAACAATGGAATGCTTGCTGAAAAACATAGCACCACCGGTCCTATCAAAGATCATTTTTATGTGCAAATTTGGGAATTTTCTAAGAGTTTTAGTATTTTCCAACTTGTACTCGGCCTAGAACTCTTAGGAAATGATTTTTGGCATCTTGAGAGCCTATTTAAGCAAGAAAAATGCAAGATAAACATATGAATCCAAGGATCAAAGCCACAATTCAATCATTGAAGAGGGGATTTGTTCAAGAAGGTATTCAAGGAAGAAGAATGGGGCTTGTTTATGAGTTCTTTCCTTTACCTTTGTTTTCTTTTTATAAAATAATGATGTGATTAATGTTTTCAATGTAATTTGAAATTATCTTGGGATTCATGATTTTTGAGTTAATTTAGTCTTTTGATCAATTGATTATTATTCGTGGTACTTGATTACTTGTTTTAATTAAGTAATGGATTAATTATTTCTTCTTGTGGACTTGCTTGGAAAAGAGGTTGATGGTGGTTTCAAATGTAATTAATTTCATATTTGCTATCTCTTAACTTACTTAAAAAAGGGATTAATTGTCAAGAATTTGGGTAATCAAAGATTAGTTGATGATTGCTAAAATATAGAGTCATTGGTTAATTTCATGCTTTAAATTACCTAGAATATAGAGATTTATGTAAGGATTGATTTTAATACATCTGGTTGAGACATAATATGTTCACTAATTTAGCTAAAGGGTAGTGATTCTATAGATTGCAAACGAAGTGAGTCTATTTGAATTCCTTCATGATACCAAGATAATAATTGATTGTGATAACTGTTAAGTGATTGATTTCCATGTCTTCAAAAGTATTTATTAAAATTGCATGTTCTTTCATCCTTGAGTTGTATATATATATTTCTTTATTCTCCTTTTTATTCTCTTATTACTTTATTAGATCAGTTAAATAATGAATAAAAAGTAACTAATGGTAGTTGTTCCTTGAGGATCGATACTCGTTAATTTCTTATACTATGCTTGTGATAAGTGTACTTACTCATATGTGTAATTTGGGAATTAATATTTTAAATAAAAATTGTCTAGCGATGAATTTAAAATTGTATGATTTTTATACACCCAAATCTTAAGAATCAATTATTCATTTTTAGTGACCATTTTTCCTAAAGCATGAAAATATGGATCATAAATCTTTAGGTTTTCCTAAACAAAGTTTGGTATCTCTGAATTTGGAAATTATTTAATACTTTGGAAAATAGTATTTCCTATAATAAATTGTGAACCATTTGTGTTATAAATATTTCCCATATGCAAGTGTTTATTTGAAAGTTTCCTTCTTACATATTATGTGATAAAATAGCATTTTACTTTGCACAAATTCTCACTGTTCCTTGTTGAATGATAAAACATATGAATATATGATTTTTTTTACTTCTAATGGAAAGCCGAATTACTCCTAAAGTTTTAAGGCATGATGACATATGAAATCCTAGAATTTATTTCCTTTTTAAGATTTAGAATTCTAGATTTGCTGAATAATTTTTTTTTTTTGGACTCGGATATGTATAATTTACATAAATGCCCTCAAAAGAATATTTTATAACGTGAGAAGAACATTTTATCCTTTTACGCTACGACTTCGGTAGAATGATTTCTTGGTATAGAATCAACATTTTCGAAATGATGTTTTGACCCCAAAAAATGTTTCTTGATATTCTCTCAAGAAGTAATGATATTGGATTGGTCTTGTGAATTAGTGAAGATGTTGTGTACTCAGCAAGGGCTTTGACTATTATACTAGCTTATGTTAGAGGTAGATGGTCCTAAGTAACCTAACTAGTTTTGGGTTCATCTTACCCTATATGGAGTGACAGGACATTGGAATTATTGCGTAAACAATTGATTAAATTGCACAAGGCACTCAGATATCTTTATTTGGCAATTGGTTGATCCTAGGTGGGACACCCAATCTATGAATAACCCTTGCTAATCTCATTGTGAGGGGAGTACAGGAGTAGGGACCCATACTACTCTAAGTTAAAAAAAAAAAAAAGATTGATATATTTTTCGATAGATTTGAGATGACAATTCTACTGCTCCTGCATGATACAGTTAGGTGCTGAGGGTATAAACCCTAGTCTAATAGGATAGTGATAGCTAAAGGTAAAGTCTTGTGAGTTTTGCACGCATGTTATTTTTCTTTTGAGAAAAGTACCCGATTTCTTTGAAAATGGGGTATCAGTGTTTAATTAAACATGGTTTCCAAACATACATGATTTTCTGAACTTCTATTGATGAGTTTCCCTACTTGACTTAATGAGTTTTTTCAATGTTAAAATGTGATAAATATCACTCGCTTGTTTTTAGGAAAAATACTTGCACACATGAGACTTACTAAGTATAATAGTCACATTCCTTTAATGTTCTCCTATTTTTTAGGATTCTGAGCTGTGGAGATATGACACAGTGATGCCAAGATCATTCATTTGGCTCAGTTTAGCAAAGATTTTGTGACTTTTCCAAGTGCAGACTATAAATGAGCGTATTTTATGTGTTTTGGGACTAGAATATATGTGAAATATTCTTCAAGTGCAATGCAAATTTAATGGAAAGCTTGTTTCTTTGTATTTGCAGTAAGGTTTGTTTCGTTATAAAAACACCTTGCATGGGAATTCAAATGGGGTGACACCTCACAAAGATAGAGCCTACTACAACTAGAAAGGTGGAGTGTTATACAATGTGTAGCACATTATCAAGAAATAAATATGTAATTTCATGGAGTTAAGAATCAATTGTTCATTTACTTGTTGATTATTTCTCTGCATCTTTGTCTGTGACATCTTTGCTTTTAATTAGTAAGTGAGGATATATTAGTGCCACACAGGAACTAATAGTCCTTAAAACCCAAATGAGGACTCATTGACAAATTTTCCAGACTAGTTAAGATGAAATAATGAATATATTTTTTAATGATTTTCCTTGGTGAATTAATTTGGCACTTGTTTGATTGCTCTTGTGAAATATATTCCTATTGCATACTAAATATCTTTTTTTTTTTTTTTTCTGAATTTGGTTATCTAGAAATATTAGATAAAGGATAGAAGTTAGATATATATGAGGTATCTGCCCAATGTGAAAAGAATTACAACTAAATTTGTTAGAGGAGTTGATCATTTTCTTCAATATACTTTGGCTAACGTTACAACATCTACTAAACATAATAAAGTTAGATGTCCTTGCATAAAGTACAAAAATTTGTGTTAGCATACTACAGAGGAAATTAAATTGCCATTATATAGAAAGGGTTTTACCAAAAGTTATTTTAATTGGACATGTCATGGGGAAGAATTTAATACTTTGCCACAAATGTCCAATGTAAATGGGGATAGGGATTCTTCAAGATCAACCAATCGATATTTAGGAAATGGTCATATATTCAACAAGACCAAATTTTCATCCAGATCTATCTTCCCCTACTATTGACGAATCTCCTAATTTTGAGGCTAAAAAATTTTATGACATGTCGAGAGCTACAGACACTTCTATATTAGAAGAGTATATGAGTTACTCACTCTTATCTGTAGTATCTCAATTACTTAACATTAAATTTGAAAATAATATATCAAAGAAGTGGTTTAATCAAGTCATACAACTGATAAAGGAGATTTTGCTTGAAGGGAACAAGATGTTGGATGACTTCTACCTAACAAAAAAAGTTAGTTTACAAACTTGGTTTACTGGCTCAGAAGATAGATATTTGCACCAATTGTTGTATGCTTTACTGGAGAGATAATGTTAATATGAGAGATTACAATTTTTCAATCATCCTCTGTACATGAATAGGAAGAAGGTGGGAAAAAATAAGTAGCAGAAAGAAATCCCTTTTAAGTGAATATACTATTTCCCGATTACAACGAGGTAGTAAAAAGCTTATGCATCTAAAACAACTGCACAACGCATAATAGGTATGTAAAGAGTCCTATTGAGCATGGTGTGATGAATCATCCTAGAGATTGTGAAGCATGGCAACATTTTAATCGAACTTATCCTAAATTTTTAAACAAGGTGAAGAATAGGTATGTGCACGGATGGTTTTGCACCATTTGGAATAATAGGAAAGCAATCTCATCCTTGCTAGTTATTAACACTATATATAACCTACCCCCATGAATGTGTATGAAGAATTTTGAAAAACTTTCAGGAGGGGGAGGCAGGGGGGTGGAGTAAATAAGGTTTTTGGCAAACAATTATAGATCAAAAATTTTAGTCCTCTTAGAAATTTGAACAAAGTAGCGGATATGCTTTGAAGCTTTGCAATTTCAAGAGTTCGGATAGGTGTCTATTAAATCAGCACAGAACAATAGGAAAATGTTATGAAATAAAGATGGGTAGTTGAGATATTAGAGATAATTTTAAATCAGAATGCAAAAGTCATAAATGAGTTATTGATTTTAGAGGAAAAGAAGTAGCATTTAAGATATGAAAATAGCAGAAAGAGCAGTGTAGAATTTTGGAGAAATAGTACAAGAAAATGCTTAAGAATTTATAGTGGTTCGATCCTCAAATGATCTACATCCACTACTTTAAGTTCTCACTTAAGGATTTCAACACCACTCACTAAAAATCTTTTCCCAAATCAATGGTGGTAGGTGACACCAATCTTATATAAGAGGATCACCACACTTAGTTTTACTCCTAATCTCTTTAATCACAATAATCAATGCTCACCCCAACTGGGTTTTTACCTTCTCAACCTTGATACAAGTTAGATTGAAAGAAAGATTATAGAAATAGCTCACAAATTTGAGCAGAATGCTAACAAATAAGCAACAACACCTTTTACCTTTGGAACAATTCTATTTCACTTTAAAGTATAAATGAAAAGGGAGATTTTTGTATTCTAAAGTGTAAGAGTGTTTCTAAGAAAGATTAACACAAAAATCTACTTCAAAATCGAGTTCTAAAGGCTTTTATAAGGGCTAAACCCGAAGTCCCAATGGCTAGTAATGACTAGTTACTTTCTATCAGGATTTTTAGGGTTTTGGATTCACAAAGTGGAAAGATGTCTGTCCAAAAAATGAGTCTAGAATGGTACTTTTTTGGCAGAATCATTTTGAAAATATTGCAAAGTATTGGATGGAGTTTTGGATTGAGAGATCCATCCAAACATCTGAAGACTTATACTTTGCAATCTTTTAGTTTGCGTGCTTCATGGTAAAAACAAATTGAACCTAAGGTAATGGAAACATAGGAATATACAAGAAATACCTTAACAACTATTCATAGTCTATAGTTCTTTCACAAAGGCTTCTTGGTATGCAAGCTCTCAAGATGACGATATGCTTGATCAATCACTCATTTGAGTTCCATTTGCTTAAGAGTTGCTTAGCAGTCTTATTTGCATGCATTGGAAGAATTGAGATCGAGCATGTCCAATCACATGTAAATTAGAAAAGTTAGTGCTTATCAATGTTTGTCATATGTCAAAACATTGGAGAATGCCCTTAAAGCCAACAAGCTCCCCCTTTTTGAGTGATGACAAACTTGATGGGATTGTGATAAAAAATAATAATATATATAGTACAGATATGTTTAGACCGAGAGAAATAAGAATGAATTTAAATTGAAATGCATTATCTCATTATAGGACTTAAGGACTGCTTATGTGTTTCAGATAAGAAAAATGAAACATATTCTCATAAACAAGGCTCAATGAGCCTATAGCCCAACTAGCCTCCTTCATTCCATAAAATGACTATTTCATAAGAAAATAGCCGCATAAAGGTCACACAAAAGAAATAGTTATGTACACGAAGAAGTGTAGAAGGTAAATCATAGGATGTAAAGCTCCCCTTATGTATGTGCATATATGAATAGAAGATAATGAGATGCCAGCTATGAAGTGTTGGGTATCTCACACATATCATATATGGCGTAGCGGAAAAATAAGAACGAGATACCAACCCAAGATCTACATACGTGTGGAAAACAAAACATAAAGAGAACAAAGGTAACAACTTTACCTTTCTTTAAGTGTCTGAAAAATAAAAATTTTTCTTCTTCAAGTCGAGGTGCGATTCAGCAATCCTCTTGATCAAACACCATGAGAGTTGAATGTCCAATGATGCGTATTTATTTGGATATAAAAATCATATAAAAATAAGCACATTCCCAATCAAGTTTGAATTAAAATGTCAACCCCAAATTACACATATGAGTAAGTGTACTCATCATTAACATAGCATAAGGTTCAAATAAGTGTCGATCCTCTAGGAACAAGTATGCATTAATCACTTTTCTTTCATTATTTAACCCACTCAATAAAGCGAAAAAAAAATAAAAATAAAAATAAAATAAAAATAAAAGAAAAATAAAAGAAAAATAAAAGAAAAATAAAAGAAAATAAAAGAATATAAACATGTCAAGGATGGAGAATTATGTATCTCAAACCATTATTTTGACAAACATGATCATAAAGGACTTAATCATTATCATAATTAACTATTATCTTAGCATCACGAAGGATTAAGATAGATTCATTTTTTTTTTTTCAATCCATGAAAATCATTACGTTTTAGATAAATCAGAATCACTTGATCTTGTCTCAACTAATTCACCTAAAAGATGCATTAAACACAATCCTTGATTAAATTTCCTTGGTCTCGGCAAATTTAAAATATAAAATTAACCAATGAATCCTTGGTCTCGGCAAACATCAATTGACCTTTAATTACCTAGTCCTCATCAATTAAGTCCATTGGTCTTAGTGAGTTAACAGACAACAAATATAAAATTAATAAATTATAACCACCATCAACCCTTTTGGTCTCAGCGAGTTAATGGAAAGAACCAACTAATTAATCTCGTAATAAGCTTAAGTAATTAAATACCAAGAATAACAATCAATTAATCAAAAGATCAACTACTCTAAAAATCATGAATACCTAAAACAATGTCAAATTACAATAAAACAATTAAAACATCATTATTCCGGAAAAAGAAAATAAAGTAAAAGAAAGCACTCATAGACAAGTCTCTTTCTTATTCCTTTGAAGACCTTCTTGTACAATCCTCATTGATTTGGTGGAATTCCTCCTTGATTTGAGTGATTGGCTATGATGATCTATGAATTCTCCATTTTCTCTTGTGTTTTCCATCAATTTATAGGCTTAGGAAGTGCCTAAACTCATTGGTGCAAGGTTCTTGACAGAGTAGAAGTAGGAAGATACTAAAATTCTATAGATTACCAAAAACCACGTAGAAAAATCAAGGCACTGCCTTATCCTCAAGGCACAACCGGTGCCGCCTTGGCTGCTAGAGCCGGCACCGATTGTGTTCTCTTTCTTCAGTCGTTCGCTGATTTTTTCTTGATTTTCAGGCAACATTTCCCAGAGTACAGCCGGCACCGCCTTAGTTGCTAGAGCTGGCGTCGATTTAGTTCTATTCTAGTCCTGTTTCAACAATTTTGTTACCTCAGAGTGCGTGCCAATAGTGTGTGGCCGGTACAGGTTCCTCTGCCCTGGCCGGCACCGCCTATGTTTTGTTTTGCAATGTTTTTTCCTTATTTTACCCCTAAAATCTGGAATAATGAACAAAGTATCTTTTCAAGGTTAAAATCTCAAATATGAAGGAATATGACTAGTTATTGAACACAATGCATCACAAAATAGCCTCAAATAATTAAGAAAAATATGACTAATTTAGGCCATATCACATTCCCCCACACTTAGCTCTTTGCTTGTCCTCAAGCAAAATATAAAAAATAAGTAAGAAAAACACCAGGTTTTCATCAATCAATCAAGTCAATTCCAAAATGATATCTCTAATGCTTTCTTCATTCAAGAGCACAAAACATCAGTTACTAAATCTTTCATTACAAATGCAAGACTTTTGTAAGTGTACCATGACTAGTAGAACCATCTCAATACTTGAACATCATTCTCAAACCATTGGAAAGAATTTAGCTCAAAAAGACTATGCATTCCATAAGTTTATCTTTCATACACTCTCTCCACTAATCCGAGACATATCATGATTCTACTTAGGTCAAGTAGGACTTTCAAGCTTGTAATGTAAGGCTAAAGGGCTTGTAATGTAGCTTGTCAAACGAAGGATACAGGAGAATTAATTATCAAAAAAGGTGAGAGTTCGTAAGAAAAGGATAAACAAAATGTATCAATAACTTCCAAACTTCTCTTGCTCTCCTATCTCGAAATCAATCAAAACCCATAACCATATTTAGCAATTACAATTCAACTCTAGCAAATCTTGCATTATTTTTTTCAATCCTTCCCTACTCATCAATAATTTTTCTTCATAAGATCGCTCAAATTTTCAGCAACGGTGTCAAGAACTTTGACGTGAACTCAACTTTTACAGCTCAATCACCATTCCTTTTGTGATCTTTCTTTTCTTTCTTTTCTCTCTTCTCTTGTTTTTACTATTGCTGTTCTTTTCTTTCTTAGTTTCTCTCTTCTCATCTTTTCTAGTAGCTTTTGTTTTCTTTTTGTTTTCACATTTTCTTTTTTCTTTCTTTCTTTCCTTTCCCAACTCATGCACTATTAATGCATGATTGAAAGCAACAAGTCATGATCTTTTCACAAATGTTCTCTCTCAACATTCTCCTACATGTACTTTTATCCATCTAGAGCAATCAAAGATTTGGACTATAAATTAAACTCTCAGAAAGAAGAAATGAAAAAAGTATGATAACCGGTTTTAAGAACAAAATTACAAATTTAGGATCAAAATATGCACTAGGGATAATAAAATAGGTAGGCTTGAAAAGTTCAAACTATCGAAAGAAGGCCTATTACTGTTATCCCTAAGTTAAATCATGAATGTCTTTTCTATTTCGCCTTGAGAGGTATTCAAGTAGGTTCTAGAATGCTCAATGAATTTTAGTGTAAAACACAGGTTTAAGAACAATGTAAAGCATATGATAAAAAACTACTTAGTCCAAGTGCGTGCAAAAAGTCATGCATAAGCCATAAATGATATAGAACATAATCTATCATAAAGACATGCATTAAAAATATAGCTTGAAATCTCAAAGAAAATCAAAAAAATTTTAAAAAAAATTTGCTCACAAGAAGGATGAAGTATAAAAGAATGATGCATAGAAGAATTCTCAATCTCACCACTTCCCCACACTTAAACTGGACATTGTCCTCAATTGCCAAATAAATAAAGCAAGGAAGAAACAATGCCATTGGACCAAAAATATAAAAGAGAAGAGATAATAATGACAATACTTCCATTCATTGTGAAATTTGAAGTACAAGAGTTGTGTTCCTAGAGAAGGAGGCATTGGCAAAGTACTTAAAAAGAAAAATACAAAACAGCACACCAAACCATAAAAACTAGAAACAAAAAATAAACCAAAACTAAAGAAAGAAAATATGACAAAAAGAATCACCTCAAGATAACCTAAAAAGTTCTATGCTGTAGTGTCGAAGAGCATCTCCACCTGCTTGGGTTGGGAAGTCCTTCACCCACATAGCATTTCATGCAATTGCCATTGACGTTGAAAGTGCCCCGAGTAGGGTGAGTAATTTCAATGGTGCCAAAAGGGAATATCTTACTTACTGTGAATGGTCCCAACCACCTCGATTTCAATTTACCTGGAAAATTTTTCAAGCGAGAATTGAATAGAAATACTTGATCGCCCTTCTCCAATCTATGTTGGCGAGTGATATACTTATCGTGCCACTTTTTGACCTTCTCCTTATAGTGCATTGAATTATCATAAGCATTCGCCTGCAATTCTTCTAAGGCGGTGAGTTGAAGCAACCTGGACTTTTCGGCCGACTTAAGATCAAGGTTAACCAGTTTAATAGCTTAATAGGCCTTATGCTCAATTTTTACAGGTAAATGGCATGCTTTCCCATAAACTAACTGAAAAGAAGTTGTGCCAATTGGGGTCTTAAAAGCTGTCCTATATGCCCAAAGAGTGTCATCTAATTTTAGACTCCAATCCTTTCTAGTATGGTTAATAGTTTTTTCCAAGATTCTTTTGAGTTCTCTATTAACCATTTCAACCTGTCCATTTGTTTGGGGATGATAGTAGGTGACAAACCTATGGTTCACTCCTAAATGTTTGAGAACTTTTTCCATTTGTGCATTACAAAAATGATTCCCCCTATCACTAATGAGCACCTTAGGCACACTAAACCCGGTGAAAGGTTTTTTTAGAAATTTTACAACCACCCTTGCATCATTAGTTGGTAAGGCTTAGGCCTCTACCCATTTAGAGATATAATCCACTGCTACCAAAATGTACTTATTTTCCAAAGAACTAGGAAAAGGTCCAATAGAGTCTATCCCCCAACAATCAAATACTTCACAAGCTTGAAAAATTTGTAATGGCATCTCATTAAATTTCTAAACGTTACCTATACGTTGGCACCTATAAAATTTTTTAACAAAACTATGGGTATCTTTGAACAATATGGGACAATAGAATCTGGACTTTGACACCTTTTGTGCAGTGTTTTTGGCTTAGTAGTGGCCACCAGCAAGTCCTTCATGACAATGTCTAAGAATATCCTCTAATTCCTTAGAGTCCACACACCGTCGAATGATTTGGTCCGCACAACACTTAAACAAATATGGGTCTTCCCAAAAGTAATGCCTTACCTTGGAGAGGAATTTCTTTTTTTGTTACATCGTGAGACTTTTTGGAGTAATTCTTGCAACCAAGTAATTAGCGAAGTCGGTGAACCATGGAGTGTTTGGAATCTCCCCTTCAATGAGCAAAAGTTGCTCATCCGGAAAGGCGTCATTGATGTCCTCTTCTACCAATGATTCCAAATTTAGATTATCCAATATTGACAAGTGATCCGCAGCCAAGTTTTTCGTACCCTTATTGTCTCTAATCTCCAAATCAAATTCCTGTAATAATAAAACCCATCTTATCAATCTTGGTTTGGAATCATGTTTGGTTAGTAGGTACTTCATGTTGGGTATCTCAGGCTCGTATCATATACGGCGCAACGGAAAATAAAATGAGATACCTTCCCAGGACCCATCTATGTGTGGTAAACAAGACATAAAGAGAGTAAAGGTAACATCTTTTACCTTTGGGTGATCGTCCGAAGAACAAAAAATTTCTTCTTCAAGTTGAGGCGCGATCCAACAATCCTCGTGATCAACCTCCACATGAGTTGAACATCTAACTACTATAATCACAGTGTGTGATTATCTCTAATAGTAATCCACACAGAGGGTACAATTTAGTACGAAAATTTCCTGTGCTAGCAGAAAAATATGGTGGCTAGGGTTCTTTGATCAAGATCAAATCGAGAGAGATAGAAAGAAGAAAGAATGTTCATGGCAGTTGTTCAGCTTAGGGTTTTCGTGTTTTATATATACTATATATTACACGAAATTCCCTCTCCAAAATTGAGAGTTCTAATCTTACTAGAATTCCCTAATTGTAATTGGAAACATGAAGTTCTCACAATTACAACTTAAACCACAAATTATAACTAATTATAATTTGTCCACAACAACTTCTCTTTCTCTCAATCAACCCCACTATGTTATCAAATAACATCTTGAGTATATAATCCTCTAGTATGTGCGACCTATTAGGTTTCCCAGTCAATTAGTAGAAAACATGATTTAATCCAAACGTCTTTGAGATTAATAATCCATAATTAATTATAATTAACCATATTAATTCTAATAAAGATTGGTTTATTAATTCATCAATTAATAAACCATATTCCTAGATCATGAGCGGTATCTAGCAACACATCATGACCACCCAAGAGTCCAAGAAGTCAAGTGGCTTGACATAAACCCTTCAATAACAAACTTTAGTTCAATTAACTCCTTTCACCATACAATATCTCATTCGGTTTGGAGTACGGAATTAGTAACAACTCCCCCTAGAAATAATTCTGGCCCGAATACAATAGTACTTGTACCAGGAACCCACTACTTTAGATGTGTATCTGTTGGAACTATTTCCAATACACAATCACCTTTGCTAAGGACTTCTAGAGTAGCTATTTCTACAAGTGGCCGTGTGATATTCGCCCCTACTATTAGGAGTGCTGAATCATTTATTGACCCTCTCAACTACTTTTGTTTACCTCATAATGTACAGAATATCCATCCCATAGGCGGCCCTCGATCGAGCTCTGGAGATTGAAATCAAAGTGCAAAGCTCAGCAAATAAAGTACCTTGGAGATCTCAAGTCTAAGGATATTTACACGTTTGCAATGTTGAGATTATATCACTGGCACTAAATAGTTATCCTTGTGATTATCTCAAAGCTAGGTCATCCAATGAGCTTGTTCCATTAACAAGCATCCATGTGTTAACTTTGAGTATTTCAATACTCATAGTTATGAGAACCACTGCCTGATCAAATCAGGAAGTCTAACACATGCTAGTCTTAACGCATTAATAATGTCCTATCTCATTAATAGTATGACAAGGGATTATTTAAGTACTAACACCATCCAGTGTGGTAAGAATCTCATATCATGATCTCTATCATGATTTTCTTAACACAGTGTTGTACTAGGGACTTTATCGAACAGTTATATTACTTAAAATAAATAAAAGAAACTATAAGATAAATAATGCTTTTTATTTAAATAAAATATGTTTTATACAATGTACAAGTGATTGCTTCTAGGGCGCAACACTAACACTTCAGGGCCGAATAGTCAATATAACTAATGACTTTGGACAGAATAAGATAAGAAAGGAATTTATCAAAGGCAAACACTATGGCAAGCAATTCTTTTTCCGTTGTTGTGTAGTTTTCTTGTACATCCGTTAAAGTCTTGCTTGCATAGTATATAGGTTGGAAGTGCTTATTCTGCCTTTGTCCAAGTACTGCACCAACTGCAAAATCACTTGCATCACACATTAGTTTAAACGGAAGAGACCAATCAGGTGCAATTAAAATAGGTCAATTAATCAATTTCTCTTTAAGCATGGTAAAAGCGTTGAGACATTGCTCATCAAAATTAAACACAGAATCCTTTTCAATTAAAAATATAAGAGGTTTTGAAATTTTTGAGAAATCGAAAATGAACCTCCCGTAGAAACCTGCATGGCCAAGAAAGCTCCTTATAGCTTTCACCGAAGTAGGGGGAGGCAGCTTCTCAATTGCTTCAATTTTGGCTCTATCAACTTCTATACCCTTCCTTGAAATTTTATGCCCCAACACAATACCTTCTTGCACCGTAAAGTGGCTTTTTTCCCAATTAAGCATAAGGTTAGTCTCTTCACACCTTGCTAGTACATTTTTAAGATTAGATAAACACAAGTCAAACGTATCACCAAAAACTGAAAAATCATCCATAAATACCTCCATAATATCCCCACGAGTCCTTTAAATATAGCTGTCATACACCTTTAGAATGTTCCAGGACTATTGCAAAGACCAAACAGCATTCGACGATATGCAAAGGTACCATATGGACATGTAAAAATGGTTTTCTCTTGGTCCTCAGGAGCTATGGGGATTTGTAGGTAGCCAGAAAATCCATCCAAGAAATAATAATATTCATGTCTGACTAGCCTTTCTAACATTTGGTCAATGAAAATGAGAGGGAAGTGATCTTTCCTAGTGGCTTTGTTTAACATCCTATAATCAATGCAAAACCGCCAACCTGTGACCAATCTCATAGGGAGTAGCTTATTTTTGTCGTTGGGACTCACTGTCGTTCCTCCCTTCTTTGGTAACACTTAAGTAGAACTTACCCATACACTATCAGAAATAGGATAAATAATGCCTGAATCTAAAAGCTTAACCACCTCACCTTTTACCACTTCACTTATATGTGGGTTTAACCTCGTTGGGATTGCACTACGGGTTTCGCACCTTCCTCCATCAAAATCTTGTGAGTGCAAAAGGATGGATTAATTCCCTTTATATCAGTGATCTTCCAAGCTATAACTCCCTTATATTTCCCCAACATACTTACCAATTTGGTATTTTGTTTTTTAGTGAGATCTTAGGCAATGATCACAGACAATTTTTGTCCTTCAGCTAAAAACACACATTCCAAGTGCTCGGATAGGTCTTTGAGGTCCAATTCTGGGGGCTCCTCTATGGATGATTTTATTCTCCCCAAACTGCTCTTCTTAATTCCAAAACTCTTCATCCCATCCGCATCATGAGAGTCCTCTAAATTTGCTACTGATGTTTTCGTCAACTCCTCCTCAATTAATTCCTGCTTAAACTCCAAAATAGGTTCGTCAAGAATATCAATTCTTAAACAAGAATCATTAGAAGATAAAGGATGCTGCATGCTTTTGTGGATTTGAATGATTACTTCCTCATCCCCAACCATAAATGTCAACCTCCCCCCTATGAACATCAATTAATGCTTTTGCTGTAGCTAGGAATGGTCTACCTAAGATTAAAGGGACTTTGGAATCTTCATCCATATCAAGAATAACAAAATCGACTGGAAATATGAATTTGTCAACTTTCACTAGCACATCTTCTATTATGCCCCTAGGATATTTAATAGATCGATCTGCCAATTGAATGCTCATCCTAGTGCGTTGTGGTTCTCCTAGGCCTAGCTTTTTAAATGTTTTGTATTGCAGTAAGTTAATGTTAGCACCTAAGTCAACTAATGCATTACAGAAATTAAGAGTGCCAATTAAAGATGGGATAGAAAAGCTCCCTGGATCATTTTCTTTTCTTGGAAAATTCTGTTTATTCCACAATATGGCTGAACATTCTTCATTAAGTACTACTGTGGACAGTTCCTCCAATCACTTTTTACTTACGAGCATGCTTTTAAGAAATTTGGCATATTTAGACATATAATTAAAGCTTCGCTAAGTGAGATGTTTATATGCAGTTTTTTAAATATCTCAAGAAATTTATCAAATTGGGCATCTTTCCGGGCTTTGTGTAGACAGGTAGGATATGAAATTTTAGGCTAGATAGGAGAATTTCTAATAGGACTTTTGGGAGATAGACAGGGTGTAGCTAGCGTCGGTTTCAGTGCCTCGGCCGGAGCCGATTCAATGCTGGGTTGCTTGGTCTCGAGGTTATAGGATAGCCGGCACCGGTTCTCTTCCTCCAGCCGACTCTGGGTTCAATATGTAATGTTGGGTAGCTCCTTTCCACTCCTTAATATGACAACAACCGTTTTCTGAATGCCTATTGGTGTTAAGCCATAGGATTTTATCACCATATCAGTCAAGAACCAGATTTGTCTTTCCAAATTGCGGATCATTGCCTCAAACTTCTCAAATAAGGAATCTATTTCTTGGAAATGCCTTGTGACATGGACAGCAAATTTTCCAATCACGATTTCTAACTCTGCTAATTCTGGTGTTGTGAGTGTTATCTCAAAAGTGTAATGGGGGTACTGACCCTCATTAAACTTTGATTCCAACTTGCCATTCTTCCTGAACATCGAAGCGAGTTAGATAACAGAACTTATGATGAACACCAAATTAAAAGAAAAAGTTAGACAGTTGAACATAGTCAAAGTTAGTAAGTTAGATTACAAAGATATACAAAAATGCACAAGATACAAAAGATAGCACCTTTTTGCGAAAAGAACAATTGTACAAATTTAAATATTTACCTATTTACATATTTACATGGTTAAATCAACAAAATCCAAGCTTTCATGATATTGTTCCCCGGCAACGACGCCAAAAACTTGATGCGTATTTATTTGGATATAAAAATCATATAAAAGTAAGCACATTCCCCATCAAGTTTAAATTAAAATGTTAACCCCTAATTACACATATGAGTAAGCGTACTCATCATTAACATAGCATAGGGTACAAACGAGTGTCGATCCTCCAGGAACAAGTATGTATTAATCACTTTTCTTTAATTGTTTAACCAACTCAATAAAGTGAAAAACAAATAAAAATAAAAATAAAATAAAAATAAAATAAAAGAATATATACATGTCAAGGATGGAGAATTATATAATTCAAACCATTATTTTGACAAATATGATCTTAAAGGACTTAATCATTACCATAAATAACTATTCTCTTAGCATCATAGAGGATTAAGATAGATTCACTTTTTTTTTTTAATTCATGAAATTACTGCCTTCTAGATAAATCAGAATCACTTGGACCCGTCTCAACTAATTCACCTAGAAGATGCATTAAACACAATCCTTGATTAAATTTTCTTGGTCTTGGCAAATTTAAAACATGAAATTAACCAACGAATCCTTTGTCTTGGCAAACATCAATTAACCTTTAATTACCTAGTCCTCATCAATTAACTTCCTTGGTCTTGGCGAGTTAACAGATAACAAATATGAAATTAATAAATTGCAACCACCATTAACCCTTTTGGTCTCAGTGAGTTACTGAAAAGAACTAACCAATTAATCTCGTAATAAGCTCAAGTAATTAAATACTAATAATAACAATCAATTAATCAAAAGATCAAGTACTCTAAACATAATGAATACCTAAAACAATGTCAAATTACAATAAAACAATTAAAACATCATTGTTCAAGAAAAAGAAAACAAAGTAAAAGAAAGAACTCATAGACAAGCCTCCTTCTTCTTGCTTTGAAGACCTTCTTGAACAACCCTCATTGATTTAGTGGAATTCCTCCTGGATTTGAGTGATTTTCTATGATGATCTAAGAATTCTCCATTTTATCATGTGTTTTCCATCTATTTATAGGCTTAGAAAGTCCTAAACTCATTGGTGTAAGGTCTTAGCCGAGTTGAAGTAGGAAGATATTAAAATTCTGCAGATTACCAAAAACCACGAAGAAAAAATCAAGGCACTGCCTTATCCTCAGGCATAGCCGGCGCCGGTTGTGTTTTGTTTCTTTAGTTGTTCGCCAATTTATTTCTTGATTTCAACGCAACATTTCCCAGAATACAGTCGATGCCACCTTGGCTGCTATTGCTGGTGCCGATTTAGTTTTGTTCCAAAGATGTTCCAGTAATTTTTCATCGCCTCGGAATATGTGCCAACAGTGTGTGGCGGGCGTCGGTTCCTCTGCCCTGGTCGGTGCCGCCTATGTTCTGTTTTGTGATGTTTGTTTCTTTGTTTTACCCCTAAAATTTGAAATAATGAACAAAATACCTTTCCAAGGGTAAAATCTCAAATATGAAGGGATATGACTTGTTATTGAATAGAATGTATCAAAAAATAGCCTCAAATAACTAAGAAAAATATGACTTATTTAGGCCCTATCATCCAACCACTATAATCACAGTGTGTGATTACCTCTAATAGAAGTCAACACGGAGGATAACACTCAAGCATTAAGATGTTTATATGCTAGCATAAACCAAAGTGGCGGCAAGGGTTAGGGTTTCTCGTTTCCTTTTGCTAAAGAAAAACGAGAGAGAGAGAGAAGAGAAAGTTTTGAGCTGTTGCTTAGGCGTCAATCCTACTCTACTAGGGTTTTGTGTATATAATCATATAACATGAAAAACCCCTCCCAAAAACTGAGAATTCTAAAACAATTAGAATTCCCTAAGTGAAATTGGAAACATCAAGTTCTCACAATTATAATTTGGACCATAAATTATAACTAATTATAATTTGGCCACAACAACTTCTCTTTCTCGCAGTTAACCCCACTATATTATTAAATAACATCTTGAGTATATAATCCTCTACTGTGTGTGACCTATTAGGTTTCCTTGTCAACTGGTAGCGAACATGAATTAATCCAAACATGTTTGAGATTAATAATCTATAATTAACTAGAATTAATCCTATTAATTCTAATCAAGATTGGTTTATTAATTCATCAATTAATAAACCCAAATTCCCATATCAAGAGCGGTATCTAGTAACATATCATGACCACCAAAGAGTCCAGGAAGTCAAGTGGCTTGACATGAACCATTCAATAACAAATTACGGTGCAATTAACTCATTTTACCAAACAATATCTCATTCGATTTGGAGTACAGAATCAGTGTCAACTCCCTCCAGAATATATATTAATTCTAGTCCGAATATAATAGTACTTGTACCAAGAGCCCACTACTCTAGATGTGTATCAATTAGAACTGTTTCCAATACACAGTCGCCTTGGCCAAGGACTTCTCGAGTAGTATTTCCTATAAGTGGCAGTGAGTATTCGCCCCTACTATTAGGAGTGGTGATTCCTTTATTGACCCTGTCAACTACTTTCGTTTACCTCACAGTGTACCCAATATCCATCCCATACGCGGCCCTCGATTTGGCTTCAGAGATTGGAATTAAATCACAATGCTAAGCAAATAAAGTACCTTGGAGATCTAAAATCTAAGGATACTTGAACGTTTGGTATATTGAAATTATATCACTCGCACGAAATAGTTATCCATGTGATTATCTCATAGCTAGGTCATCCAATGTCCTTGTTACCTTAAGAAGTATCAATGTGTTAACTTTTAGTATTTCAATACTCACGGATATGAGAACCACCGCCTGATCAAATCAGAAAATCTAACACATGTTAGTCTTAATGCATTAATGATGTCCTATCTCATTAATAGTATGACTAGGGACTATTTAAGTACTAACACTATACAGTGTAGTACGAATCTCATATCTGTTGGATATCTCAGGCTCGTATCTTATAGGCACAGCGGAAGAATAAAACGAGATACCATCCCAGGATCCACATATGTGTGGTAAATAAGACATATGTGTGGAAAACATGACATAAAGATAACAAAAGTAATAGCTTTTATCTTTCTTTGATCGTCCAATGAATAAAAATTTCATCTTTAAGTCGAGGCGTGTCCAGCAATCCTCTTGATCAAACTCTACGAGAGTTGAACGTCTAAGCATTATAATCACAGTGTGTGATTATTTCTAATAGTAATCCACATAGAAGAATATTCAAGCACAAAAATTTCCTATTCTAGAAGAAAAGGAGGCAGCTAAGGTTTCTCAAGAACAATCGTGAGAGAGAGAGAGAGAGAATAGAGAAATCGTGTGCCTTAGCGTTTGGAGTTATTTTCGTGTCTTACACAAAATCAGCTTGGGTTTCGAGTGTTACATCACCATGTTACACGAAAATCTTGCTCTAAATATACTCGAACTCAAAATTCTAAAACAATTAGAATTCCCTAAGTGTAATTGGAAACATCAAATTCTCACAATTACAATTTGGACTATAAATTATAACTAATTATAATTTGGACACAAAAACTTCTCTTTCTCGCAATTAACCACACTATGTTATTAAATAACATCTTGAGTATATAATCCTCTATTGTGTGTGACCTATTAGGTTTCCCAGTCAATTGGTAGCGAACATAAATTAATCCAAATGTCTTTGAGATTAATAATCTATAATTAATTAGAATTAATCATATTAATTCTAATCAGGATTGGTTTATTAATTCATGAATTAATAAACCCATATTCCTAAATTATGAACGGTATCTAGCAACATATCATGACCACCCTAGAGTCCAGGATGTCAATTGACTTGACATGAACCCTTCAATAACAAACTAAAGTGCAATTAACTCCTTTCACCATACAATATCTCTTTTGGTTTGGAGTATGGAATTAGTGCCAACTCTCTCTAGAATAAATTCTGGCCTAAATACAATAGTACTTGTACCAGGAACCCACTACTCTAGATGTGTATCAATTGAAACTATTTCTACTACACAATCGCCTTGGCCAAGGACTTCTCAAGTAGTAATTCCTAAAAGTGGCCATGAGATATTCGCCCCTACTATTATGAGTGGTGATTCCATTATTGACCCTCTCAACTACTTTCGTTTACCTCACAGTATACCCAATATTCATCCCATAGGCGGCCCTCGATTGGGCTCCAGAAATTGGAATTAAAGTACAATGCTCAACAAACAAAGTACCTTGGAGATCTCAAGTCTAAGGATACTTGCACGTTTGCTATATTAAGATTATATCACTGGTACTAAATAGTTCTCCTTGTGATTATCTTATAGTTAGGTCATCCGATGAACTTATTCCGTTAACAAGCATCCATGTGTTAAGTTAGAGTATCTTAAAACTCATAGATATAAGAACCACCGCCTGATTAAATCAGGAAGTCCAACACATGCAAGTCTTAACACATTAATGATGCCCCGTCTCATTAATACTATGACCAGGGA
Organism: Voacanga thouarsii; assembly: GCA_026120185.1. NCBI lineage: Eukaryota > Viridiplantae > Streptophyta > Magnoliopsida > Gentianales > Apocynaceae > Voacanga > Voacanga thouarsii. The sequence goes on along the minus strand of JANUWF010003373.1, from coordinate 1,662,400 downwards.
CTATTTAAGTATTAACATTATACAGTGTAGTAGAAATCTCATATCATGATCTCTATCATGATTTTCTTAACACAGTGTTGTACTAGGGACATTATCGAACAGTTATATTACTTAAAAGTAAACAAAAGATTGTAAGATAAATAACGCCTTTTATTAATATAAAATGTGTCATATATAATGTACAAGTGATTGCCTCTAGGGCATAACACTAGCAAACTCCTACTTGCACTAGAGCAAATCATTCATGTATATAATACCGAATGACTCAACATGATAATCATGTTTCTTTTGGGATAGTGTTTTTGTAAGTGGGTCAGGTATGTTCTCATCCATGGGAACTCTCTCTATCTTTACATCATTGCTAGCTATGATCTCCAGGATCAGATGATAACGTTGCAGTACGTGTTTGGATCGTTGGTGACACCGTGGCTCCTTTGCTTGTGCAATGGTTCCATTGTTGTCACAATACAAAGTTATTGGACCAACAACACTAGGAACCACACCCAGTTTCGTCACGAACTTCTTGATCCAAACAGTCTCCTTGGCTGCTTCAAAAATAGCTATGTACTCTGCTTCTATCATAGAGTCGGCAATAGTCTCTTGTTTAGAACTTTTCCAACTTATTGCCTCTCCGCACAACGTAAACACGTAGCTAGATTGTGATTTAAAATAATATTTGTTAGATTGAAAACTTACATCTGTATATCTGTTTATTTTCAAATCACCTTATCCATATACTAAGAACAGATCCTTAATTCTTCGTAAGTACTTAAAAATGTTCTTTACAGTCGTCCAATGACCCTCACCAAGGCCAGATTTGTATCTGCTCGTTAAATTGAGAGCACAAGATACATCGGCCTAGTACATATCATAGCGTACATGATAGATCTAACTACCGAGAGATATAGAATCTTACTCATGTGATCCATTTCAACTTGTGTTTTGGAAGACATCGACTTTGAAAGACTTGCACCATGTGACATGGGTAAGAATCCCTTTTTGGATTGGTCCATGCTAAACCTCTTTAGCATTTTATTTATGTATGTAGACTGCGAAAGACCTAGCAACCTTTTGGATCTATCTCTATAGATCCTTATTCTGAGAATATAGGTTACTTCTCCAATGCATTTTAGGAAGAATTGTTTGGACAACCAAATTTTAACTATTTGCAAGACAGGTATATCATTTCCTATTAGCAATATGTCATCTACATAAAGCAATAAGAAGACGATTGCACTCGCACTAACCTTCTTGTATACACAACGTTCATCCATGTTTTGAATGAAACCAAACTCTTTGATTGTTTCATCAAAATGGATGTTCCAACCCCGAGAAGCTTGCTTAAGTCCATAAATGGACATTTGCAACTTGCACACCTTTATGCTATCATTGGATATGAAACCCTCAGGTTGTGTCATATACACTTTTTTAGTCAGATTTTCATTTAGGAAAGTAGTTTTCACATCCATTTTCCAAATCTTATAATCATAATGAGCAGCAATAGCTAGGAGTATCCTGATGGATTTAAACACGGCTACTGGTGATAAGGTTTCATAATTGTCAATACCATGTTGTTAACGATAACCCTTCACCACTAGACGTACTTTATAGGTAACTAAGTTACCATCCATGTCCGTTTTCTTTTTGAAAACCCATTTTCACCTAATAGGTTTAATTCTTTTAGGTGGATCAACCAAAGTCCATACTTGGTTGTCGTACATGGAATCCATCTCTGACTTCATGGCCTCAAGCCATTTGCTAGATTCTGAACGATTCAGAACATCCTTGTAAGTAGTAGGCTCATCTTCATCTATAAGTAATATGTCATTGTGGTCACTAATGAGAAATCCATATCTCTCAGGTTCCACACGTATCCTACTAGATCTCCGAGGTTCTTGTGTATTATAAGGTTTATCTATTCTCTCAATAAATGTGGGGTTAGACGGTTGATCCTCGTTTGTTTGATCTTCATGAACTTCACTAAGTTCAATCTTACTCCCATTGTCCCCTTTGAGCATGTGCTCTTTCTTTAAGAAGACGACATGCTTCGAAACAAACAATTTATTTTCGGAAGGGTGGTAGAAGTAATATCCGAAAGATTGTTTTGGATATTCCACAAACAAACACTTGTCAGATTTACTATTAAGTTTATCTGACAGTGGCCTTTTGAAAAAGGCAGGACAATCCCATATTCGCAAGTGAGGTAATTTGGTTTCTTACCAAAGAACATCTTAAATGGGGTAGAATCAACCGTTTTTGTCAGAACTCTATTTAATATATAAACAAAATATTTTGGTTGGTCGACAGAAGCCATCATGGTCTGTGCCATGTCTAGAAGGGTTCGATTCCTTCTCTTAGATACACCGTTATGTTGAGGTGTATATGGTGGAGTCTATTGAGATAATATCCCATTATCTCAAAGATAACTCAGGAACTCTTGGCTCAAGTATTCTCCTTCTCGATCAAATCTTAGAATCTTAATACTTTTGCCAAGTTGTTTCTCTATTTCATTCTTGAAGTCTTTGAACCTTTCAAAAGCCTCAGATTTGTATTTCATTGAATACAAATACTTGTATCATGAGAAATCATCGATAAATATTATAAAATAGTCATAACCTTCTCTTGCTTGTATTGATATTGGGCCATATACATCAGAATGTTTGAGTTCTAATAACTCCTTGGCCCGTTCTCTTTTCCCTGGAAAAAGAGTCTTAGTCATTTTACCTAGTAAACAAGATTTGCATGTGCCTAATGATTCATAATTAAATTATCCTAAGTCACCAAGCTTGTGTAATTTAGAAACATGATTTTCGTTTAGATGGCCCAAACGACAATGCCATAAGTAAGAAGTGTTAGAGTTATCCATTTTAGGCTTCTTATTGTTTATATTGAGAACTGGATTATCCAAGTCTAGAACATTTGAACCATTAACAAGAGTTGCTGAACTATAATGAATATCATTCAATGAGAAAGAATAACATTTATTCTTAAATATCAAATAAAATCCACATAAGTCTAAATACGCAACTAAGATAATGGTTTTCATTTAAACTAGTACAAAATAATAGTTTTGCGGTTCTAGAATTAATCCCGAAGGCAGGTTCAGCTCATACATCCCCACAACAAGTGCAGCAACCTTTGCCCCATTTGTAGTATGTAGGTCTACATCGTCTTTCTCTAGCCTTCTACTACTCTTTAGTCCCTACAAGTTATTGTACAAATGAGATCCACATTCGATATCTAATTCTCATATCTCATTTCTAAAGACAGTATTTATCTTAATCATAAACATACCTGTAGAAGAAGTAGAAGTGCTTGAAAGCTTCTCCTTCTGCTTCTTGTCCTTAATGGTCTCCAAGTAGGCTTTGCAGTTGCGCCTCCAATGGCCCATCTTCCCACAATGATAGCATGGGCCTTTGTTAGTTGTGCCTTCTTCTTCATACCACCTTTGGGCTTCATGGGAGCTTTCTTCTTCTTCTTCTTTTGAACTTTCTTCTGAGAAGTGGAAGATTCTACTATTAAAATTGCATTGGAATCCTTCTTCATAGAGGACTCCGCAGTTTTGAGAAGATTGATCAACTCATGAATGGTGGACTCAATCTTGTTCATCTGATAGTTAAGCACAAATTGTGAGAATCTATTAGGCAAAGATTGTAGAATTAAGTCAACACTTAAGTCACGATCCACTGCATACTCGAGAGATCCAAGCTTCTCTATTAAGCCAAGCATCTTTAGCCCAGGAGCAGCCACAGAAGAATCCTCTGCCATTTTGCAATGGAATAGTTGCTTCAAGATCTCGTATCTCTCTGTTCTGGCTTGGGCATCAAACAGCTCTCGAAGATGTAGTATAATCGATTGAGCATCCATATACTCGTGCTGTTTTTGCAACTCGGGAGTCATGGATGCCAGCATAATACATGATGCTGTATCACTATCCTCCTTATGCCTTTTGTGGATAGCATGCTCATCAGCATGAGCACCTTGAGTTGGTGGTGGCAGAATAGGAACATCTAGCACGTAGAACAACTTTTTCGATTTGAGAATTATTCTCAAATATTTATACCAGTCGAGATAGTTTGATTCGGTTAACTTGTTGGTTTCCAAGATGCTACGTAGGTTTAAGTTTGTAGACCTGATGCAAGTGACCTAGATGTAAAGATAGAGAGCATTAGCTAGTTGTATATGCACATGATGTGCAAATAATTAGGACTTTAATTAAATGCATTTTTACTCCACTATTTTACTCAAACCAATAGCCCCCACTGCTGATTTAGGAAAGCCTGTTGGAAGCTTTCCTAGTGGACCAGTGCCCAAATTCCTCAAGAATAACCTTGGGTTTGTCCAAAAAGCCACCCTTAAGTTCATTGGTAGGTATCTAATACTTATTACATCGTATGTAACTATCGGATCATTGGATGATTAACAGCTTTTAATCTTAAAGCCTTTTGGGCTACCCTAATATTTTCTCTAAATTTCTTTATGCTTGAGTTTGCCAAACCAGGATAAAGAATTTATTTAAACACAACCCATTAATCAGAAATTTAATTCCAAAGGAATTTAACTCCATAGCTTGAACATGCCCGATGTCGAGTAGGCTTGAGTTTGCCCAACAACCTAGTTTTGAAAAAGGACTCTCATTCTTACTATATTAACGAAGGAATTAGATTTAATATTAATTTAGAGATTTGTTCTTTTTAGTGATTTCATTGAATGACATGCATAAAAATCAATAAATCACGTAATTGATAATCATGGTAATAAAGCGATTACGTGGTATGGTTATGGACTTTACCCTAAATTAATTTCTTTGAGCCATAAAAGAAATTAATATAGTTAACTGTATGTGTTCATACATGAAATAAGTAGAAGGTGTTACCTTCTCACCTTGTTTTGGTTGACATCTCCAAAATTAAAATAATTCTACTCCTATCTAACCTATGTAAACTAATTACACAATTTCCTAAAGAGAGAAAACCTCAAGTTACATTCGAGAAGAGTTAGATGAAAAGATAATTACACAAAAATTCTAGAGAAGGTAGGACATGCAGTCCCTATTTCATAAAAAACCAAAACTGTTAACTGTATGAACATATATAATTAGTTTTAGTCCATAACCATCCACCATGCCATTGACTATGCTTAAACAAAATAAACATATAATTTTTACTATTCCAAAATCACTATTTTGGAAAAATAAAACAAATTCTAAAATCAATATTTTAGAAAAATACATTAATTTTAAACTTTCAAAATCACTATTTTGAAAAATAAAACTGTTTGTCTCAAAACTAATTTTGAGAAAATGCTTCTGGGTCCTGTCTCTGGCAACGAAAACGAAAAAATTTTATTTTATCGCCTCTCATCAAATGAGATTTTTCCCTTTCAAAATTCTGTTCCAGGAATTTTTTTTAAATAGCTGGAATGTCGTAAACAAATCAGAACCGGCGTCGGTTTGAAAGCCAGAGCCAGCGCCGACTGCGTTTTGATTTTAAGAAAAATTTCCTTCCAGAAATGTTTTCTAGACATTCATGAAACAACATAGAATCGGCACCAGTTGGAAGGCCAGAGTCGGTGCCAGTTGTAGTCGGGAAACCTGGCAGCGATTTTTGAAAATTTTCCAGAAACACTGGTGCCTTCTTCTTCTGCAAATTTTTAGTGAGAACAATTCGTAGCAGTATTTTCTATTTTGAAGCTCAAAACAACAACCAATTTGTTATTTAAAAAAAACAAAACAGAAAATCAAATTCATAAGATGAAATGGAAGGCAATCAACATGTTTTCAACAAAACGTTTTTTTGCAGAAAATTCTCAGCACCTAAAGAAACCATCTTTTGAAATACGTTGTGACTTTTACACAATCATATTGTGCTATGGATCTAACCCATAATGCTTGAAACAATTTTAACTCGAGTGAAAATAATTTTCACAGAAAACAAAGATAAACACGGATACATGAAAATAGTTTTTCATGCCAAAACAATATCTGTAAATCACACATAGCATGTCTCTGATACCACTGTTGGGTATCTCAGGCTCGTATCCTATACGGCGCAGTAGAAGAATAAAATGAGATACCATCTCTGGATCTGCATATGTGTGGAAAACAAGACATGAAGATAACAAAGGTAACAACTTTTACCTTTCTTTGATCGTCTGAAGATCAAAAAGTTCATCTTCAAGTCGAGGCGCGATCCAGCAACCCTCTTGATCAAACTCTATGAGAGTTGAATGTCTAATCATTATAATCACAGTGTATGATTATCTCTAACAGTAATCCACACAGAAGAATACTCAAGCACCAAAATTTCCTGTGCTAGCAAAAAAGGATGGCGGCTAGGGTTTCTCAAGAACAATCGTGAGAGAGTAGAGAGAAATCGTGTGCCTTAGGGTTTGGAGTTATTTTCATGTCTTACACAAAATCAGTTAGGGTTTCGAGTGTTACATCACCATGTTACACGAAAATGCTGCTCTAAATAGACTCCAATCTCAGAATTCTAAAACAGTTCCATAATTGTAATTGGAAACATCAAGTTTTCACAATTAAAATTTGGAGCATTAATTATAACTAATTATAATTTAGCCACAACAACTTCTCTTTCTTGCAATTTACCCCACTATGTTATCAGATAACATTTTGAATATATAGTCCTCTATTGTGTGTGACCTATTAGGTTTCCTAGCCAATTAGTAGTGAACATGAATCAATCCAAATGTCTTTGAGATTAATAATCCATAATTAATTAGAAGTAACATATTAATTCTAATCAGGATTGGTTTATTAATTCATCAATTAATAAACTCATATTCCCAGATCATGAGTAGTATCTAGCAACACATCATGACCACTAAAGAGTCCTGCAAGTCAAGTGGCTTGACATGAACCCTTCAATAAGAAACTGTAGTGCACTTAACTCCTTTCACCATACAATATCTCATTCGGTTTGGAGTACAGAATTAGTGTCAACTCCCTCCAAAATATATTAATTCTGGCCCGAATATAATAGTACTTGTACCAAGAACCCACTACTCTAGATGTGTATCAATTAGAACTGTTTCCAATGCACAGTCGCCTTGGCCAAGGACTTCTTGAGTTGTAATTCCTACAAATGGCCGTGAGATATTCGCCCCTACTATTAGGAGTGGTGAATCCTTTATTGACCCTCTAAACTACTTTTGTTTACCTCACAATATACCCAATATCAATCCCATAGGCGGCCCTCGATCTGGCTCCAGAGATTGGAGTCAAAGTACAATGCTCAGCAAACAAAGTACCTTAGAGATCTCAAGTCTAAGGATACTTGCACGTTTGCTATATTGAGATTATATCACTGGCACTAAATAGTTATCCATGTGATTATTTCATAGCTAGGTCATCCAATGTACTTATTCCATTAACAAGAATCCATGTGTTAACTTTAAATATCTTAATACTCACTGGATATGAGAACCACAACCTGATCAAATCAGGAAATCTAACACATGCTAGTCTGAACGCATTAATGATGCCCTGTCTCATTAATACTATGACTACAGACTATTTAAGTACTAACACTATACAGTGTAGTAGAAATCTTATATCATGATCTCTATCTTAATTTTCATAACACAGTATTGTACTATGGACTTTATCTAATAGTTATATTACATAAAAGTAAACAAAAGAAATTGTAAGAAAAATGATGCCTTTTATTAAAATAAAATGCGTCATATACAACGTACAAGTGATTGTCTCTAGGGCATAACACTAAGAAACTTCCACTTGCACTAGAGCCAATCATTCATGTATCTAATACCGAATGACTAAACATGCCAATCATGTGTATTTTGGGATAGTACTTTTGTAAGCGGGTCAGCTATGTTCTCATTTGTGGGAACTCTCTCAATCTTTACAACATTCCTATCTATGTAACACCCAGCTACCTAGGCCCAACAGGGCCAGGGATGTCGTCCCGTCTAAAGGACAAGGGGTCTTTATAACTAGGTCACACAGTTAGAATGTTAGGATAAAAATAATACTATAAACTTAAAACTTATTACAATCCAAGAATTCAAAACAAATCCAGAATAAAAATTATTCACTCTCAACTTCCCAAAGCATTACATAAAAATAGATAACAAAATCTCTTACAAGGTAGATAACACTAGCTACTCATCCCTACAGTAGGATTGACCTAAAATCATGGTAAAAAAGGTGATGAGATAAAAATTTCAGTAAGTCCGTGTGTGCTTTGGGTGTTTAGTGAAAACAGTCCATGAATGCAAAGTGTAAGAATTTCACAAGAAAAATACTAGCAAGCAATAACCAATAGTAAAAACTAAGAGTGGTGTTTTAGCTTTTCCAACCATACATGTATAAATAAATCAACCACTCAAAAGGGTAGTAATGGGTTACCACACGTTGGGCCCCATAACCATTCAACGGTCAGAATGCCACACTTTGTGCAGACTGACAAAAAGTAGGTGATCGGCCTACCGGGTGAGATACTCCTCCATCTCTACACCCAAACAAAACCGGTTGTCCATTCCGGTAACACACAGTCGACTTGATTGAAAACTGCTAGCTCGGACCGGCGTGACCTACTGAACTGACATCTTATCGAGAAAGGACTTACCTCTCAGAGATGGCCACCTATTGAGAGACTTACCCTAGCCCGTCAAAGACTAGTCCTAGCAGTCCACCCTCATTGAGTACTCAACGTAATTTATCCCACTTGGGAGAAAACTGAATAAAACATAGCTCCACACTTAGGAGAAACTGAATAAAACATAGCTCCACTTGAAAATGGCAATTAAGGATTTCCAAAGTTTGGGACAAAGTTGGTTTTAGAAAGAGTTTAGGATTTGTGTAAAACTACTTATTGATTTTCAAAAAATTTGTTTGACTGAAATAAGTAAGGAGTCAATCTTCAATTGCCTTTACAGAAGTAAGTGTCCACACACTCCATATTTGGCTTGCCATAATTACCATTTTACATTAAACAAGTTTTATGCAGAAGCTTACTGATCCTTGCTCAAAATAAAGGTCTCCAACAGTTGACCTAACCCCGCCTGGGTTAAACATGAGCCATAATTAAACTCAAGCCAAAATTCACTTCCACAAATAATTCTAGCTCCACTTGCTGCAACCATGATCCTAGTGTCTCAAGCTTTAAGGCTAGATAATAAATAAATGGTTAATAAGATAAGTCTAGTTTGATATTAAAATAATTAGGGTTTTGGAAAATAGGTAATAAGTTGAAGGCTTAAATTTTGCTATAAATAAATTAGAGTTTATTTGATTAAGGGTCCTAGGAGGTATTATGTAAAATAATAATCTATTAATAACTAATTGTTAGAAAATAATTGGTAACTAAACCTAGTTGTAAGTAAATTTTAGTGGTTTCGATTGAAAGATAATAAATAAATTTTAATGTGGTTTTGAATATAAGACTTACAAAATTAATATTTTACCTATTATGAATACTAACATAAAAGGCTTTATTATTATATACTGTATATTCTATTTTTATATAAAAAATATATTTTACTTCTTTAATGAATATCAGTTATTTGATTAAAATATCATTATTTTATATAAAAATCCAAATTCACATTTTTCCTAGAGTTTTTGATATTACAAGGAGAAATTATAGCATAAATCAATTTTTTTTATGAAATATAATTGGTTAATTTATTTAGCTTAAGGACAACAAGGCCATGATCAGATTTTCTATTGCTAACCGTAATCATGAACATACACTCTACACTAATCAACAAAACATCCAAATCATGAATAAAGGCATAGATCTAAATTTACAAAGGCATGATCGAAACTCTACTAACATAAACATTTTCATGGCTCTAACAATCACACGCGAACATAAACCCTATTCACCAAAGGTGACATAATCTCTAACATGCTTGATCACATACCACTCACGATGTGAAGACATACAACAAACCCTAAAAACCATAAAATTCAACCAAGGTAATCAACTCATGCATCAATCCCATCTCCATCATATACACACATTTATTCTGCTTCAATCTCAACTCCATCACAACAATACATGCTCGGACCCTAATCACAATCCATCTCCTTCCAGTAACATCGTAGAGATATGAATCTAGAATTTAAAGAAAAGGTTGAATAGGCTTACTTGATTGATGATTACCTTGGAATAGTTTTGAAGGAATCCTTACTCTTAGGAGACTTGATTCGACAAGAGGGAAGAAGAAAATATGACCATGGTTGAAGTAACCATTTGGCCAAGAGAGAGAGATAGAGAGAGAGAGAGAGAGAGAGGGAGAGAGTTCATTAGTATGTTTGTATATACATAATTTCATTAGGAGTTGAAGATGAGTGAAGATGGAGGTGATTGATCATGCTTACCTTGAAGGTGTTCTTGAGCCTTCACAAAAATACTACTTTTTTATCCAAAAAAGAGACTTTGATTTCGGTATTTGATGTTAAAAATTGCAGAAGTGGTTTCAAGGGGTTGAGTATGTATGATCTTGAGTTTTTGGAAAAGATTGGAGAGGTCTGCGAGTGGTCTTAGGTGTGAGAAGGCTAGTAGGTGTTCTTGGTTTGGAGAGAATGGAGAGGATTTAGTTGAAGCTGGCCGAAATTCTGTGGAAGAGAGTGGCCAAATTGCTTGTAGGGTTTTTGGCAATTGGATTTTTAGATTTGAGAGGAAAAGGAAAGGTGGTTGTTTGGAATCCAAAAATAATATTTTAGGGAATCAATTTTGGAAACAAAATATGGTAAGAAGATCTTTGATGGAGGAGAGCTTTTGGAAGCTCCAATGGCCGGTTGAGTGGCTATGGTTTTTGTTAGGATGAAAGATGTTCAAGGGAGCTTAATGGTGGCCGAAAAGTGATGTGCAATGGTGAGGAGATTTTTTGTTTGTTGAGGGGGTGATTCTATGGTAGCTTGCTGAATATGTTTGCTGGAATTTTGGTCTTCAATCAAGGGCTTGATTGGAGTGATTGATGGAGATATTTTAGGAGTAGCCATGGACTGGTTTTCGAGCAGAATGCTGGAGAAGATGATGAAGCTCAGTTCATGGCTGTTCAAGGAGAGTTTGTACAAAAAAATGGTGGAGGTTTTGGACAAGGCTGAAGGAGAAGCAAAGGTGGAAAAATCCTGAATAGATTTTGCTAGTTTGCTGGAATTTTTCTGGGTAGATTTTGCTGCCATTTTCCAGTCAGCTTGCAAAAGATTTGAAGGGATATTCAGAGGTCTTTCAAGGCTGGTTTCTAGCCTTCTTTATGGAGGAAAAACGTGGTTAAGTTGCTGGGTGAAAAACTGGAAGAAATAGCTTGGTTTTAGTTTACCAATGCTGTGAAAGTTACCCATAAAATTTTCTGGTTTACACAGATTTTGTGCAACTTGGTGTTGGCTAGGATTTTCAGTCTTCAAGCTAAGTGAAATGGCCATTTTTATGGCAGCATTTGAGAGGAAAAGATCGCTGAAATTTTCGACACTTGAACTGAACAAGAAGCTGGAAAAATTTCAGTTTACAACATGAAGGAAATGAACACAACTAGGTTGGAGTTTTTGAAGGTTTAACCATGGAGATTAATTCTCTTGGGAACCTCTCCAAAACTGCTTCCCATTTTCGGCCACAAGATAACTCATTCATAGCTATTTTCGAAACCTAAACCTCCCAGAACCTTGCTGGAATTTTCTGGAAACAAAATGGCTTAGATAAATTACTCAACCTAATTTATTATGAATTAAGGAAAGCTAAAGATCAAGAAGAGTATGAATCCCTTAAAAATTTTTGTAGGGTAGAAGAGTAGGATTAAGACATTCCCATCATGTCTCTCCTAGGGCAACACCCCTACTCTTCCCTAAAGCATACAAGGCTGAAATATAGCATTCCCAACAAAAATAAAAATTTAATTATGGTAAAACTCCAATGATGGAATTTGAACTCTAGACCTCAAGAATTAATTCCTAAGCTCTAACTACTAAACCACAACAACTCTTGTTCATGTTTTCTCTCCCAAATATTTTTCCTATTTAATCCACAAACTATCTCCCTATTTCCACCTCAAGCAAAAATTACCATTTTACCCTTTTTATTCAATACACACGATTAGGCCTTCTAAGCTATCAAACATATATCTAAAGAACATAAAACCATATAAAAATATAGTTATGCATGCAAGAAAACATGATATGCATCCCAATCCCCTTACTCTAAGGTTGGTTTCAATTAGGGTTTCATAATCTATGATCTCCTGGATCAGTTGATAGCGTCGTAGTACATGTTTGGATCATCGGTGAGACTGTGGCTCATTTGCTAATGCCATAGCTCCATTATTGTTACAATACAAAGTTATTGGACCAACAATACTAGGAACCTCACCAAGTTCCATCACAAACTTCTTGATCTAAACCGCCTCCTTAGCTGCTTCCAAAGCGGCTATGTACTCAGCTTCTGTCGTAGAGTCAGCAATAGTCTCTTATTTGGAACTCTTCCAACTTATTACCCCTCCACACAACGTAAACACATAGCCAGATTGTAATTTGAAATCATTTTGTCAGGTTGAACTAGCATTAGTAGACGTGTTTATTTTCAAATCACTTTCTCTATATAATAAGAACACATCCTTAGTCCTACATAAGTACTTAAGGATATTCTTTATAGCCGCCCAATGACTCTTACCAAGGTCAGATTGGTATCAGCTTGTCAAACTGAGAGCACAAAATACATTGGGCCTTGTACATATCATAGCGTACATGATAGATTCGACTACCGAAGTATATGGAATTTTACTAATGTGATCCCTTTCAACTTGTGTCTTAGGAGACATCGACTTTGAAAGGCTTACACCATATGACATGGGTAAGAATCCCTTTTTGGATTGATCCATACTAAACTTCTTTAGCACTTTATCTATATATGTAGACTGCAAAATACCTAGCAACCTTTTGGATCTATTTCAATAGATCCTTATTCCAAGAATATAGGTTGCTTCTCCAAGGTTTTTCATGGAGAATTGTTTGGATAACCAAACTTTAACCATTTGCAAGACAGGTATATCATTTCCTATTAGCAATATGTCATCTACATAAAGTAATAAGAAAATGATTACACTCCTACTGACCTCCATGTATACATAAGGTTCATCCATATTTTAAATGAAACCAAACTCTTTGATTGTTTCATCAAAATGGATGTTCCAACTCTTAGAAGTTTGCTTAAGTCCATAAATGGACCTTTGCTGCTTGAACATCTTTGTGCTATCATTGGATGTGAAACCCTCACGTTGTGTCATATACACTCCTCTGTCAAATTTCTATTTAGGAAAGCTGTTTTCACATCCATTTGCCAAATCTCATAATCATAATGAGTAGCAATGGCTAGGAGTATCTTGATGGATTTTAACATGGCTACTAGCGAAAAGGTTTCGTCATAGTCAATACCATGTTGTTGTCAATAACCCTTCGCCACTAGTTGTACTTTATAGGTAACTACGTTACCATCCATGTCCGTTTTCTTCTTGAAAACCCATTTACACCGAATAGGTTTAATTCCTTTAGGTAGATCAACCAAAGTCCATACTTGGTTGTCATACATGGAATATATCTCTGACTTTATAGGCTCAATCCATTTGCCAGATTCTGAACTGTTCAAAACATCTTTGTAAGTAGTAGGCTCATATTCATCTATAAGTAATACGTCATTGTGGTCACTAATGAGAAATCCATATCTCTCAGGTGGCACACGTATCCTACTAAACCTATGAAAGGAGCTAAATTGGTTATACTTTGCTTAGTTATTTGAGGCTCTTTTGTAATACATTTTGTGAAATAACTGGTCATATTCTTTCATATTTGAGATTTTACCATTGGAAAGGTATTTTGGTCATTACTTCAGGATTTTGAGTAAAACAAAGCAAAACCGTCGCGAAACAGAGCAGAGGCGGCACGACTGCAAGGCTGGAACCAGTGCCGGCTGCACTCTGGAACATATGCGCACAATTCGAAGAAAAATCGGCGGACGAGTAGAAAAATAGAACCAAGGCGGCGCCGACTGTGGTTTGTCCCTAAGGCGGTGCTGCGATCTTTCTGCGCATTTTTGGAAATCTGAAGAGTTTTAGCAGCTTCCAACTTTTATTCGGCCAAGAACTTTGTACGTACGAGTTTAGGCAACTCTTAAGCATATAAATAGATGGAAAACACAAGGGAAAAGGGGAGAATTCATTAATCATCATAGAAAATCACTCAGTCCAAGGAGAATTCTTCAAAGTTCAAGAAGGGTTGTACAAGAAGGTTTTCAAAGGAAGAAGAAGGAGGCTTGTCTATGAGTTATTTCTTTTACTTTGTTTTCTTTTTCTTGAATAATGATATGTTAATTGTTTTATTGTAATTCGACATTGTTTTAGATATTTATGATTTCTAGAGTTATCTGATCTTTTGATTAATTGGTTATTATTTTTGGTATTCAATTACTTATGCTTATTACGAGATTAGTAGTTGATTCTATCCATTAATTTGCTGGTCCAATATCTTTACGGGTTTCTCCACATAGCTCAGGTCGGGTTGCAACACCAACGGCTCATTATTCAAAACATGTTCTGGAATCGGCATTGTACTTCCTCAACTGCGAAACATGGAATACATCGTGAATTCCTATCAACCCATCTGGCAAATCCAATCGATACGCCACCGGCCCAATTCTCTCTTTTATTGCAAACGGTCCCAGATACCTCGGACTCAACTTTCCCCCTTTCGGATGTTTCAGGATCCCCCTATTTGGTGTCAGTTTTAGTAACACGCTGTCTCCCACTTGAAATTCTAACTCCCTCCGTCTATTGTCTGCATAACTCTTTTGTCTGCTCTGGGCTGCTTTCAACCTTTCCCTAATTAACTTGACCTTGTCCAACATTTCTTGAACATAGACTTCACCCGATTTACTTATGTGACCATCCTCTGACCAACTCCAGTATAGTAGTTCCTGACACTTACATCCATATAGAGCTTCATACGGAGCCATTCCAATCGAAGCTTGATAACTTTTATTGTATTACAACTCGATATACGGCACACTTTCGATCCATTTATCCCCGAAATCCAATACACAGGCTCTCAGCATATCCTCCAATATCTGAATAACCTTTTCTGATTGTCCATCGGTCTGCGGATGTGTCGTCGTACTGAACTTCAAACTAGAACCCATCGATTCTTAAAACTTGCCCTAAAATTGGGATGTAAATCTCGGATCACGGTCGGACACAATACTTGAAGGCACTCTGTGTAATCTAACCATTTCTCACACGTAGGTCTGGGCCAACTTTTCCATTGAATCCTTTACATGCACGGGTATGAAATGCGCCGAGTTGGTCAATCGATCCACCACCACCCATATGGTGTCTTTTTGGTTTCTTGCCATAGGGAGTCCGGTAACGAAGTCCATGGTCACCTCTTCCCATTTCCATTCCGGTACTGGCAACGGTTGTAATAATCCTGCCACCTTCTTGTGCTCCGCTTTGACTTTCTGACAGGTTAGACACGTTGAGACATACTTAACCACGTTCCGCTTCATCCCAAGCCACCAATAAGACTTTTTCAGATCTTGATACATCTGGACCTCTCCCGGATGAATGGCGTACTTGCTCTTATGCGCTTCTTCTAAAATTCTGTCCCTCAACTGGAGCTCCTCGGGTACACACAAACGATCCCGGAAGTACAACACTCCCACTTCGTTCTGTCGGAGCTCACCGCCTTGCCGCTTGAGCTCCTTGTCCTTGAAAAGCTGAAATTCTGCATTACTCTGTTGGGCTTCAACAATCTCCTGCCTTAGATCTGGTATCAACTTTAGGTTGCTAATAATGATCCTCTCTTCTTGCACTTCTACTATTCTATCCAACACATCCTGAACCATTTTAACCTCCTGTACTCTTAGCCTAGCCATTCTGACTTTCTGGCTCAGGGCATCAGCAACGACGTTGGCTTTCCCGGGATGGTAGTTGATAGGACAACGGTACTCTTCCAAAAATTCCATCCATCTTCACTGTCTCAAATTCAAGTCTTTCTGGGTGAAGATGTACTTCAGGCTTTTGTGATCAATGAACACTTCATATTCCGCTCCATACAAATAGTACCGCCATTTTTTTAATGCGAACACAATGGCAGCCAGCTCTAGGTCATGCGTGGGATAATTGACTTCATGAGGCTTCAATTTTTGAGAAGCATAGGCGATCACCTTCCTATCTTGCATCAAAACTGCTCCCAAGCCTTCCTTCGAAGCATCCGTATATAGTGCGTAAGGTTTATCTGCCTCTGGTAGACTCAGCATAGGCACTGTCATTAACCTCCGCTTCAACTTTTGAAAACTCTTTTCGCATTTTCCATTCCAATCAAAGGGTACGTCATTTCTCAGTAGCCAGGTCATAGGAGCTGCTAGCATTGAAAACCCCTTAATAAACCTCCGGTAGTAGCCAGCCAATCCCAAGAAGCTTCAAATCTCTGTGATGTTCTCCGGTTGCTTCCAGTCCGAAACGGCTTCAACTTTCGTTGGGTCTATTTTGATCCCATCCTTGGTCACCACATGACCAAGAAATGCCACACTATCCAGCCAAAACTCGCACTTGCTAAACTTGGCGTAAAGCTTGTGCTCCCTTAACTTTTCCAGTACCAACTTCAAATGCTCTGCATGGTCCTCCGAGCTCCTGGAGTATATAAGTATGTCGTCGATGAAGACCGCCACGAACTTGTCCAAGTAGGGTTGGAACACTCGATGCATCAAGTCCATAAATACCGTGGGTGCATTGGTTACCCCGAAAGGTATCACCATAAACTTATAGTGACCATATCTTATATTGAAGGCCGTCTTAGGAATATCTTCTTCCTTTATCCTTACTTGATAGTAGCCTTACCTCAAATCCAGTTTGGAGTAACAACTGGATCCTTGCAACTGGTCGAACAGCTCGTTAATTAACGGCAGAGGATATTTATTCTTGATGGTCTGGTTGTTCAAGCCTCGGTAGTCAATACACAACCTTAGAGTCCCATCATTTTTCTTTACAAATAGCACAGGTGCTCCCCAGGGTGACGTGCTAGGTTTGATATAGCCTTGTCTCACCAACTCTTCTAGCTGTTTCTTCAATTCTTTCAGCTCCGCCGGTGCCATCCGATACGGAGTTTGAGACATCAGTTCTGCTCCTGGGACTAGATCAATGGTGAACTCAACTTCTCGATTGGGAGGTAGAGAAGTGATTTCCGAAGGGAACACGTCGGGAAAATCTTTTACCACCTCATATCCTCCAGAGTGCACTGGTCTTTCAGCTTGTTTATTACATAAGCCAAATATCCTTGACATCCTTGCCTCAACAATTTCTGGCCTTTAGCCCCAGCTATCAAAAACTTCAATTCTTTTACTTTCTTGCCATTGAACTCCAACATATCATATCCGGGTCTAATGAACTGAACTGACTTATTCTTACAGTCTACTCTAGTCCCATGCTTCGCTAGCCAATCTATTCCCAATATCAAATCATAATCATCAATAGCTAAGACTATTAAATATCCCTCCAAACCTTCTCTCCCCACTTCAAATTTACAATTCTGCATATACCGATCTGCTTGTACCATTTTTCCCAAAGGCGTACTCACTAACAAGGTAAAATGTAGTTTTACTCCATCCCAACCCAATTGATATGCACAATTCTTGTTTAAATAGGAATGGGTAAATCTAAGGTCTATCAATGCATTAACTGAATGACCTTAGATAGTAAATGTACCTTCCACCACTGCTGCATCAGCTCTAACCTCCTCCCGATTGAGAGCGAAAACTTTTGCTTTCACCTGCGGCTTCTGCGTTCCACTCCCGAAAGCTCCCGTGGTATTGGCTCGATTGGGCCCCGGGATCTGAGCTGGGTTCCCTTGTCCGATCCGAAGAAGCTTAGGGCAGGCGTTCTGCAGATGGTTCGGGTCTCTGCAGTGGTAGCATTTCCGCTCGCCTCCTCTAGACCAACAATTTCTCTCAATGTGGCCCATTTTTCCATAGTGCCGGCATAATGGAAGATTCTGCTTAGGACCAACCGGTGTTGTTCGCGCTTGCTTTCCCCGATTCCGCCACTGCTGGTTGGCAGGGTGCTTGCTAGGTTGCTGCCTCTGAAAAGGTCTCGACGGCGGTCTTATCGGTATGAACGGTCGTGGAGCCAATCAGTTGCGATCATCATTCTCAGTACAGGTGGTTGCATCCACAGCCCCCGAATAAGTCGTCGGTAGAGAGGGTGCTAACGCCCTTCTTAACTCTTACCTTAATCCCTTAACAAATTGCCTCGTTCTATTCTGTTCAGTATCCACCAACCTCTTGCAGTACTTTGATAGTTGCGTGAACCGTGCTGCGTATTGGGCTACCGTCATGCTTCCCTACTTTAGATTCTGGAACTCATTTTCCCGATTCTGAACTATCCACTGAGGGATATATTCTACCCGAAATGCTTCCACAAAATTAGCCCATGTCCAGTCTTGGTCAATCATCTCCCAGTTGTCCTGAACCCTTTGCCACCATGTCCGAGTTGGACCCCTCAGTCGGAATGCAGCAAACTTCACCATTAGCTTCTCAGTGTACTGGAGCGTAGCAAAGATATCCTCCATTTGTTCCACCCATTGTTCTACTTTCTGGTCTTGTTCGGCCTCCCCCAAGAAGATAGGAGGTTGAAATTTCAGAAACCGCTCCAATGCCTCAACTTCCCCATTCGGATTCCTCCACTCAGTCAAGGTTTGTAGAATCTCGGTCACCTTGTGGAACGCTTGCGTCATAGTTACACTAACCGATTCTTTCGATCCCATTTCTGGCTCCAGTTCATTCTCATCCCCCTGGTTCGGTGATGGCATTTGAGTTGTATCAAACTCTGGTGTCATGGGCTCTGCCTCAGGAACCCTTCTGTTGGATGTGGCTGCAGGACGTTTGGGTGCCATTCTAAACCATTCCCTAGATAATGAGTTTATGCATCAAAGTTAAAAATATCCAAATTGAGCATGCATTCACATTCAACTTTAAGCAGAAGAAAATTAGAAGCAAGTTTTGTATAAAGAATTGCATATAGATTTTTCCTCAAGATTTAGAGTACTCCAGGCACTCTTATTTACATAAATTCAGAATTTAAGCAGTAAACATGGGAAAAGAAAAGAAAATTCTTTGCAAAGGAATTTATGGAAAGCAGTAAATAAACATCCCAATCGTAGTAGCACTTAGCCTTCCTAATCCTCATCAGAGTCTTTAAAGTTGGCCTCATATAACCATCCCCCAGAATTCCTAGTGAAGTCTATCCCAGCCCCATTTGCAAACCCATCTATTGGCTCCTTCCCGGGTCTCCTAGAATTCTCCCCGGTTTCAACCTGATTGGGTGGGGTTACAAAGGAAGGTCTAGGTGGAGATTCGTAATCTATCTCCCCTGGGTCATCACTGCCAAGTCAACTATGGGACTAGGAGGGAGGGGAACATATTCCATGTCTATCTCCTCGTCTTCACTGTCAGTAACCAGGTCGATCACGGGTATTGGGGGTGGCTTAATGATCTGGACCTCATCGTCACTACTGTCATCCAGGGGAATGATTGGCTGCGTTGCAGGCTGAGGTGAGGCACTGGTAGGTCCTCCGGGTAGATAGGAATGGGAGGGTGCCATTGCTGCCCTTTCCTTGCAATTCTAATCATTCTAACCATCCTATAGCATAAACAAGATAGGTCAGATAAAAGATTTGAACTTAATAAATCAAAACATATACTATCAATACTTGCCTAAACCTAGTCTTTGATACCACTTGTAACACCCCACTACCTAGGCCCATCAGGGCCGGGGATGTCGCCCCGTCCAGAGGACAAGGGGTCTTTATAACTAGGTTACATAGAACAAAATAAAATAAAGACTTTAAAATTAAACTTATTACAACCCAAAAGATAAATACTGGTACAAATCCAAAATAAATTGTTTGCAACAATCTCTCAAAACATCACATAAAGAAAATAACACGAGTCTTCAAAGCATAGGCAATAATCTAGCTAATGACCTCCACAGCAGGATCTTCTTGAAAACATGGCATAAAAGGTGGTGAGATAAAAATCTCAGTAAGCCCGTGTGTGCTTTGAGTGTTTCAGGTAAAATAATTCATGTATGCAAGTTGTAAAAATTTCATAAAGAAAAGTGCTTGGCAAGCATTAAATAAGTATTGAAATTAAGAGTGGTGTTTTGCTTTTCAAACCACACATGTGCACAATAAATACAACCACTCAAATGGGTAGCCATGGGTTACCACACGTTGGGCCCCATGACTAAATAACGGTCAGAATGCCACACTTTGTGCAAGCTGACAAAAGGTAGGTGTACGGCCTACCGGGTGAGATACTCCTCCATCTCTACACCCAAACTTACCGGTTGTCCATTCCGGGAACACACAGTCCACATGACTGAAACTTGCTAGCTCGGACCGGCATGACCTACCGGACTGGCATCCTATCCAGGAAGGACTCACCCCTCAGAGGTGGCCACCTACTGAGAGACTTACCCTAACCCTTCAAAGACTAGTCCTGGTAGTCTACCCTTATTGAGTACTCAACGTTGATTGTCCCACTTGGGAGAAAATTGATCACACATTGTTTTATTTGGAAATAGCAATTAAGGGTTTCTAAAATTCTTGTCAAAGTTGGGTTTTAGAAAGAATTTAGCATTTTGTGTAAAACTGCTTGTTTGATTTTCAAATGATTTGGTTGACTGGAATAAAAAGGAAAAACAGTCCTTAATTGCCTCTACATAAGGAATGTCCATACAAATCACATTTGGCTTGCCACTATAAGTTTTGGTCTTCCAATAATTCCATGCAGGAACTTACCTGATCCTTTGCTTGCTCAAATTCAAGAGTCTTCCAAGGCTGACCTAACCCCTCCTGGGGTAAACACAAAACATAAGGTTACACTCAAGCTAAATTCACTTACACAAGTAATCCTAGTTCAACTTATTACCATCACATCCCTAATGTCCTAAGCTTTAAGGCTAGATGATAAAGAATTTTATAAAATAAGTCTAGTTTGATAAGTTAAAATAACTTGGGGTTCTAAAATAATTGCTAATAAATTATAGACTCAATTAATAATTCTTGAGTGTTATTATTAATAAATAAACTAAGGTTTGAATATTGAATAATACTAAGCCCTAAATAATATTAATAAATGGTAATTTAAAAATAGCTTTATTGTAAATAAATAATAAATTACAAATAATTTTTAATTAATTTTTTAATAGATAATAAATAATTAGTAATAAATAAAATTAATAATAAATGAATTATTTTAAATTTTTAATTAATAAATAACAAATAGATTTTAATATAAATAATATTTAGGAATATAGGTAAAAGTTTTAACTAGGGCCTACAAGGTCATTAATTAATTCTAATATTTTATTTATTATTATTTATATAAAAGATTTATCTATTATTATATATATATATATTATTTTTAATAAAAGATTTTATTTATTTGATAAATAAAATATTAATATTCCAATTAATAATCCAATCCAAATCTTCCTAGAGTTTCGAATTTTATAGAGAAAAATATAGTAGTAATTCTAATTAAAGTAATAAAATTTGTTAATAAAAATAACCTAGACTTAACAAGAAAATAATCTCTCACCATGATTTTCCTATTGCTAGAAGAGATTCTTAAACACATTCTCCAACATCAAATAATAAACCAATCCATTCATGAACACATGCTTGACTTATCACATACTATCACAAGGCTAACTTTCTTCTAGGCATAATCATCATTAATGGCTTCAATGGAAAATAGAAACATAAGAGCCTAATCACCTTTGGTGTCATGATGTCTAACATGCTTCAAACATCCATAAAATTCATCAAGCACGAAGAACATACATTGATTCAAAAGGAAATACATACAACTTAGTCATATACAACAATCATCATGTCTTAACTCCATCCCCTTAATCCACATGCATATACTCAATCCCCCATTCATATTCTATCTCCCTATCACCTCCTAAGAGACATGATTTCAGAATTTAAAAAGAAGGTTTTGAGAATAATTACTTGATTGACGAGTACTATGGTGAAGACTAAAGAAGGTCCACGCGCGACGGAGAGTCTTGAGTGATCACACGGAAAAATAGCCATGGTTAATGGTTGATCAACCATTTCGGTTGGAAGAGAAAGAGAGAGAGAGAGAGAGAGAGAGAGAGATAGAGCATTAGAAAGGTATATTGAGAATTGAATAGAAGAGGATGAACGAGAAGGTTGTTCTTGATTTACCTTGTTGATGTTCTTGAGACCTTCAAGGAAAAAGCTGATTTTGATCCGATTGAAAATTCTTGTTGGCGTGGTTTTGTGTTATAAATACTAGAAATGAAGTCTAGGGATTAAATAGAAGTGATCTAGAGTATTTAAGAGTGATTGGAGGTGTTTAGAGTAGGTTTAGGCTTGAAGAAGTTTAGTGTGTGTTCTTGGTGAAAATGGAGAGAGTGTGAGAGAAATGCTGCACGAAATCTGGTAGGGTGCTGGCCGAATGGTCTAGGGTGAATGGGAGTTTCGGTTTTCTGCTTGTGGGAGAGAAAATGATCAGATTTTTTTTTTTTTTTGAAATTTAAATGGAGGAAGTTGTGGAGTTGTTTAAGGTAGGAGGTTAGCTATGGTGTTTGATCAAGGAAGGTGTCTATGCTCTTCAATGGTGCCGGTTGAACAAGGTGGTTTTGATGAAATGAATGGAGGTCAATATTGCTCCAAGGCTGGCCAAAATTTAGTCTTAAATGGTAGAGAAAATTTTGGTTCATTAGCTTGATACAAGAGTGTTTTGATGGAGTAAAATTCTGAAATTATTTTGAAGTTCAAAAAAAAGTTTGAATGCAGTATCTTATGAGGGTTTTGAGGTGTGGTTATGGAGTCCAAGTATTCAAGGTAAGTGTGAAGGTCAATGTTGTTCAGTCCATGGCTGAACAAGGATCAATTTTACAGAAGTTGAAGGGTGATTTTCGACCTAGGCTTGAAGGAAGCAAAGCTGGAAAAATTCTGGTTTCAAGTTGTTCAAAGTTTCGAAGATTGGTGAAGAATTTCTGTGCAGAATTTTCACACTTCTTCAGCCCAATATGTAGCTAGTTCTTGAGGGGGTTTGAAGGTCTTTCAAAGGTGATTTTCCAGCCCTCTTCGTGGTGAAATACAGAGGAGTTTTGCTGGCTTGAAGATGGACTAAAACAGCTTCATTTTCTTGATTGAAAGTTGCGAAATGCCCAGAATTTTTTCCTGGTTTGGCACAGTTTGTGCAGTCTGAAAATTGTACAGATTTTCCAGCCTTCAAGCCACATGAAATGACCATTTCTCTGGTAGCAAATGAGTGGGTTTACTGGCTAAATGTTTCGAAAAGATGGTCTGCAAAAATTCTGGAAAATTTCCAGATTTTCCTTCACTAAAATGTGAACAACATGAAGGTGAATTTGAAGGTTCTATCATGGTGATTGATTTCTCTTGGAAACCCTTCCTATTTCCCCTCCTATTTTTAGCGAACCTCCATCCTCCAAGATTGATTTTCAAAATTCAAGGATGAGAAATTATCACAGAAATTTTTTTTTTTGGAATTTAAAAGAAAGGATTTAATGGATTTTGGTTCATTTGAATTATGAAAATGCTAGGACAAAGCTAAAGGTAATAAAAATGACAAGAATTCCTCCAGAATTCTTTTTAAGACACAATGATAAGATTCGGACATTCTCCTCATGTCTCCCCTAAGACAACATTCCTATTTTTTTATGGAATGCAAGAACAAAAATTCAAACTTAATTAAGATAATCATGATAAAACTTAAATGATGTGATTTGAACTCATGACCTTAGAGATTAATTCCAAAGCTCTAACCACTAAACCACTACAACTCTTGTTCTTATTTTCTCACCCACATATTTTTATTATTTAATCCTCAAGTTATCTTCCTATTCGGACCTCAAGCAAAATTACCATTTTACCCTTTCTACTCAATAAGCATAACTAAGCCTTTTAACCTATAAACCACAATTCTAAAGCATCTACAATCATTCAAAAATATATATATTCATGCAAAATATTATGATATGCATCCCGACCCTCTTACTCTAGGGTTGGCTTTCGGTGGGGTTTCACATTATGGGTGTTTCGATTTATTAGTTTCATATTCTGTTGGCAATTGACTTGCTGGACCAAAGGGGGTTGATTGTTTAAGAACTGGTAATTGAAGATTAATTGATGTCTTCCGAGACCAAGGGTTCATTGATTAATTTCATGTTCTAAATTCGCCGAGACCAAGGGAATTTAATTAAGGATTGTGTTTAATGCGTCTTTTGGATGAATTAGTTGAGACGGACCAAGTGATTCTAATTTATGTAGGAGATAGTGATTTCATGGATTGACCATCAAAGTGAGCCTACCTTCATCCTTCGTGGTGCTAAGAGAATGATTGGTTATGATAATGATTAAGTTCTTTAAGATCATGTTTGTCTAAACAATGGCTTGAGTTACATAAATCTACATCCTTGACATATACATATTTTTATTTTTATTTTATTTTTAATTTTTTTAATTTTTTTTCACTTTATCGAGTCGGTTAAACAATGAAAGAAGGGTAATTAATGTCTACTTGTTCCTTGAGGATCGACACTTGTTTTAACCCTATGCTCAATTAATGATGAGTACGCTTGCTCATATGTGTGATTTGGGTTTAACATTTTAATTTGAACTTGATTTTTGGGAATGTGCTTAGTTTTGTTTGATTTTTATACCCAAGTCTGAACGCATCAAGTTTTTGGCGCCGTTGCCGGGAACAATAGCATGAAAGCTTGGATTTTGTTGATTTAACTATGTAAATAGGTAAATATGTAAATATGTTCCTTGTATAAAGAAGTGGCATATTTTGTTGTTTGTATAATTGTATTTTACTTTCACTATATGTTGTAAATATGTAAATATAGAGATACATGTGAATAATAACTAACTTGTTTTTGTATGTTTGAATAAATTGTATATTTAGTTATTTAATTTTACTAACCTAATGTTAATATGGAATATGTGTAATAATAATATTTTTAATTTGTTGATTTTTACATCTATAATTTTGAGTCAATACTAGCTCTTTTTATTTTCAGGTTTAGACTTAAGCTAACACGATATTGGAGACGAACTATTTTATTAGTTATTTCTTTATTTATAATTTTTACTTTTATTTTAATTTAGGAATTCTTATTTTAAATGTATCGTGGTCATGAATTCAATTAGGATAGCTTTTAGTTGTTAAAAAAAGAGAGAGAGAAAAAAGAAAAACATTAGTGTATTGTTTGGCAAAATTACAAGCTCACATTGATGTTTTTGGTGAGGCGTCATTAAAAGTATTAGTGAATTCTTTTGTTGCCAATACAAATTCATCTATTTAGTGGCATGAAGAATCTTCCCAATAATTGTGTGATTAAAAGAAACACTTAGTTAAGATTGTTGAGGAGAATCATAAGTTCATGCTGGCCCATACACTCGAACAAGAGAATCTCCCAGGAGAGGAGAGATTCTATGAGGGACAACAATCCAATGTGGGAAGGGAGATATTCAATTCTTCTCTATGTGCTAATAATCCTAACCTCTCTTTGTCACATGATTTCTTAGGTTTCTCTCTTTTCTTGGAGAATATGGGTCCAAATAATGATGTGTTGACTTTAGCATACTTTAAGGCGTTAGATCTTTCAACACTATATCGTATGAAGTCCTTGGTGGATGGTGGTAATCTCTACCCTTTACCTTATTCAACGGGAGGTAACTTAGTTTTTGTAGATGTGTTGAAAGTAAAGGATTTCTTGATCCCTCCTTAAGAACTCAATTGCTAAGTTTTATGGGGAATTTTTATTGGAAAAATTCTTTTGAAGGGTTAATTGATGATTTCAAAGTTGATGCATCCGTTAGATACCATGTGTACTCATATGTTGAAAAAGATATTTATGTGTCTAAAGGAATGTTGGAGAATGAGGTTTATATATTTGGCTTTGCTGAGACAAATTGTTTTCCTGAACCCTCCATTTTTTCTACATTCATTATGCCTATCTTCTATTTTAAGCTTTAATTTCTTTTTCAAAAGGTTTGATGAGGAAGCATGATGGGTGTAGAGAGTTTTTGTTTTATTTTTATTATTTTAGTCTTTTTATTTAGTATGTTTTATTTTATTTAGGTATGTTTGTATTTTATTATTTTCCTTGTGCTTTTAGTTGTGTTTTGTTTTATAGGAATAAAGTCCTCTTGGACAAGCCCTTCTCTTTACCTCAAGCTTGGCCATCTATTGGAGCATTATTGCACTTAGAAGTATTGCTTAAACTTTCTACCCCATTCTTATTTTTGGTCCCTTTGGAGATGCTTTCTTGTATGTATTCTTTACCAATGAGGACATTGCCCAGTTTAAGTGTGGGGGAGTGGTTTGGTGGTATACTTTGTCCAAGTTTTTATCAATTTTATTTTGAGCACAATGCCAAATAAATGGAAGTTTGTTTTTCTTATCTCTTCTCCTTTATATTTTTGGTCCCATGGCATGATTTATTCCTTGTTATATTTATTTGGCTATTCAGGACAATGTCCAGTTTAAGTGTGGGGGAGTGATTTGATTGACAATTCTTCTATGCATATACTTTAACCTTCTTGGGAGCAAATTTTGAGCAAATTTTTCAAAAAAATTTCTAAAAATTTTTCAATTTCAAGCTTTTTTTTTAATTTTTTTATAGTGCATGTTTTTTTGATGGATTATAGAGCATATGTTCTAGATCATTGATAGCTTATGCATGACTTTTTGCACTCACTTGGACAAAGTAGTTCTTGATCAAATGCTGTGCATTATTCTTAAAGCTATTTTTCTCTAAAATTCATGGAACATTCTAGAACTTACTTGAATACTTCTCGAGGTGAAATAAGAAAGACATTCATGGTTTAACTTAGGGATGACGGTAATAGGCCTTCTTTGGATAGTTTGAGCTTTTCAAGCCTACCTATTGTTATATTATCCCTAGTGCCTATTTTGAGCCTAAATTGATGATTTCATTCTTTAAAACCCATCACGATATTTTTTCCATTCCATGTGCTGAGAGTTTGTATAATTTTTGAATCTTTATGTTCTTGAAGGATGAATGTATATGTATGTTGGAAAAACGTAGGGATGGAGATCATGACTTGTTACTTTCAGTCATGGATCAATTACGAGTGGAGCTAGGAAAAGAAATGTAGTGGAATGGAAGGAAGAAGTTGAAAAAAATTGAGAAAGAAAAGAATGGTGAGCTGAAAAAGATGAGAAAGAAGAAAAGAAATGAGAGGAAGTAAACAGAGAAAACAACAAGCTGCTAGAAAGAAAAGTGAGTGAAAAAGAAAAGAATAGCAGCAGTGAAAACAAAAGAGGAGTAAAAGAGAGAGAATTGAAAAAGCATTAGAAAAACAAAAGAAGAGGAAAAAGGTCACAAAAGGGATGGTGAGTGAACTGTAAAAGTAAGTTCATATAAAACACTTGACACCGTTGCTAGAAAATTGAGTGATCTTGTGAGGAAAAGAGTTGATGATAAGAATAGTTGAAAGAAAAGAAAGAAAAAGAAGAACAATGCAGGATTTGCTTGAAATAAATAAGGGTTGTTATATAAGGTTAGGGTTTGATTGATTCGTAGAATAGGAGAGCAATAAGAGTTGGGAATTGTAGGTTTATTTTGGTTACCCTTTTCTTGCTTACTCTCAGTTTTCTTTGACTTTTGATGTTTCTATATCCTTCATTTGCTAAGCCACATTACAAACGTTTAGCCTTACATTACAAGCTTAAAAGTCCTACTTGATCTAAGTAGAATTATGATATGTCTCGAATTAGTGGAGAGAGTGTATGAAAAGTAAGCATATGGAATGCATACTCTTTTTAAACTGACTTCTTTCCAATGGTTTGAGAATATTGTAAAGTATTGAGATGGTTCTACTAAGTCATTTATCACTACACAAGTCTTGCATTAGCTGTGAAATATTTATTATCATATGTTTTATGTTCATTAATAAAAAAAGCATTGAAAATATGGTTTTGGAATTGATTGAGTGATTAAAACCTTGTATTTTTCCTACTTGTTCTTGATACTTTGCTTGAGGACAAACAAAGAGTTAAGTGTGGGGGAATGTGATAGGAGCTAAATTGGTATTACTTTGCTTAGTTATTTGAGGCTCTTTTGTAATATATTTTGTGAAATAACAGGTCATATTCTTTCATATTTGAGATTTTACCCTTGGAAAGGTGTTTTGGTCATTACTTCAGGATTCTGGGTAAAACAAAGCAAAACCGTCGTGAAACAGAGCAGAGGCGGCACCAGTTGCAAGGCAGGAACCGGTGCCGGCTGCACTCTGGAACGTATGCGCACAATTCGGAGAAAAATTGGCGAACGAGTAGAGAAACAGAACCAAGGCGGCGCTGGCTGTGGTCTGTTCCTGAGGCGGTTGTGTGATCTTTCTACGCGTTTTTTTAGAAATTTGAAGAGTTTTAGCAGCTTCCAACTTCTATTCGGGCAAGAACATTGTACCTACAAGTTTAGGCACCTCTTAAGCCTATAAATAGATGGAAAACACAAGGGAAAAATGGGAGAATTCATTAATCATCATAGAAAATCACTCAGTCCAAGGAGAATTCTTCAAAGTTCAAGGAGGGTTGTACAAGAAGGTTTTCAAATGAAGAAGGAGGCTTGTCTATGAGTTCTTTCTTTTACTTTATTTTCTTTTTCTTGAACAATGATATGTTAATTGTTTTATTGTAATTCGATATTATTTTAGATATTCATGGTTTCTAGAGTTATCTGATCTTTTGATTAATTGGTTATTATTCTTGGTATTCAATTATTTATGCTTATTACGAGATTAGTAGTTGATTCTATCCATTGATTTGCTGGACCAATGGGGGTTGATGGGTATTTCGATTTATTAGTTTCATATTCTGTTGGCAATTGACTTGCTGGACCAAAGGGGGTTGATTGTTTAAGAATTGGTAATTGAAGATTAATTGTTGTCTTCTGAGACCAAGGGTTCATTGATTAATTTCATGTTCTAAATTAGCCGAGACCAAGGCAATTTAATTAAGGATGTCTTTTGGATGAATTAGTTGAGATGGACCAAGTGATTCTAATTTATCTAGGAGATAGTGATTTCATGGATTGACTATCAAAGTGAGTCTACCTTTATCCTTCATGGTGCTAAGAGAATGGTAGGTTATGATAATGGTTAAGTTCTTTAAGATCATGTTTGTCTAAACAATGGCTTGAGTTACATAAATCTACATCCTTGAAATATACATATATATTTTTTTTCTTTTTAATTTTCTTTTTATTTGTTTTTCACCTCATTGAGTCGGTTAAACAATGAAAGAAGGGTAATTAATGTCTACTTGTTCCTTGAGGATCGACACTTGTTTTAACCCTATGCTTAGTTAATGATGAGTACGCTCACTCATATGTGTGATTTGGGTTTAACATTTTAATTTGAATTTGATTAAGAATGTGCTTAGTTTTGTATGATTTTTATACCCAAGTCTGAACGCATCAACGTACGAGTTTCTTGTGCAGCAGAAGGTTCATCTATTCTCTCAATAGATGTAGGATCAGGCGGTTGATCCTTATTTGTTTGATTTTCTTGAACTTTACTAAGTTCAATTTTACTCCCTCTGTCCTCTTTGAGCATTTGCTCCTTCTCTAAGAAGATGACATGCTTTGAAACACTTTGTTTTCAGAGGGTAGGTAGATGTAATATCCAAAAGATTCTTTCAGATATCCTACAAACAAACACTTGTTGGACTTACTATTAAGTTTGTTTGACTGTGGCCTTTTGATAAAGGCAAGACAACCCCATACTCGCAAGTAAGATAACTTTGGTTTCTTACCAAAGAACATCTCAAATGGGGTAGAATCAACCGCTTTTGTCGGAACTCTGTTTAGTATATAAACAGAAGTCTCTAGTGCATACCCCCAAAACGATTTTGGTAGGTCTGCAGAAACCATCATGGTCCGTACCGTGTCTAGAAGGGTTCAATTCTTTCTTTTAGATACACCGTTATGTTGAGGTGTATGTGGTGGAGTCCATTGAGATAATATCTCATTATCTCTAAGTTAACTTAGAAACTCTTGGCCTAAGTATTCTCCTCATCGATAAGATATTAGAGTCTTAATACTTTTGCCAAGTTCTTTCTCTATTTCATTCTTAGAGTCTTTGAACTTATCAAAAGCCTCAGCTTTATATTTCATTAAATAAAAATACCTGTATTGTGAGAAATCATCGATAAAGGTTATGAAATTGTTATAACATCCTCTTGCTTGTATTGACATTGGGCTACATATATCAGAATGTATGAGTTCTAATAACTTCTTGGTCATTTTCCTTTACTTGAAAAATGAGTTTTAGCCATTTTACCTAGTAATCAAGACTCGCATGTGCCATATGATTCATAATCAAATGACCCTAAGTCACCAAGCTTATGTAACTTAGAAACACGATTTTCATTTACATGGCCCAAATGACAAAGCCATAAGTAAGAGGTGTTAGAGTTATCTATTTTAGTTTTTTTATTATTTATGTAGAGAATTGGATTATCCAAGTCTAGAACATATGAACCATTAACTAGAGTTGCTGAACCATAATGAATATCATTCAATGAAAAAGAACAACATTTATTCTTAAATATCAAATGAAATCAATCTAAGTCTAAACACGCAACTGAGATACTGTTTTTCATTAAATTTGGTACAAAATAACAGTTTTGCTGTTCTAGAATTAATCTCGAAGATAGGTTCAGCTTGTATGTCCCCATAGCAAGTGCAGTAACCTTTGCCCCATTTGCAGTACGTAGGTACACATCGTCTTTCTCTAGCCTTCTAATGCTCTTTAGTCCCTACAAGTTATTGCACAAATGAGATCCACATCCAGTATCTAATATCCATATCTTATTTCTAAAGGCATTATTTATCTCAATCGTAAACATACCCGAAGTAGAAATAGAAGTGCTTGCAAGCTTCTCCTTCTGCTTCTTATCCTTCACGGTCTCCAAGTAGGCCTTATAGTTGTGCCTCTAGTGGCCCATCTTACCACAATGATGGCATGGGCTCTTGGTAGTAGTGTCCTACTTCTTCCTACCACCTTTGGGTTTCATAGGAGCCCTTTTCTTCTTTTGAACTTTCTTCTTAGAAGAAAAAGAATCTACCATTAAAACTGCATTGGAATCCTTCTTCATGGAGGACTTTGCAGTTTTGAGAAGATTGATCAACTCAGGAATAGTGGACTCAATCTTGTTCACCTATTAGTTAATCATAAATTGTGAGAAACTATTAGGGAAAGATTGCAGAATTAAGTCAATACTTAAGTCATAGTCTCTTGTGAACCCGAGTGATCCAAGCTTCTCTATCAAGTCCAGCATCTTCAACCCATGAGTGGCCACAGAAGAACCCTATGCCATTTTGCAACGGAATAGTTACTTTGAGATCTCATATCTCTTAGTTCTGGCTTGGGCGTCAAACAGCTCTCAAAGATATAGTATAATCGATTGAGCTTTCATATGCTCGTGCTAATTTTGCAGCTCGGGAGTCATGGATGCTAGCATAATACATGATTCTATATCACTATCCTCCTTGTGCCTTTTATGGACAACATGCTCAACAGCATGAGCATTTTGAGCTAGTGGCAGTGGAAAGAGCATCTTACACGTAGAACAACTTTTCTGATTTGAGAACAATTCTCAAGTTTCTATACCAGTCGAGGTAGTTTGATTCGTTTAACTTATTTGGTTTCCAAGATGCTACGTAGGTTTAGGTTTGTTGACATGATGCAAGTGTCCTAGATGTAAAGATAGAGAGGATTAGCTACTGTATATGCACATGAAATGCAAATAATTAGGACTTTAATTAAACGCATTTTTACTCCACTATTTTACTCAAACCAATAGCCCCCACTACTGATTTGGAAAAGCCTGTTGGAAGCTTTCGTAGAGGATCGGTATCCAAATTCCTCAAGAATAACCTTAGGTTTGCCCAACAAGCCACCCATGAGTTCATTGGTAGGTATCCTATACCAATTACATCGTATGTAACTACTGGATCAATGGGTGATTAACAGCTTTTAATCTTAAAGCCTTTTGGGCTATCCTAACTTTTCTTCTAAATTTCTTTATGCTTGAATTTGCGCAACCGAGATAAAGAATTTAGTAAAACTCAACCCATTAATAAAAAATTTAATTCCCAAGGAATTTAATTCCACAGCTTGAACATGCCCGATGTCGAGTAGGCTTGGGTTTGCCGAATAACCTAGTCTCAAAAAAAGACTCTCATTCTTACTATATTAACGAAAAGAATTATGTTTAATATTAATTGAGGGATTTGTTCCTTTTAGTGATTTCAATAAATGACATGCATAAAAATCAATAAATCACATAATTGATAATCATGGTAATAAAGCGATTACGTGGTATGGTTATGAACTTTATCCTAAAATAATTTCTTTGAACCATAAAAGAAATTAATATATTAACCCTATGTGTTCATGCATGATTTAAGTAGAAGGTCTTACCTTCTCGCCTTGTTTTGGTTGCCATCTCTAGAATAGAATAATTCTATTCCTATCTAACCTATGTAAACTAATTATATAATTTTCCTAAAACGAGAAAACCTCGAGTTACATTCAAGACGAGTTAGATGAGAAGAGAATTACACAAGAATTCTAGAGAAGGCAGGACACGCAGGCCCTATTTCATAAAAAACTAAAACTGTAAAATGCATAAACAGATATAATTGGTTTTAGTCTATAACCATCCACCATGCCATTAATTATACTTAAACAAAATAAACATATAATTTTTTTTATTCCAAAATCACTATTTTGGAAAAATAAAACAAATTCTAAGATCAATATTTTAGAAAAATACATTAATTTTAAAAATTTTAAAATCATTATTTTGAAAAATAAATTTTTTTGTCTCAAAACTAAATTTGGGAAAATGTTTTTGGGCCCCGTCTCTCATTAAATGAGGATTTTCCTTTCAAAATTCTATTTCAAAATTTTTTTAATTGCTGGAACGTAGCGATACAATGCAGAATCAGCGCTGGTTAGAATCCCGAGGCTACGCCGACTCCAGTCTGGTTTTAAGAAAATTTTTCCAAAAACGATTTTTGGATGTCGTGAAACAGCACAGAACTGGCGCCGGCTAGGAGCCAGAGCTAGCGCTGGCTGTAGTCGGGAGAAGGCGGCGATTTTCAGAAAATATTTCAAAAATAATTTCTGGAGCCCTTCTACAATATTTTAGTGAGAACAATTCTCAGTAGAATTTTCTATTTTGAAGCTCAAAACAACAACCAATTTGTTAGTTTAAATAAAACAAAACATAAAATTAAATTCACAAGATGAAATGGGAGGCAACAAACATGTTCAAGAAAACGTTTTTCTGTAAAAACCTTTTAGCACATAAAGAAAACATTTTTCGAAATATGCTGTAACTATTACACAAGCATATTGTGCTACGGACCCAACCCACAATGCTTAAAACAATTTCGACTCGTGTGAAAACAATTTTCATAGTGAACAAAGAGATACACGATTACCTGAAACAACTTTCATGCAAGAAAAAATGTTTGCAAACCACACATAGCAAGTCTCTGATACCACTGTTGGATATCTCACGCATATCATATATGGCACAGTGAAAAAATAAGAATGAGATACCAACCCAAGATCTGTATACATGTGGAAAACAAGACATAAAGAGAACAAAGGTAACAGTTGTGCCTTTCTTTAAGCATCTAAAAAATAAAAATTTTTCTTCTTCAAGTCGAGACGCGATTCAGCAATCCTTTTGATCAAACACCTCGAGAGTTGAATGTCCAACTACTATAATCACAGTGTGTGATTACCTCTAATAGAAATCCACACGGAGGATCACACTCAAGTACTAAGATGTTTATATGCTAGCATAGACCAAAGTGGCATCTAGGGTTAGGGTTTCTTGTTTCTTTTTGCTAAAGAAAAACGAGAAAGAGAGAAGAGAAAGTTTTGAGTTGTTGTTTTGGCATCTATCCTACTCAACTAGGGTTTCGTGTATATCATCACATAACATGAAAAACCCCTACCAAAAACTGAGAATTCTAAAACAATTAGAATTCCCTATTGTAATTGGAAACATCAAGTTCTCACAATTACAATTTGGACCATAAATTATAACTAATTATAATTTGGCCACAACAACTTCTCTTTCTCTCAATTAACTCCACTATATTATCAAGTAACATCTTGAGTATATAATCCTCTATTGTGTGTGACCTATTAGGTTTCTCAATCAATTGGTAGCGAACATGAATCAATCCAAATGTCTTTGAGATTAATAATCCTTAATGAATTATAATTAATCATATTAATTCTAATCAGGATTAGTTTATTAATTCATCAATTAATAAACCCATATTCCCAAATCATGAGCAGTATCCAACAACACATCATGACCACTCAGGAGTCCAAGAAGTTAAGTGGCTTGACATGAACCCTTTAATAACAAACTGCAGTGCACTTAACTCTTTTCACCATACAATATCTCATTCGGTTTGGAGTACCGAATTGGTGCCAACTCCCTCCAGAATATATATTAATTCGGTTCGGAGAGGTAGTTTCTTTTCCAGTCATTTGTTCTTTAGAAGGAGCTTGTTCATCATGGACTTCCTCAGTGGTTTTTTCTTCCACATTCATCAATCTGGTTCCTAAATTCTGCAATTCAGTCGTGACATCTGTCCGAAATCTATTAAACTTCTCAGTTAAACTACTTATAGCATCCAAGATTCTTTGAGTTAGATTGTTTTCCTCAAGCTTTTGCTTGCCCTTGTTCGAGGATTCTTCTCATATTTCAGACTTCTGTTTCATCCCTATTTGGGTAACAGATGCAGTCCTTTTTTCCTTCAACCTTGATTTTTAACAACTTTTCTCTTTTTTCATCTGACACATATCTAAGTAAGACCCATTCTTTGTTTACTTGAACAAAACCCAGTTTTTCAAAAGATTCCATGCTATACACATTAGCCTTAATCTGGCTGGGAGCACAATTGTTCAAATTCACATTGAAATGCTTGAAGACTTTGGTCAATAGACTGCCATATGGTGGTGCCTTGTGAGATGTGTTTCTCCACTGAAGCATGAGCTTAATCGCCAGAAAACCAAAACTGATTTGTCTACCCTCAGATAGGGCCAACATTAGTATCATTTTCATAATACTTACTGATGTCTTGTGCCCAAATCTTGGAGCTACCCTACTCGACACCATATGGTGCAAAATCCTTCCAGGGCCATTCAACCATTTAGAATTTCTATCATTTGAACTTTTAAAACTCTTTCTTCTAGTAAACCATACATCAAACCTTCCTAAGTCAAATAGGCCCAATTATTTAGGGAATTTGTTCATTTCCAAAATTGAATCCCTCTATGTCTAACTTCAAAAATTCGATTTAACAGTTGATGGTCGAATTCTATGTTTATTGATCCTACTTTAGAGGTATACTATGGCACCATAAAACCTCCTCCAATCTCCTCAAATCTTCCATTTTTCAGATTCGCATAAAACTCCCAAACCAGAAGGGTGTACAATTTTGTATCAATTGACAGCAAAACCCCTCAACCAAGATTTTCAAACATATTCAAGATGTTAGAGAAATTCAAAAATGCCTCAGCATAAACCCGATATCCGATAACCACAGTTCTATTTCTAGGCAGCCAATCATTAAAATCATACTCAAATTTTTTATTAAGAAATCGTGGCACTTGGGTTTCAAAGCATTTCGGTATAGGATGCTCTGTTGATGAGTCAAATTGTGAAGTAACGATTTTCTTTTTTCCTGTTTGCTGACCGGTTGTGCGATAGTAATAACTTTTGTCCTAGTCGCTGACTTTTCTTGCCCTTCTTCATCTTTTCCCCTATTCATTTGTTTGGTTTTAATACTTTCGTCATGATAGAAGAGGTAGGAAGATAAGGGATTTTTCTCGTTTCAGTAGAGAGGGTGAAGGTGCGAAGTGAGAGAGAAAATGTAGAGATCAATGGCAATTTTCAAATTTCAAGGAGAGAGAAAAATTAAATTTTGTGATTTTTTAGGTTCTTGAGTGGATAAGTACAATCAAGTACTCTTACTCAGCGATTTTAACACCGATAGGATCACCCTTTTTGATAAGCTCGGTTATTTGAAAATTTAAAAAGTGACTCTGGACTAATGTCCCAATGGCAAAATAAAGTGGACTTTTCATGAATTTTAGGCTACTGCTGTTTTGGATTTGAACTGGGTCCAAATTAGTTCGTAGAAAGAGCGAAAGAAAAAATGTTTTGACGAGAGGAATTTGGATTTATGTTTCTCAGATATTGCATCCAAAATCTCTATCTGAAAGGTGTATCTTCAGAAGTTCTGTAAGAATGAACAAACAAAACCTTGACAAAATTGTTAGTTACATGATTCTGGTAATTCTCAAGCCTCTTCTAAAATGACTGAATCTCTTTTCAGCCAGAATTTTTGTAAAGATGTTTGCAAGCTGTTCATCGGTTGAAAGATATTCAACACACAATCACCTTTAAGCAGGTGATCTCTAATTAGATGATGCTTAATTTTAATGTGATTAGTTGTAGAATGCTGAATAGGATATTTGGTTAAATTGATAATACTACTATTATCGCATAAGATAGTCACATAATTAAAATTCAAACCAAAGTCAAATAAGGTGCTTTTCATCCACAAAATTTGCGCGCAACAACTACCCACTGCTATGTATTCAGCTTTAGTTGTTGAAAGGGAGACATAAGTTTGCTTTTTTGCTATACCACGAGATAAGGGAATGTCCAAGAAATTGACAGTGTTCACTGCTACATTTTCTTTCAACTTTGCAACTGGCATAATCGGCGTCGGTATATCCTATAAGATCAAACGAATTAGTTTGAGGATACTACAAGCCATAATCATGTGTTCCAATTAAGAATCTAAGGATCTATTTTACAACACATAGATGAGAAATGATTGAAATCTAGCACAAAGACATACTACAACAACAAACTAAGCCTTAGCACAAAGACATACTGAGAACATAATATTTGGTCAGTTAGAGTAAGATAAAGAAGACTTTCGATCATACCTCTATATTTTGATTCATTCACTTTCTTACCTATTTTTATCTTTATCAAGCTTTAATGAAGTGCTCATAGGTGTACTTATTTCTTTTAGTTCATTCATACCAAACTTTTTGAGCAGTTCCTTGGCATACTTGGCTTGACTCAAGAAGGTTTTATCTTTGGTTTGCTTGATTTGAAGACCAGGGAAGAAGTTAATTCTCCTATCATGCTCATTTCACACTCTTGCTGCATTGTCTTAGCAAATTTTTTGCACAAGGAATCATTAGTAGCTCCAAAAATAATATCATCAACATCTATTTGCGCAATTAAGATATTATCAGAATTTTCAGACTTGATAAATAATGTGGTATCTTATAAGCCTCTTGAAAAACTTTTTGAAAGAAGAAAACCACTTAGCCTTTCATACCATGCTCTTAGAGCTTGTTTTAAACTATAAAGGGCTATGGAGAGTTTAAAGATATGGTTTGGAAAACATTCATGAGTAAAACTAGGAGGTTGTTCCACATATACTTCTTCTTCAATGAATCCATTTAAGAAAGCACTTTTGACATCCATTTGGTAGAGCATAAAGCCTTTGAAAGATAAAAATGCAAGTAACATTCTTATTGATTCTAACTGAGCGACGGGAGCAAATGTTTCATCATAATCAATACGCTCTTCTTGATTGATCTTGATTGAATCCTTGAGCAACTAATCTAGCTTTATTTCTAATAAGACTACCATGCTCATCAATTTTGTTTTTGAAAACCCACTTGGTAACGATTATAGGATGGTCAAGTGGTCTAGGAAAAGCTTTCAAACTTGATTCCATTCAAATTAATTTAACTATTCTTATATGGCCATAATCCAGACTTCATCAAGTAAGGCTGCATCAATACAGTTAGGTTCAGTACTAGAGAGTAGAGTAAAATTATCAACAAAATACCATCTAGTTTTGACTCTGTAGCTAGGATCACCAATGATCTGATCTTTTGCATAGATAGTTTTGCACTTCTAGTCCCTTGGCAGATCTTGATTCATAGGCTCTTTAGTCTGTTGATTGATTTCTTTAGGCCGTTTTTCTTCTAATTCCTCTTATTTATCATGAATAGCAAGTGGAGGAGCCATGTGTTGCTCATTACCCTTTTCTTTTGAGATATCTATATCTATATCATCATCATTTCTAGGAGAATATATATTAAATTCATCAAACACAATATGTAAGGATTCTTCCACACATAGAGTTTGCTTATTGTACATTCTATATATCTTTTTGTTGGAAGAATATCTAAGAAATATAGCCTCATCAGATTTGCTATCAATTTTTTTGAGGTTGTCACGAATGTTGAGGACAAAAAATTTGCATAAAGAAACTTTGAAATATGGAATAGATGGAACTTTGTCAAATTTGAGTTCAAAATGAGTTTTTCTTAAGAAAGGTCTTAGCATAACTCGGTTGATAATATAGCAGGTTGTATTCACAGCCTCAGCCCAAAAATATTTTGGGAGGGAGTTTTC
Source organism: Voacanga thouarsii (assembly GCA_026120185.1). Taxonomy (NCBI): domain Eukaryota; kingdom Viridiplantae; phylum Streptophyta; class Magnoliopsida; order Gentianales; family Apocynaceae; genus Voacanga; species Voacanga thouarsii. The sequence continues at coordinate 1,623,773 of JANUWF010003373.1, read as the reverse complement.
ACACAACATTGATCTTGCCCCTTCTTGTAAGGTTATATTTTTCCTCTCAAAAATACTATTTTGTTGAGGAGTTTTGGCTGCTAAAAAATTGTGTGAAACACCACTTTCATCATAGAATTTTGTAAAGTTATGGTTGCGAAATTCTCTACCATTGCCTCTTCTTATTGAAATCAATTTGTAACAAAGAAAATTTTGAACATGTTTGAGTAGTTTTGAAAATTTAGAGAAGGCTTCATCTTTTTGGGCAAGGAATAGAGTCCAAGTGAATCTTAAAAAGTCATTCACAATTATATAAGCATACCTCTTACCACCAAGACTAATGATCCTTATTGGTCTAAATAAATCCGTGTGTTTGAGCTTAAGAGGTTTTGATGTAGAAATCATTTTCTTGGATTTAAAAGAGGTTTTGGTTTGTTTTCCAAATTGGTAAGTATCAAAAACTCAGTGTTTATCAAATCTTATTTGGGCAGACTTCTAACAAGGTCTTTTGAGGATAGTTTGTTTAGAAAATCGATGGATACGTGGCATAACCTTCTATGCCGAAGGTAGGTATTACCATCATTGATGGAGATGCATCTAATATCATGGGCCACAAGATCACCAAGGTAAAGTACATACACATTTCCAACATGGTTAGCAACAAAAATAGTTTTATTGTTGGAGCAATCCATGATAATGCATGAATCTTTTTTAAAAATAACTTTGTATCCATTATCACATAGTTAGCTTATGCTAAGAAGATTATACTTTAATTCATCATTTAATAGTACTTGCTTGATGATAGTTGAGGATCTCTTACCAATATTACATATGCCAAGAATTTTTCCTCTTTTTTTGTCTCTAAATATGACAAATCCATCGCTTGTAACTAGAACATTTTCTAGCAGTGCAGTATTTTCGGCCATGTACCTTGAGCATCCACTATCCAAAAATCATTTTGTGGAGCTCATCTTGTCCAATAAATGTTCCTTTACACAAGACGAAAAAGTGACTTTTGGTACCCATACCTTCTTGGGTCTATAGGGGTTAGTGATAGTTTCTTTTATCCTCCAAACAGTTTTCATACCAGATTGCACATTTTTCCTAACAGGACACTTAGATGCTTTGTGTCCAAATTTTCCACAATATGTGCAACAGCTATGTGGCATATGTGATAAAGTAGATTTTACAAAGAGAGATTTGTAGTTTCTATCTTTAATTTCATGCCTGTAGCCTATACCATTTATGTTTCCAACTGTGTGTTTCGCACAAAGCAATTTTTCCAAATTATTTTTCAATGCATGTAGTAAGATTATTGACCATATTTTCATATAGTTAAAATTGCTAATCATAATTTCAAGAGAGCGAATTTTGTCATATAAGCATTTATTTTCTAGAGATATATGATGCAAAGAAGTAATGATACAATTTTGTTCAATGTCCAAGTGCATTTATGACTTAAGTGAGACTTTGTTGTCATTTAACAGCTTTGTATTTTCATTTAATAAAGAATCAACTTTTATATTCATTTCTTTATTTCCCCTAGACAATTTCTTTAGTTCATGAAACATGTCAAAAAGTAATTTACTAGGATTATCATGCTTTTTACAATTAGAAATAAGCAAATCGGTTATTAAATCTAGAGAGGTAGGATTTATCATATTCTCTATAGCCATAAAGTCGATGTTAGCTTTTTTATTTTTTGAATTGTAGCTTTATTCAGTCTTAGATTCTGCTTGATCCTAAGTTCCACTCAATCATTTTCCTTTCTTCAACTTTGTGTCCTTCTTTTTCTTTCTAAATTGCTTGACCTCCATTTCTTTAGCCACTAGACAATTTGCAATGAAATGCGCCGCACTTTTGCATTCAAAGCATTAAGGTTTAAAGGAGGAAATTTGGTCTTTCTTTTTCATAAAATTCTTACCCTTTTTGAAATGGCCCTTTCTGAACATTTTTCTGAACTTTCTTGCTACCAAAGACAATTCTTCTGTGTCTAAATTAGTTTAATCACTGTTAGGCTCTTCATCAACTGCTTTCAAGGCAGATCCTCGTTTGCCTTTGTCATCATCACTATATTCTTAAAACCTTTTAAATTTCATTTCTTGGGTTAACAGAGAGCTAATTAGCACTTTAGTAGGTAAGGTATTCAGATTTTTAGATTCCTCTATAGCTAAGGTTTTTGGCTGCCAATGTTTTGGTAGAGCATTAAGCAGTTCTATTTTGTTCTCCGAGGGAGTAAGCTATCCTATACACCTTTAAGCCATTCATAATATTTGTGAATCGGGTGAACATATCAGTTATGTTCTCACTTGGCTTCATAGTGAATAATTCATTGTCTCGGACTAAAAGTCCTAGCTTCGATTATTTTACTTGATTAATCCCCTCATGAGTGACCACAAGTAATTTCCATATTTCGTAAGCTGAATCACAACCACTAACTTAGTTGTATTCATTAGCATCAAGAGTAAAACACAATATGTTCATTGCGCGAAAATTCAGGGTCATTTTTGAAATATCATTGTTGTCATATTCATTACTCTGTTTAGGCACTTTTCTGCCTTCAACAATTTCAATGGTACAAATGGTCCATTCTTAATCAGTTTCCACACCTCAAAATTGATGGACATAAATCTTCATTCAGTTTTTTTAGAATGTATAATTACTTCCGTTGAGCAAATGTGGTCTTTTTGCAGAGGACCCTTCAATGTAAGGTAGAGCAGATGCGTTTGCCATATGGATCTTTTCTACAAGGCTGTTAGGCCAAAGATAATGTAGAACCTTGCTCTGATACCAATTGAAAACCCTTAAATAGGGGTGAATAATGTTTTTGGCAAACAAATGCAGATTAAAAATTTTAGTCCACTTAGAAATTTGAACAAAGTTACGGATATACTTTGCAATTTTGTGATTTCAAGAGTTTGGATAGGTGTCTATTAAATTAGCATAGAACAATAAGATAATGTCATGAAATAAAGATAGATAGTTGAGATATTAGGAACAAGTTTAAATCAGAATGCAAAGGTTATAAAATGAGTTATTGATTTTAGAGGAAAAGATGTAGCATTTAAGATCTAAAAATAGAGAAAAGAGCAGTACAAAACTTTGGAGAAATAGCACAAGAAAATACTCAAGAATCTACAGTAGTTGGATCCTCAAATGATCTACATCCATTAGCTTAAGTTCTCACTTAAGGATTTTAACACCACTCACTAAAAACCTTTTCCCAAATCAATGGTAGTAGGTGACACGAATCTTACACAAGAGAATCACCACACTTCGTTTTACTCCTAACCTTGATGTGTTCGGACTTGGGTATAAAAATCATACAAAAACGAAGCACATTCCCAATCAAGTTTAAATTAAAATTTTCAACCTAAATCACACATATGAGCAAGCGTACTCATCATTAACCAAGCATAGGGTTCAAACGAGTATCGATCCTCAAGGAATAAGTAGACATTAATCACCTTTCTTTCATTGTTTAACCGACTCGATAAAGCGAAAAATAAATAAAAACAAAAAATAAATAAAATAAAATAAAATAAAAATAAAAATATATACATGTCAAGGATGGATAAGTATGCAATTCAAACCATTGTTTAGATAAACATGATCTTAAAGTACCCAACCTTTATTATAACTAATTATTCTCTTGGCATCATGAAGGATGAAGGTAGACTCACTTCAATGGTCAATCCATGAAATCACTATCTTCTAAATGAATTAGAATCACTTGATCCGTCTCAACTAATTCATCCAAAAGACGCATTAAACACAATCCTTAGTTAAATTCCCTTGGTCCCAGAAAATTTAATGTATGAAATTAATCAATGAACCCTTGGTCTCGGAAGATATTAATTAACCTTTAATTACCAGTTCTAAGCAATCAACCTCCTTTGGTCCAGCAAGTTAATAGCCAACAGAATGTGAAATTAATAAATTGAAACTAACATCAACCCCTTTGGTCTAGCAAGTTAATGTAAAGAACCAACCAACTAATCTCGTAATAAGCACAAGTAATTGAATACCAAGAATAATAACCAGTCAATCATAATATTAGACAACTCTAGAAATCATGAATATTTAAATAACGTTGAATTACAATAAAATAGTTAACATATCATTGTCAAGAAAAAGAAAACAAAGTAAAAGAAAGCACTCATAGACAAGCCTCCTTCTTCTTCCTTTGAAGACCTTCTTGCACAACCCTCCTTGAATTGAAGAATTCCTCCTCTGACTTAAGTGATTTTCTATGATGATCAATGAATTCTCCTCCCATTTTCCTTGTATTTTTCATCTATTTGTAGGCTTAGGAAGTGCCTAAACTTGTAAGTACAGTGTTCTTGTCCGAGTAGAAGTTAGAAGATACTAAAACTCCACAGATTACCTAAAACCGCATAGAAAAATCACAGGCGCCGCCTTAGCTCTCAGAGTCGTCGCCGCTTGTGCTCTGCTTCTCTACTTGTTCGTCGATTTTTCTCCGAATTTCACATGATGAAGACCGGGATGCAGCCGGTGCTGCCTTGACTCTTGGAGCTGGTGCTTGTTCCACTCTGTTTTGCTCTGTTTCAATAATTTTTGTTACCTTGAAGTTCGTGCAACCAGTGCATGGCCGGCGCAGGTTCCAGTGCCCTAGCCGGTGTTGCCTCTAATCTATTTCATGATGTTTTTGCTTTGTTTTACCCTAAAAATCTATAATAATGAACAAAATACCTTTCCAAGGGTAAAATCTCAAATATGAATGAATATGACTAGTTATTGAATAAAATGTATCATAAAAGAACTTCAAATAACTTGGGAAAATGTGACTAATTTAGCCCCTATCAATTCTCCCATACTTAGCTCTTTGCTTTTCCTTAAGCAAAGTATCAAGAACAAGTAGGAAAACACAAGGTTTCATAAATCACTCAATCAGTTTCAAAATAATATCTTCAACACTTCCTTCATTCAAGAACATAAAACGCATGCTACTACATCTTTCACAACAAATGCAAGACTTGTGTTAGTGATAAATGAGTTAGTAGAACAATCTCAATACTTCACAATATCCTCAAACCATTGGAAAGAATTTAGTTAAAAAAAATGAATATGCATTCCATAGGCTTACTTTTCATACACTCTCTCCACTAATCCGAGACATATCATGATTCTACTTAGATCAAGTAGGACTTTTAAGCTTGTAATGTAAGGCTAAAGGCTTGTAATGTAGCTTATCAAATGAAGGATATAGGAGAATCAAAAGTCAAAGAAAAACTGAGAGTCAGCAAGAAAAGGGTAAACAAAATGAATCAATAATTTCCAACTCTTTTTGCTCTCCTATTCCAAAAATCGATCAAACCATAACTTTATTCAACAATTCCTGTGCACTTCAAGCAAATCCTGCATTTTTTATTCTCTTGTTTTTTCTCATAAACTCTTCTCTATTTCTTTCACAAGATCACTCATATTTTTCAGCAATGGTGCCAAGTACTTTAATATGAACTTTAACTTTTACAGCTTAATCACCATTCCTTTTGTGATCTTTTCTTTTCTTCTTCTTTCACTTGTCTTTTCCTTCACTACTGCTGTTTTTGCTTTTCCTCACTTCTTCTCTTTCCATTTTTCCTAGCAGCTTTTTGTTTTCTTTTTATTTTTTCAATCCCTCTATTCTTTTTCTTCTCTTTCTTTGCTTTCTTTCCTCTTTCCAGCTCAACTTGGTATTGATCCATGACTGAAAGTAACAAGTCATGATCTTTATCCCAACATTCTTTCTCCATATTCTCATACATATACTTTCATCCATGAAGAGCATAAAGATTTGGAAAATTATTCAAACTCTTAGCAACAAGCAATGGATTAAATATTGTGATGGGTTTTAATGAAAGAAATCAACAATTTAGGCTTAAAATAGGTGCTAGGGATAATATAACAATAGGTAGGCTTGAAAAGCTCAAACTATCCAAAGAATGCCTATTACCGTCATCCCTAAGTTAAATCATAATTGTCTTTTTTATTTCGTCTCGAAAAATACTCAAGTAAGTTGTAGAATGCTCCATGAATTTTAGTAGAAAAACAAGTTTAAGGATAATGCAAAGCATTTGATCAAGAACTACTTTGTCTAAGTGTGTGCAAAAAGTCATGCATAAGCCATAAATGATCTAGAACAAATGCTCTATAGTCTATCATAATGACATGTATCAAAAATACAGCTTGAAATCTCAAAGAAATTCAAAAAAATTTTGAAAAATTTTTTCTCAAAATTTGCTCAAAAGAAGGCTAAAGTATATGTATAGAAGACTTGTCAATCAAATCACTCCCCCACACTTAACTGGGCATTGTCCTCAATGGCCAAATAAATATAACAAAGAATTAACCATACCATGGGACCAAAAACATAAAGGAGAAGAGATAAAAAAAAAAAAACTTCCATTCATTGCGCAATGTACTGTACAAGAGCTGAATGCTTTGAAGAATGAGGCAGTGGCAAAGTACCTAAAAGGAAAAATACAAAAGAGCACACCAAAGCATAAAAACTAGAAATAAAAAATAAATCAACAACAAAATAAAGAAAATAGTACAAAAAACAATTGCCTCATGATAAGCCAAAAAGGGCTATGTGGTTGCGTCGAAGAGCATCTCCACCTGCTTGGGGTTTTGAAGACCTTTACCCACATAGCGTTTCACACGATTGCTATTGACTTTGACGGTGCCCCGAGTAGGGTGAGTAAGTTCGAGGGTGCCAAAAGGACCGATCTTACTTACCATGAATGGTCCTAACCATCTGAATTTAACTTTTCGGGAAAAAAATTTAAATGAGAATTGAATAATAGCACTTGCTAACCTTTTTCAAATTTAGGTTGGTAAGTGATATGCTTATCGTGCCACCTTTTGACCTTTTCCTTGTACCGCATGGAATGATCATAAGCACCCTCGCGAAAATCCTCCAAAGCTATTATTTGGAGTAACCTTGACTTTCCAGCGCCCTCAAGATCCAAATTAACAAGTTTAATTGCCCAATAAGCTTTATGCTCAATTTCAACAGGTAAATGACAAGCTTTTCCATAAACTAACCGAAAAGGAGTCGTGCCAACGGGGGTCTTAAGAGCTGTCTTGTACGCCCAAAGAGTGTTATCTAATTTTAGACTCCAATACTTCCGAGTATGGCTAACAGTCTTTCCAAGATTTGTTTAAGCTCCCTATTAACCACTTCAACTTGACCACTCGTTTGGGGATGGTATGAGGTGGCAAATTTATGGTGTACTCCTAAATGTTTGAGAACTTTGTCCAATTGAGTATTACAAAAATGAGTACCTCTATCACTGATGAGAACCTTAGGGATACCAAAATGGGTGAAAAGTTTTTTCAGGAATTTTAGCACTACCCTTACATCATTGGTTGGCAAAGCTTGTGCTTCGACCCATTTAGACACATAGTCTATTGCGACCAGAATGTATTTATTACCCAAAAAGCTAGGAAAGGGTCCCATTTAGTCTATTCCCCAATAATAAAAAAATTCACAAGCTTGAAAGATGTGTAAGGCCCACTCATTTGATTTAGAAAGATTACTTATGCGTTGACACCTATCACAACTTTGAATAGACCTGTGGGCATCTTTGAACAAGGTGGGATAATAGAATCCATAGTCGAGCACCTTTCATGCAGTGTTGTTGGCTTAGTAGTGACCTCCAGCAAGTCCTTCATGATAATATCTTAGAATATCTTTACTTTCCGTAGAGTCCACACATCTCCGAATGGTTTGGTCCGCACAACACTTAAATAAATATAGATCTTCCCGAAAGTAATGCCTTACATCGGAGAGGAATTTATTCTTTTATTGCATTGTAAAAGATGGTGGAACAATTCCTACAACCAAGTAATTGGCAAAATCAGCGAACCAAGGGGTGTTTGGTATCTCACCTTCTACAAGCAAGAGTTGCTTAACCGGAAAGGCATCATCGATGTCCTCTTCCATCAATAATTCCAAATTTGGATTATCCAATCATGATAAGTGATCCGCAGCCAAGTTTTTTGCACCCTTTTTGTCCCTAATCTCCAAATTAAATTCCTACAATAATAGAACCTATCGTATCAATTTTAGTTTGGAATCATATTTGGTTAGTAGGTATTTCAGGGCTGAATGATCTGTATACACAATGACTTTGGACAAAATAAGGTAAGATCGGAATTTATCAAAGGTAAACACTATGGCAAGCAATTCTTTCCCTGTTGTTGTGTAATTTTCTTGTGCCTCTATTAAAGTCTTGCTTGCATAGTATATAGGTTGGAAGTGCTTATTCCGCTTTTGTCCCAAGATTGCACCAACTGCAAAATCACTTGCATCATACATTAGTTCAAATGGAAGAGACCAATCAGGTGCAATTAGAATGGGTGAATTAATCAACTTCTTTTTAAGTATTCTAAAAGCGTTGAGACATTTTTCGTCAAAATTAAACACAGCATCTTTTTCAAGTAAAGAGGTAAGAGGTTTTGAAATTTTGAGAAGTCTAAGATGAACCTCCTGTAGAAACCTACATGAACAAGAAAGTTCCTTATAGCTTTTACCAAAGTAGGAGGGGGCAGCTTCTCAATTGCTTCAATTTTACCCCTATCAACTTCTATACCTTTTCTTGAAATTTTATGTCCCAACACAATACCTTCTTGCACCATAAAGTGGCATTTTTTCCAATTAAGCATGAGGTTAGTCTCTTCACATCTTATGAGTACCTTTTGAAGATTAGCTAAGCATAAGTCAAATGAATCACCAAAGACTGAAAAATCATCCATAAATACCTCCATGATGTCCCCCACGAGTCCTTCAAATATAGCTGCATGAATCTTTGGAATGTTTCGAGACCATTGGAAAGACCAAATGGCATCCGACAATATGCAAAAGTACCATATTGACACGTAAAAGTGGTTTTTTCTTTGTCCTCCGCAGCTATGCGAATTTGTAGGTAGCCAGAAAATCCATCTAAGAAACAATAATACTCATTTCCTGCTAACCTTTCCAATATTTGGTCAATAAAAAGAAGAGGGAAGTGATCTTTTCTAGTGGCTTTGTTTAGTATCCTAAAATCTATGCAAAACCTCCAACCTGTGACCAATCTCATAGGGACTAATTCATTTTTATCATTGGGGCTCACCATCATTCCTCCATTCTTTGGTACCACTTGAGTAGGACTTACCTAAATGCTATCCGAAATAGGGTAAATGATGCCTGAATCTAAGAGCTTAACCACCTCACCTTTTACCACTTTACTCATATGTGGGTTCAACTTACGTTGCGGTTGTACTACAGGTTTTAAACTTGCTTCCATCAAGATCTTGTGTGTGCAAAAGGATGGACTAATGTCCTTAATATAAGTGATCTTCCAAGCTATCACTCCCTTATATTTTCCCAACATACTTACCAGCTTAGTCTTTTATTTTGGATCAAGATCTTTGGCAATGATCACAAGCAACTTACGTTGTGTTGCCAAGAACACATATTCCAAATGCTCGGGTAGGTCTTTTAAGTCCAATTCGAGAGGATCTTCTATAGATGATTTCATTCTCCCTAAACTGCTTTTTTCTATTTTCAACTTATTCTCCCCATCTTCATTGTGAACTTCCTTCGGATACACCGTTGCTGTTTCCCTCAACCCTTCCTCAATGGATTCCTGTATCAAATTAAAAATAGGTTCATCAAGAATATCAACTCTTAAACAGGAATCATCAGAAGATAAAGGGTGTTGCATGCTTTTGTGGATTTGAATGACTACTTCCTCATCCCCAACCCTAAGTGTCAATCTTCCCCCATGAACATCAATTAATGCTTTTGCTGTAGTAAGGAAGGGCCTACCTAGGATTAACGGAACTTTGGAATCTTCATCCATGTCAAGAATAAAAATATCCACTGGAAATATGAATTTATCAACTTTTACCAACACATATTCTATTATGGCCCAAGGATATTATAGATCTATTCGCGAGTTGAATACTCATCCAGGTGGGTTGTGGTTCTCCGAGGCCTAGCCCTTTGAATGTTTTATATGGTAATAAATTAATGTTAGCCCTTAGGTCAGCTACTGCATTATAGACATGCAGAGTGCCAATTAAACATGGGATAGGGAAACTCCCTAGATCTTTTACTTTATGTGGCAAATTCGCGTTGTCCTGTAGGATAGCGGAGCATTCTTCGTTGAGGACTACTGTGGACAACTCTTCTAATTTCTTTTTGTTGACGAGCATGCTTTTGAGGAATTTGGAATATTTAGGCATGCGAATTAAAAGCTTTACTCAGTGGGATGTTTATGTGCAGTTGTTTAAATACCTCAAGGAATTTGTTGAATTGAGCATCTTTTTGGGCCTTATGTAGACGAGTAGGGTACGATACATTAGGATGAAAAGTAGCTTTTTCGGAAGGTGGACAGGGGATAGCTGGCGCCGGTTCCAGTACCTTAGCCAGCGCCGATTTAGTTCTGTATTGTGTGGTCTCAGGTTTTTCGGATTGTCGGCGCCGGTTCCCTTCTTCCAGTCGCGCTAGTTATTATCTGGACTATCTGGTAATTCTTTTCCACTTCGCAATGTGACAGCAGCTGCTTCCTCACTGACTGTCGGGGTTAGGTCGTGGGTTTTTATCACCATGTCCGTCAAAAATCAAATTTATTGTTCCATGTTATGGATTATTGCTTTAAATTTCTCAAATGTGGAGTCAATCTCTTGGAAATGCCTCGTGACATGAATAGAAAATTTCCTAATTAAGATTTCTAGCTCTACTGATTCTGGTATTGTGGTGGTCATCTTAGGAGTGCAATGGAGGTACTGCCCTTTATTAGACTTCCTCAGATTCCAATTTGCCATTTCTCCTGAACATAAGAACGAGTTAGATACTGAATTCATGATTATAGCAAAATTAAAAGCGTACCAAGCTAGTTAGTAGAACATAGTCAAAATTAGTAGGTTAGGTTAGGGTACAAGGGTGTACAAGAATACATGAGATACAACAGATAGCACCTTTTTGCGAAAAGAAAATTATACATAATTTACATATTTACATATCTATATGTTCACATGGTTGAATCAATAAAATCTAAGCTTTCATGCTATTGTTCCCCGACAACGGCGCCAAAAACTTGATGTGTCCAGACTTTGATATAAAAATCATACAAAAACTAAGCACATTCCCAATCAAGTTTAAATTAAAACATTCAACCCAAATCACACATATGAGTAAGCGTACTCATCATTAACTGAGCATAGGGTTCAAATGAGTCTCAATCCTCAAGGAACAAGTAGACATTAATCACCTTTCTTTCATTGTTTAACCGACTCGATAAAGCGAAAAATAAATAAAAAGAAAAAAATAGAATAAAAGAAAAATCAAAATAAAAATATATACATGTCAAGGATGGAGAAGTATGCAATTCAAACCATTGTTTAGATAAACATGATCTTAAAGTACTCAACCTTTATCATAACTAATTATTCTCTTGGCATTATGGAGGATGAAGGTAAACTCACTTCGATGGTCAGTCCATGAAATCACTATCTTCTAGATGAATTAGAATCACTTGGTCCGTGTCAACTAATTCATCCAAAAGACGCATTAAACATAATCCTTAATTAAAGTCCCTTGGTCTCAGAAACTTTAAAGTATGAAATTAATCAATGAACCCTTGGTCTCGGAAGATCAATTAACCTTCAATTACCAGTTCTAAGCAATCAACCCCCTTTGGTCCAGTAAGTTAATAGCCAACAGAATATGAAATTAATAAATTGAAACTACCATTAACCCCTTTCGGTCCAGCAAGTTAATGGAAAGAACCAAACAACGAATCTCGTAATAAGCACAAGTAATTGAATACAAAGAATAATAACCAGTCAATCAAAATATCAGATAACTCTAGAAATTATGAATCTCTAAACAACGTTGAATTACAATAAAACAATTAACATATCATTGTCAATGAAAAGAAAACAAAGTAAAAGAAAGCACTCATAGATAAGCCTTCTTTTTCCTTTGAAGATCTTCTTTCACAACCCTCCTTGAATTGAAGAATTCCTCCTCTGATTTGAGTGATTTTCTATGATAATTAATGAATTCTCCTCCCATTTTTCTTGTGTTTTTCATCTATTTATAGGGTTAGGAAGTGCCTAAACTCTAGGTACAGTGTTCTTGGAAAAGTAGAAGTTAGAAGATGCTAAAACTCCACAGATTACGGAAAATTGCGTAGAAAAATCACAGCACCGCCTTAGCTTTAGGGCACAGCCGGTGTCGTCTTGGCTCTTGGAGCCGGTGCCGGTTGTGTTCTGCTTCTCTACTTGTACACCAATTTTTCTCCGAATTTCACATGATGAAAACCAGAATGCAGCCGGTGCCGCCTTGACTCTTGGAGCCGGCGTTGGTTTCACTCTATTTTGCTCTATTTCAATAATTTTTTGTTACCTTGAAGTTCGTGCAACCAGTGCATGGCCGGTGCCAGTTCCAGTGCCCTAGCTGGTGCCGCCTCTAATCTGTTTCGCGATGTTTTTGCTTCGTTTTACCCTAAAAATATGTAATAATGAACAAAATACCTTTCTAAGGATAAAATCTCAAATATGAAGGAATATGACTAGTTATTAAACAAAATGTATCATAAAAGAATCTCAAATAACTAGAAAAAATATGACTAATTTAGCCCCTATGAAATCTCTTTAATCACAACAATCTAGGCTCACCCCAACTGGGTTTTTAACCCCTTAACCTTGGTATTAGTTAGATTGAAAGAAAGATTACAAAAATAGCTCAGAGATTTGAGCAGAATATGAATAAATGAGCACTAACACCTTTTACCTCTGGAAAAATTCTATTTCACTTTGAAGTACAAATGAAAAGGGAGATTTTTATATTCCAAAGTGTAAGAGTATATTTGAGAAAGATAGCACAAAAATATACTTCAAAATCGAGTTCTAAAAACTTTTATGTTGGGTATCTCAGGCTCGTATCCTATATGGTGTAGTGGAAGAATAAAACGAGATACCATCCCAAGACCCGCCAATGTGTGGAAAAAAAGACATAAAGATAATAAAGGTAATAGCTTTTTACCTTGGTTTGATCGTCCAAAGAACAAAATTTCTTCTTCAAGTTGGGGCGCGATCCAGCAATCCTCTTGTGCAAACTCCACGAGGGTTGGACGTCTAACCACTATAATCACAGTATGTGATTATCTCTAACAGTAATTCATACAGAGGATACAATCAAGCACAAAGATTTTCTGTGCTAGCAGAAAAAGATGGCGGCTAGGGTTCTTCACATTTTTAGCAAAACGAGAGAGAGAGAGAATGAAGGTCGTGTGTATTACCCATAGCTAGGGTTGGTGGCAATATCATCATATAATACAAAAAAACCCTACCAAAAATTGAGAATTCTAATCCCATTAAAATTCCCTAATTGTAATTGGAAACATGAAGTTCTCACAATTACAATTTGGACCATAAATTATAACTAACTATAATTTATCCACAACAACTTCTCTTTCTCGCAATTAACCCCACTATGTTATCAAATAACATCTTGAGTATATAATCCTCTATTGTGTGTTACCTATTAGGTTTCCTGATCAATTAGTAGCGAACATGAATTAATCCAAACGTCCTTGAGATTAATAATTCTTAATTAATTAGAATTAATCCTATTAATTCTAATTAGGATTGGTTTATTAATTCATCAATTAATAAACCCATATTCCCAAATCATGAGTGGTATCTAGCAATACATCATGACCACCCAAGAGTCCAAGAAGTCAAATGGCTTGACATGAACCCTTCAATAACAAACTTCAGTACAATTAACTCATTTCACCATACAATATCTCATTTGGTTTGGTGTACGGAATTAGTGCTAACTCCCTTCAAAATAAATTAATTCTGGCCCAAATATAATAGTACTTGTACTAAAAACCCACTACTCTAGATGTGTATCAATTCGAACTATTTTCAATACACAGTTGCCTTGGCCAAGGACTTCACGAGTTGTAATTCCTACAAGTAGCCATGAGATATTTACCCCTACTATTAGGAGTGGTGAATCCTTTATTGACCCTCCCAACTACTTTTGTTTACCTTACAATGTACCCAATATCCATTCCATAGACAGCCCTCGATTTGGCTCCTGAGATTGGAATCAAAGCACAATGCTCAGAAAACAAAGTACCTTGGAGATCTCAAGTCTAAGGATACTTGCACGTTTGCTATATTGAAATTATATCACTGGCACTAAATAGTTATACATGTGATTATCTTATAGCTAGGTCATTCAATGAACTTATTCTATTAATAAGCATCCATGTGTTAACTTTGAGTATCTCAATACTCACGGATATAAGAACCACCGCCTGATCAAATTAGGAAGTCTAACACATGCTAGTCTTAACGTATTAATGATGTCCTATGTCATTAATACTATGACTAGGGACTATTTAAGTACTAACACTATACAGTATAGTAGAAATCTCATATCATAATCTCTATCATGATTTCCTTAACATAGTATTGTACTAGGGATTTTATCTAATAGTTATACTACATAAAAGTAAACAAAATAAGCTTAAGATAAATGATGAATTTTATTAAAATAAAATGTGTCATATACGATGTACAAGTGATTGCCTCTAGGGCATAACACTAACACGTAAGGAGTTAAAAGTGAGGTTCCATTTCCTTTTGTAACCCTATTTTATAGGTAAATACCATTAGAAATTCCTATAACAGTGTTCCAAGAAGAACAAGGAAAAAATAGGGCAATATCTGAGGTCATTCTAGCCAAATTAGATAACCAAAGGAGAGATCTCCAAGTAATGCGGAAAGACCTCATAGAGTTGCAAACCAATCAAGGCCTAGCCTCCACAGTTACCCAAAGAAGAGGGTAAAGGCAACAAGATAGTCTTGAAACAAGAGATAAGAATACCGCACACCACTTTTGTACAAAAAATAAGGTAAAGCTTGGGATAATACTTTATAAGGAGGATCCAACAAGCCCCTTTAAGTGTTAGAAGAAGTCAAGGTATGAGAGGAGAATAAGGGAGAATGCAAAGAAGGGATAGAAGAAACAACATGAAAGGATAGATAGGGAGTTCGAGAGAGTAAATGAGTGGGATAATGAAAATTACAAGAAAGACTATGGGGAGCAAAATAGAAAGGTTCAGAATAGAAGAGGAAGAAGAGAGGAAAATGAGGAAGAGAGGGAGTTAGAGTATATTAAAATGAAAGTTTCTACATTCTATAGAAGTTGCATTTTGAATAAGAAAGCAAGATGGAAATCCTCTTTGAATGTTTTTTGTTGGATTTTGATTATGCTAACTAATTTACCGGTAGTGGAAAAATAAAACGAAATCTACTCAAAAGATCACTCGTATGTAATTAAAAGGGTCAAGAGAAGTGAAGAAAAATTCGTTACTTGAAAACTGCAACTCTTAAAATTTTTCTTCGCGTGCGAAACCCTTCCATAAAGATTGTTCAAGCATGAACCACGAAAATTTCAAGTATAGAAATTTCTCTATTCTATCCACACGAGGAATTGTACTCTACCAACACCAAGAACCGATGCTAGTGGGTTATAATTTGGTGACGTTAAGGAATAATACTTTTCAAGATGAAAACTAACGAAAAGGCTATTATATTTTTCTCTAGAATGCGACGGTTTTTCATTCAACCACTAGAGAACCAATTCTCTACTTTTATATACACATCGCGCATGAAAAACATTTTCCAAAGACTTCCTAAACCGTTTCAGGAAATCAGAATAAAGCCCTTTTATTAATGGGCTTGGGTCTCACAAATTACAATTAGGCTCTCAAGTTTTTAGTAATTATAATTTCACCAAAACCAGTACAACACTTTATAATTAGCCCACAATTATTATTTCTTCTCACAAATTAATCTAATAATTGTTAGTGTTGTGCCCTAGAGGCAATTACTTGTACATTGTATATGACACATTTTATTTTTAAAAAAGGCATTATTTATCTTACAATTTCTTTTGTTTACTTTTAAGTAATATAACTGTTCGATAAAGTCCCTAGTAGAACACTATGTTAAGGAAATCATGATAGAGATCATGATATGAGATTCCTACTACAATGTATAGTGTTAGTACTTAAATAGTCCCAAGTCGTAGTATCAATGAGACAGGGCATCATTAATGCGTTAAGACTAGCATATGTTAGACTTTCTGATTTGATCAGGCGGTGGTTCTCATAACCATGAGTATTGAGATACTCAAAGTTAACATATGGATTCTTGTTAATGGAATAAGTTCATTAGATGACATAACTTTGAGATAATTACCTAGATAACTATTTAGTGCCAGTGATAAAATCTCAATATAGCAAATGTGTAAGTATCTTTAGATTTGAGATCTCTAAGGTACTTTGTTTGCTTAGTATTGTACTTGGATTCCAATCTCCGGAGCTCGATTGAAGGCTACCTATGGGATGGATATTAGGTACATTGTGAGGTAAATGAAAGTAGTTAAGAGGGTCAATAAAGGATTCACTACTCCTACTAGTAGGGGCGAATATCTCACGGCCACTTGTAGGAATTACTACTCGAGAATTCTTTGGCCAAGGCATACATGTATTGGAAATAGTTCCAATTGATACACATTTAAAGTAGTGGGTTCTTGGTACAAGTACTATTGTATTCGGGCCAGAATTAATTCTAGAGAGAGTTGGCAATAATTCCGTACTCTAAATCGAATGAGATATTGTATGGTGAAAGAAGTTAATTGCACTGGAGTTTGTTATTGAAGGGTTCATGTCAAGCCACTCGACTTCCTAGACTCTTGGGTGGTCATGATGTGTTGCTAGATACCGCTCATGATATGAGAATATGGGTTTATTAATTGATGAATTAATAAACCAATACTGATTAGAATTAACTGGATTAATTTTAATTAATTATGGATTATTAATCTCAAAGGTGTTTGGATTAATTCATGTTCTCTACCAATTGATTGGAAAACCTAATAGGTCACACACAATAGAGGATTATATACTCAAGATGTTATTTGATAACATAGTGGGGTTAATTGCGAGAAAGGGAAGTTGTCGTGGACAAATTATAATTAGTCATAATTTATGGTCCAAATTGTAATTGTGAGAACTTGATGTTTTGAATTACAATTAGGGAATTCTAATAGGATTATAATTCTTAGTTTTAGTAGGAATTTTAGGTTATATATATGATATAATCGAAACTCTAGCTAAGATTGGAAAAACGGACACTCTAGGCAACACACAACCTTCTTTCTTCTCTTTCTCTCTCTCGATTTTCCTTGAGAAACAACCCTAGCCGCCACATAGATTTTCTGTTAGCACAGAAAACTTCATGCTTGAGTATTCCTCTGTGTGGATTACTGTTAGAGATAATCACACACTGTGATTATAGTAGTTAGACGTTCAACTTTCGTGAAGTTGGATCAAGAGGATTATTGGATCGCACCTTAACTTAAAGAAGAAATTTTTGTTCTTTGGAAGATAAAAAAATGGTAAAAAATTGTTACTTTTAATCTATTTTTGTCTTTTTTTTCCACACATATGCGGGTCTTGGGATGGTATCTCATTTTATTTTCTGCTACGCCGTATAGGATACGGGCCTGAGATACCCAACAGTGGTATCAGAGCCTTGCTACGTGTGGTCTACGGACATTGTTTTGGCATGAAAAACTATTTTCATGTATTCGTGTTTATCATTGTTTGTTGTGAAAAATCGTTTCCACTCGAGTCGAAATCGTTTCGAGCATTACGGGTTGGGTCTGTAGTACAATATAATTGTGTAAAAGTTACAACATATTTTGAAAGATGCTTTCTTAATGTGCTAAAAAATTTTTGCAGAAAAAACGTTTTCTTGTAACATGCTTGTTGCCTTCCATTTCATCTTAATTTTCTGTTTTGGTTTTATTTAAACTAACAAATTGGTTGTGGTTTTTAGCTTCAAAATAGAAAATTCTACTGAGAATTGTTCTCATTGATCTATTGCAGAAGATTAGGGCACCAGAAATTGTTTCTGGAAATTTTCAAAAATTGCCGCCATTATTCCCGACTATAGCTAGCGCCAGTTGCGTGCTATTTCGCGAACATCCAGAAATCATTTTTGGAAAGTTTTCTTAAAAATTAGAACACAGGCGGTGCTGGTTCCGATTTCCAAATCCGCGCCGGTTATGCTATGTTTTGCAAGATTGGGACCACCATTTTCGCTGCCAGAGACGGGACCCAAAAGCATTTTCTCAAAATTAGTTTTGAGACAAACAATTTTATTTTTCAAAAATAGTGATTTTAAAAATTAAAAATTAATGTATTTTTCTAAAATATTAATTTTAGAATTTGTTTTATTTTTCCAAAATAGTGATTTTGGAATAATAAAAGTATATGTTTATTTTGTTTAAGCATAGTTAATGGCACGGTGAATGGTTATGGACTAAAACGAATTATATCTATTCATGCATTTTACAGTTTTTATGAAATAGGGCCTGCGTGTCCTGCCTTCTCTAGAATTCTTATGTAATTCTCTTCTCATCTAACTCCCCTCGAATGGAACTCGAGGTTTTCTCTCTTTAGCAAATTATGTAATTAGTTTACATAGGTTAAATAGGAGTAGAATTATTCTATTCTGGAGATGGCAACCAAAACAAGATGAGAAGGTAAGACCTTCTACCTAAATCATGCATGAACACGTAGAGTTAACTATATTAATTTCTTTTATAGTTCAAAGAAATTAATTTAGGGTAAAGTCCATAACCATACCACATAATCTCTTTATTACCATGATTATCAATTATATGATTTATTGATTTTTATCCATGTCATTCAATGAAATCACTAAAAGGAACAAATCCCTCGATTAATATTAAACATAATTCCTTCTGTTAATATAGTAAGAACGAGAGTCCTTTTTCGAGACCAGGTTATTGGACAAACCCAAGCCTACTTAACATCGGGGCATGTTCAAGCTATGGAGTAAAATTCATTTGGAATTAAATTCTTGATTAATGGGTCGGGTTTAACTAAATTCTTTATCCTGGTTGGGCAAACTCAAGCATAAAGAAATTTAAATGGAAAGTTGGGGCAGCTCAAAAGGCTTTAAGATTAAAAGCTGTTAATCACCCAATGATCCGGTAGTTATATACGATGTAATTGGTATTGGATACCTACCAATGAAATTAAGGATGGTGTATTGGGCAAACCTAAGGTTATTTTTGAGGAATTTGGATACTGGTCCACTAGGAAAGCTTCCAATGGGCTTTCCTGAATCAGTAGTGGGGGTTAATGGTTTGAGTAAAATAGTGGAGTAAAAATGCGTTTAATTAAAGTCCTAATTATTTGCATATATGTGCATATATACGTAGCTAATGCTCTCTATCTTTACATCTAGGTCACTTGCATCATGTCTACAAACTTAAACCTACGTAGCATCTTGGAAACCAACAAGTTAACCAAATCAAACTATCTCGACAGGTATAGAAATTTGAGAATCGTTCTCAAATCAAAAAAGTTGCTCTACATGCTAAATGCTCCTATTCTACCATCACCAGCTCAATCAAGATGCTCATGCTGATGAGCATGCTATCCATAGAAGGCACAAGGAGGATAGTGATACAACATCATGTATTATGCTGGCATCCATGACTCCTGAGTTGCAAAAACAGCACAAGTATATAGATGCTCAATCGATCATTTTACATCTTCGAGAGCTGTTTGATGCCCAAGCTAGAGCTGAGAGATATGAGATCTCGAACCAACTATTCCGTTGCAAAATGGCAGGGGGTTCTTCTGTGGCCACTTATGGGCTGAAGATGCTGGGCTTAATAGAGAAGTTTGGATCTCTCGGGTTTGTAATGGATCATGACTTAAGTGTTGACTTAATTCTACAATCTTTGCCTAATAGTTTCTTACAACTTGTGATTAACTATCAGATGAACAAGATTGAATCCACCATTCCTGAGTTGATCAATCTTTTCAAAACTGCGGAGTCCTCCATGAAGAATGATTCCAATACAGATTTAATGGTAGAATCTTCCTCTTCTAAGAAGAAAGCTCCCATGAAGCCCAAAAATGGTGTGAACAAGAAGGACACAGCTACCAAGGGCCCATGCCATTATTGTGGGAAGATGGGCCACTATAGGTGCAACTGCAAAGCCTACTTGGAGAGAACTAAGGACAAGAAGCAGAAGGAGAAGCTTACAAGCACTTCTACTTCTTCTCCAGGTATGTTTATGATTGAGATAAATACTACTTTTAGAAATGAGATATGGATATTAGATACCGGATGCGGATCTCATTTGTGCAATAACTTGCAGGGACTAAATAGCAGTAGAAGGCTAGAGAAAGGCGATGTGGACCTACGTACTGCAAACGAGACAAAGGTTGCTGCACTTGCTGTGGAGACATACGAGCTGAACCTACTATCAGGATTAATTCTAGAACTGTAAAACTATTATTTTGTACCAATTTTAATGAAAACCATTATATTAGTTGCGTGTTTAGACTTATATGGATTTCATTTGATATTTAAGAATAAATGTTGTTCTTTTTTATTGAATGATATTCATTATGGTTCAACAAATCTGGTTAATGGTTTATATGTTTAAAACTTGGATAATCCTGTTCTCAATATAAACAATAAGAAACCTAAAATAGATAACTCTAACACCTCTTACTTATGGCATTGTCAGTTGGGCCATGTAAATGAAAATTGTGTATCTAAGTTATACAAGCTTGGTGACTTAGAGTCATTCGATTATGAATCATATGACATATGCGAGTCTTGTTTACTAGGCAAAATGACTAAAATTCCTTTTTCAGGAAAAGGAGAACGGGCCAAGGAGTTATTAGAACTCATACATTTTGATGTATATAGCCCAATGTCAATACAAGAAAAAGGAGGTTACAACTATTTCATAACCTTTATCGATAACTTCTCATGATACAGGTATTTATATTTAATGAAATACAAATATGAGGTCTTTGAAAAGTTCAAACACTTCAAGAATGAAATAGAGAAACAACTTGACAAAAGTATTAAGATTCTAAGATTTGATCGAGGAGGAGAATACTTGAGCCAAGAGTTTCTGAGTTATCTTAGAGATAATGGGATATTATCTCAATAGACTCCATCACATACACCTTAACATAACGGTGTATCTGAGAGAAGAAATTGAACCATTCTAGTTATGGTACGAACCATGATGGCTTCTATGGACCTACCAAAATCGTTTTGGGGGCATGCACTAGAAATTTTTGTTTATATACTAAACAGAGTTTCGACAAAAATGGTTGATTCTACCCCATTTGAGATGTCCTTTGGTAAGAAACTAAAGTTACCTCACATGCGAGTATGGGGTTGTCCTGCCTTTGTCAAAAGGCCACAGTCAGATGAACTTGATAGTAAGTCTGACAAGTGTTTGTTTGTGGGATATCCGAAAGCATCTTTCAGATATTACTTCTACATACCCTCTGAAAATAAATTGTTTGTTTCGAAGCATGTCGTCTTATTAGAGAAGGAGCATATGCTCAAAAGGGGACAGTAGGAGTAAGATTGAATTTAGTGAAGTTCATGAATATCAAATAAACTAGGATCAACCGTCTAACCCCACATATGTTGAGAGAATAGATGAACCTTCTAATACGCAAGAACCTCGTAGATCTAGTAGGATACGTGTGGCACCTGAGAGATATGGATTTCTCATTAGTGACCACAATGACGTATTACTCATAGATGAAGATGAGCCTACTACCTACAAGGATGTTCTGAACAGTTTAAAATTTGACAAATGGCTTGAGGCCATGAAGTCAGAGATGGATTCCATGTACGACAACCAAGTATGGATTTTGGTTGATCCACCCAAAGGAATTAAACCTATTAGGTGCAAGTGGGTTTTCAAAAAGAAAATGGACACGGATGGTAACTTAGTTACCTATAAAGCACGACTAGTGGTGAAGGGTTATCGTCAACAACATGGTATGGACTATGATGAAACCTTCTCGCCAGTAGCCATGTCGAAATCCATCAGGATACTCCTAGCTATTGCTGCTCATCATGATTATGAGATTTAGCAAATGGATGTGAAAACGGCTTTCCTAAATGGAAATCTGACTGAGGAAGTGTATATGACACAACCTGAGGGTTTCACATCCAATAATAGCACAAAGGTGTGCAAGTTGTAAAGGTCCATTTATGGACTTAAGCAAGCTTCTAAGAGTTGGAACATCCATTTTGATGAAACAATCAAAGTGTTTAGTTTCACTCAAAACATGGATGAGCTTTATGTATATAAGAATGTTAGTGGGAGTGAAATTATTTTCTTATTGTTTTATGTAAATGACATATTGCTAATAGGAAACGATATACTTGTCTTGCAAATGGTTAAAGTTTCATTGTCAAAATAAGGATCTCTAGAGATAGATCCAAAAGGTTACTAGGTCTTTCGTAGTCTACACACATAGATAAAGTGCTAGAGAGATTTAGCATGGATCAATCTAAAAGGGAATTCTTACCCATGTCACATGGTGTAAGCCTTTCAAAGTCAATGTCTCCAAGACACAAGTTGAAAGGGATAACATGAGTAAGATTCCATATGCTCCGACAGTTGGATCTATAATGTATACTATGATATGTACTAGGCCTGATGTATCTTGTGCTCTCAGTTTGACGAGCAGATACCAATTTGACCCTGGTGAGGGTCATTGGGCAACTGTAAAAAACATTCTTAAGTACTTACGAAAGACTAAGGATATGTTCTTAGAATATAGAGAAGGTGATTTGAAAATAAACGGGTATACTGATGCTAGTTTTCAATCTGACAAAGATGATTTCAAATCAAAATCCGGCTATGTGTTTATGTTGTGCGGAGGGGCAATAAGTTGGAAAGGTTCCAAATAAAAGATTATTATCGACTCTACTACAAAAGTTAAGTACATGGCTGCTTTTGAAGCAGCTAAGGAAATAAAGATAGAGAGAGTTCCCACGGATGAGAACATAACTAACCCACTTACAAAAGCACTATCTCAAAAGAAACATGATTGTCATGTTGAGTCATTCCTTATTAGATACATGAATGATTGGCTCTAGTGTAAGTGGGAGTTTGTTAGTGTTGCGCCCTAGAGGCAATCACTTGTACATTGTATATGACATATTTCATTTTAATAAAAGGCATTATTTATCTTACAGTTTTTTTTGTTTACTTTTAAGTAATATAACTGCTCAATAAAGTCCCTAGTATAATACTGTGTTAAGAAAATCATGATAGAGATCATGATATAAGATTCCTACTACACTGTATAGTGTTAGCACTTAAATAGTCTCTAGTAGTAGTATTAATGAGACAGAACATCATTAATGCATTAAAACTAGCATGTGTTAGACTTCCTGATTTGATTAGACTGTGGTTCTCATATCCATGAGTATTGAGACACTCAAAGTTAACACATGGATGCTTGTTAATGGAACAAGTTCATTAGATGACCTAACTTTGAGATAATCACATGAATAACTATTTAGTGTCGTGATATAATCTCAATATAGCAAACGTGCAAGTATCCTTAGATTTGAGATCTCCAAGGTACTTTGTTTGCTAAGTATTGTACTTTGATTCCAATCTCTGGAGCTCGATCGAGTGCTGATAGGGCCTAAATTAGTTATATTTTTCCTAATATTTGAGGACATTTTGTGGTACTTTTTATACAATAACTAGTCATATTTCTTCCTATTTGATATTTCCCTTATAAAAATACTTTTCTGAAATTTTATGCAAAAATAAGGAAAAATTAGAGCTAATTGTGTGATTTTTCAGAATAGAGGTGGCGCCAGACCGAGAAAGGAGAGTCGGCGCTGGATAGCTACTGGTAGCACAGAGAAGTTGAATGAAACAGGGCAATTACAATTGAAATTGGAGATGGAAAATTGGTTCCATATGGCTTGGTTCATGGCTCACTTGAGCCTACAGTAAGACAAGAGCAACGAAAGACAATTGCAAGAAAGAATTGATTGATTTTGGTGGGGCTAAGGTGTAACACCCCCTAATACGTACCCTAAAAAGGGCAGGGATGTCGCCCCATCCTGAGGAAATGGGGTCTTTAAAACAAGGTATATAATATAAAGGCAAACTCAAAAAAATCGAACTTAAATAAATAAAGGAAAACTCTTATTACATCAGGCTCAAAACTAGAGCAAAACTAAATAAAAACAATCATCTGATCCAGAAGCATCAACCAACAATTGTCTCTCAAAACATAATGGAAAATAACAAAAGCTTCAACTATTTCACATCCCGCTTGGTCAGCATAATTAAGCTCCTGAAAACATGATATAAAATAGTGTGAGATTAAATCTCAGTCAGTCCTGTGTGTGCACATGGCACTTTGAACAGTTTGTGTATGCATAGTAAAAACATTTGTAGAAATATTTGGCAAGTCATAAATAATTTTCCTTTTGCAAGGAGTGGAGTTTTCTCATTGTCTCACTTTGAACATAATAAATCATCCACTCGAATAAAGCAGTCATGGATCCACACTTTGAGCCCCATGATAAGGAAACGGCCAAGGCACCACATTTTGTGCACCTTGACAGGATCAGATTACCACACTTTGGACGTTGTGATCAAAGGTGGGTGTACGGCCCACCGGGTGAGATACTCCTCCATCTCTTCACCCAACAAAACCATCCGGGAGTCCATGTCGGGAAAATAAAGAATACCTTACCAGGTACAAATGCTAGCTCGGACTGGCCTGACCAACCAATATTGTTGCCTTCTCAAGTGGAGCTGATCATCTGGAGGTGGCCACCTGCCAGAAGACTCACTTACGCCCTCCAAGACTAGTATTGTTAGCCTACCCTTATTGAGTACTCAATAAACATATTTGTCAATTCCAGATTCACAATAATAAGTCAATACTTTAGCTTTGTAAAACGTGATTTTCTTGAAAAAGGAGTTTTCTAAAATGTTCAAGAGAGAAAATAGTTTTTGATAAAGGCATTAGGTTGGCAAAACCATTTAGAGCATAAACATCCACTTTTACAACCTAAATAATCATAGATCAACAATAGCTTTTCAAAGCTTTACAACATTCGACTTGCCACCACATACATTTAACAAAAGAATTTATGCAATGACTTACTTGATATGCCTCAGATAAATAAGATAAAATCAACTGCTTGCTTCCTTCAAAAAATCTGCTGATCTAGAATCACATAATATCATGATCAGGACTTAATCGTTTCAAACATGCATATAAACACACTTATTCCCCTACGCATATCATGACTCATCATCTAGCTTCAAATAAACCTCCCATTCCATGAAATAAGCATACCATAATCATATACCCATCTAAGATATGAGCAATATATCAAAAGGTCTCGACATAACCATCAAGATTCACATCCATCATTATCACAATAAAACATAGCATTGCTATCCATCGAATATGCTTAACACAATACTCATCTCAAAAATATTCATTCATCCCAACTAAACCCATTCATCATGCTAATATACTCCCATAGACATCATCAATCATATTAGACCTTAATTAAACCATCAAGGATAAGAATTTCCTTACCTTACGACAACCGGATTAACAAGATCCCGATGCCCCTATGGTGACCCTCATGAGTTCGGTTGAGAAGGAGAGAAAGATGTCTTCTTTACTTCTTCTTGATCAAAAATTGAGAAAGAAGATGAAATAAGCCTCTATGTGGCGTGATTCAAGGGAAGAAAAAGAGAAGAATCAATGGAGGAAAGGAATCAAGAGGTTGAGAGGTCTTTAACTTACCTTAGGGAGTGCTCGGTTTTTTTTGGCCTAGGATTGCTCTTGAGTTTTCGAAAATTGCAGAGGAAGTTTACTGGAATTGTTTTCGTGTAGTAAGGTTGGAATAGGCGGCTACTGTGGTTTAGGGTTAGAAGGTGATGCTAAGAAGGACTCCTAATGGCTCTAGGCTTCTTTGGCAGCAATGGTGAAAAACAACAGCTTGCTGCACTTTTATTGCTGCCAAAATTGAGAGGAGCTGAGAGTAGAAAAACAATTTGATGTTGCTCTTATAAGCTGGCTGAAAACCTCGCAAGGGAAGGGTTGTGTGTGTTTAGGTTTTTGTCCAAAACTAGAAGGAGTTTGAGCGAGTTTTGACCACCAAAAATTTTGTGCGGAATCTGTAGAAAAAGGGAGAAAATTCTAGGCTGTTTTAGTTGTTGTTCAGCAGCAAATCAGAGAGGAAACTGAGGGATTTAGGTGCTGTAAATTGGCTTAATCAACAAAGAGTTTTGGTGTGTCTTGGAGTGCATAATTTCATTTGATATGGAGTGCACAAATTGACTGATATTCTGTGCACTATGCTGGCCGAAATTCCTGTGCATAAGCTGGCCGAAATTCTGGAAATTGTCGGGGATAAAAATCTGATTTGAGTAGCTAAAATAATCTGGATTGGTGAGAGGTGTTTTAGTTGATTTGAGCTAGGTTTAGAGGAGTTTGGATGCCCTTAGGAGTGCAGTATTTTCGTGCAGCTTGTGCTTGCACAAGGCTGACCAAAAAACTGTAAGAGATGAGGAATAAAATCTGATTTATTTCAGGATGGAATAAAATTTGGTTTGCACAAAGATTTAGGATAAGATTCCCTAGTCTTAGGAGAGTTTGTGTTGAGCTAGGAGTTCTTCAAAGGTGGCGGCACAAAGCTAAAAAATTTCCAAATTTTTAGCTAGGGTTCTATGCTCAAAGGCAACAAGATATTTTGCTAGGGAAATAACAAATTAATTCAAACTAACAATATAAAATCTTATGAATTAAAAACAAGCTGGAATTTAATTGCTCTAGCTAGAATTTTTGAAAATCAAAGAGGATGAAAGCTGAAATAAAATTTAGTCTTTATTCTTATAAAAAAAATCCTTAAATTTAGGAGATAAATATGGAGACTTATATCCTAAGAAGATGGCGCTGAAATCTAAGAGAATAGCTAGGGTTTTTTCGGCCAAGGCATGAAGAAATCTAGGAAAAAGTATTCAAAAAGAAAAGCTAGGATTCGCAAGAGGTAAGATTCGAACTCGGGTCACCAAAGGATAATCACCCAACCTAACCGCTATTCAAAATCAACTCCGATGATAATATTTCTCTGAGAAATTCGTTTCACCCTAATCCTCATCCCTCCATTTCCTCTACTAAATTCCACCTAAACAAATTTTCAATTAATGTAACAACACAATTATTTCTCCTCAAATAAATTAAATGCATGAGCAACCTTAAAAATCACATGCACCCATGCAAGAATAATTATAAGATAACACATGAAATGTGAAATGCTATGCAATGCATGACTTTTTTCCCCATAGGTCAAAATTGGTTTTGGGCGGGGTTTTACGTCCTCTCCCCCTTAAGAGAATTTCGTCCCGAAATTCAAATTCCATACCGTTAGAGCATATCCGAATGCTTCTGTCTTCACCATTCCTCGGTTTCCCACGTCGCATCCTACGCTCCATGATGATCCCAAAGTATTTTCACCATAAGTATCTGCTTGTTCCGAAGAGTCTTGACACTCCGTTCCAAAATCTTGACTGGTTTCTCCATATAGCTCAGATTCGGATGCAACTCCAAAGGTTCCTTATTAAGCACATTACTTGGATTGGGGTTGTACTTCTTTAGCTGAGACACATAGAAAACATCATGTATCCCAATTAGTCTGTCGGGTAGATCCAATCTATTGGTGACCGGCCCAACCTTTTCCCTTATCGAAAACGGTCCCAAATACCTAGGACTCAACTTTCCTCCCTTCGGCTGCCTTAGTATTCCTCTACTAGGAGTCAGCTTCAAGAACATGCGAACACCCACTAGGAACTCCAGTTCCCTCCTCCTATTATCTGCGTAACTCTTCTGTCGACTTTGAGCTGCTCTTAGTCTTTCTCTAATGACCCCAACCTTATCCGTCATTTCTTGAATACCTTATCCGTCATTTCTAATGTGCCCCTCTTCTGTCCAACCCCAGTATATCGGTATTTGACATTTCTGCCCATATAATGCTTCGTATGGCGCCATCCCAATTGATGCCTGATGACTATTGTTATATGCCAATTCTGCTTGCGGTAGACACTCGATCCACTTGTCTCCAAAATCTAAAATACACGCCCGTAGCATATCCACCAATATCTGAATGACTCTTTTGGATTGACCATCGGTCTACGGATAAGTAGAGGTGCTGAACTTCAACGTAGTACCCAAAGACTCCTGAAACTTATTCTAGAATCTTGAAGTGAACCTGGGATCCCTATATGATACGATGCTTGACGGTACACCATGCAACCTTACAATTTCCTGGGTATAAGTCTGAGCTAACTTTTACATCAAGTCCCTTACGTTCACCGGTATAAAATGCGCTGTCTTCGTCAATCTGTCTACTACCACCCAAACTGCATCCTTGTGCGACTTGGTCATCGGAAGGCCAGTCACAAAATCTATAGTCACCTCTACCCATTTCCACTCAGGAATTGATAATGGTTGCAATAACCCTGCAGACTTCTTGTGTTCCACTTTAACTTTCTGGCATGTCAGGCACGTTGATACATACTGAACCACATCTCTCTTCATTCCAACCCACCAATATTTCTTCTTCAAGTCATGATACATCTTTACTTCCCCAGGGTGTATGGTAAACTTGCTCCAGTGAGCTTCGTCCACTATCCTCTTCCTTAAGCCTTGGGTGTCAGGTACACATATCCGGTCCCAAAAATACAATATCCCTTTCTCGCCAATCCAAAAATCTTTACCTCCTTTCCCAATCTCTTTTTCTTTGAAACCCTGAAATTCTACACTGTCCTGCTGGGCGGCTACAATTTCCTGCTCTAGATCGGGTCTCAAGGTCAAGTTACTTACACAGATCTTCCCCTCTTGAACTGCTGCCTCATGCTCTAGGATTTTCTGTATTGCCAACACCTCCTGAATTCTCAAGTGTGTTATCTTCACTTTACGACTCAGAGCGTTAGCTACCACATTTGCTTTGCTAGGATGGTAATTAATGGGACATCGATACTCTTCCAAGAACTCCATCCATCTACGCTGCCGAAGATTCAGGTCCTTCTTCGCGAAAATATACTTCAAACTCTTATGGTCGGTGAAGACTTCATAATGTTCTCCGTACAGATAATGTCGCCATTTCTTCAAGGAAAATACTATGGCTGCCAGCTCCAAATCATGGGTCGGATAATTGACTTCATGCGGTTTTAGCTTCCTATATGCGTAAGCAATGACCTTCCCATCCTACATCAGCACAGCTCCCAAACCTTACTTGGATGCGTCGGTATAGAGTGCATAGGGCTGGTCGGCCTTAGGTAAGCTTAATACTGGTGCTGTAACCAATCTCCTTTTAAGCTCTTGGAAGTTTCTCTCACACTTCTCGCTCCAAGCAAAGGCAACATCCTTCTTTAGTAGCCACGTCATCAGTGAAGCTAGGGTAGAGAAATTCTTAATGAAACGCTGATAATACCTAGCCAATCCAAGAAAACTTCGTATCTCGGTAGTGTTCTCTGGTTGCTTGGCGTCCACCTTGGCAGGGTCCATCTTAATTCCGTCCTTGGATATCCCATGGTTGAGAAAGGATACCGAGCTCAACCAAAACTCACATTTGCTGAACTTAGCAAAGAGTTTGTATTCCCTCAGCTTTTCCAAAAGTAATCTTAAGTGCTCCGCATGCTCCTCGGGATTCTTGGAGTAGATTAATATATCGCTGGTGAAGATGACCACAAACTGTAACACCCCAATACCTAGGCCCATCAGGGCCGGGGATGTCGCCCCGTCCAGAGGACAAGAGGTCTTTATAATTAGATTACATAAAGCAAGATAAAATAAAGACTTTAAAATTAAACTTATTACAACCCAAAAGATAAATACTGGTACAAATCCAAAATAAATTGTTTGCAACAATCTCTCAAAACGTCACATAAAGAAAATAACATGAGTCTTCAAAGCATAGGCATTAATCTAGCTAATGACCTCCACAGCAGGATCTTCCTGAGAATATGGCATAAAAGGTGGTGAGATAAAAATCTCAGTAAGCCCGTGTGTGGTTTGAGAGTTTCAGGTAAAATAATTCATGTATGCAAGTTGTAAAAATTTCATAAAGATAAGTGCTGGCAAGCATTAAGTAAGTATTGAAATTAAGAGTGGTGTTTTGCTTTTCAAACCTCACATGTGCACAATAAATACAACCACTCAAATGGGTAGCCATGGGTTACCACACGTTGGGCCCCATGACTAAATAACGGTCAGAATGCCACACTTTGTGCAAGCTGACAAAAGGTAGGTGTACGGTCTACCGGGTGAGATACTCCTCCATCTCTACACTCAAACTTACCGGTTGTCCACTCCGGAAACACACAATCCACATGGCTGAAACTTGCTAGCTCGGACCGGCATGACCTATCGGACTGGCATCCTATCCAGGAAGGACTCACCCCCTCAGAGGTGGCCACCTACTGAAAGACTTACCCTAACCCTTCAAAGACTAGTCCTAGTAGTCTGCCCTTATTGAGTACTCAACGTTGATTGTCCCACTTGGGAGAAAATGGATCATACATTGCTTTATTTGGAAATAGCAATTAAGGGTTCTAAAATTCTTGTCAAAGTTGGGTTTTAGAAAATGTTTAGCATTTTGTGTAAAACTGCTTGTTTGATTTTCAAATGATTTGCTTGACTGAAATAAATAGGAAATATAGTCCTTAATTACCTTTACAACATGAATTTCCATACACATCGCGTTTAGCTTGCCACAGTAATTTTTTATCTTCACAAAATTCCATGCAGGAGCTTACCTGATTCCTTGCTTGCTCAAATTCAAGAGTCTTCCAAGGCTGACCTAACCCCGCCTGGGGTAAACACAAAACATAAGATTACACTCAAGCTAAATTCATTTACACAAATAATCCTAGTTCAACTTATTACCATCACATCTCTAATGTCCTAAGCTTTAAGGCTAGATGATAAAGAATTTTATAAAATAAGTCTAGTTTGAAAAGTTAAAATAACTTGGGGTTCTAAAATAATTGCTAATAAATTATAGACTCAATTAATAATTCTTGAGTGTTATTATCAATAAATAAACTGGGGTTTGAATATTGAATAATACTAAGCCCTAAATAATATTAATAAATGGTAATTTAAAAATAGCTTTATTGTAAATAAATAATAAATTACAAATAATTTTTAATTAAATTTTTTTAATAGATAATAAATAATTAGTAATAAATGAATCATTTTAAATTTTAATTAACAAATAGATTTTAATATAAATGATATTTAGGAATATAGGTAAAAGTTTTAACTTGGGCCTACACGGTCATTAACCAATTCTAATATCTTATTTATTATTATTATTTATATAAAAGGTTTATCTATTATATATATATATATATATATTATTTTTAGTAAAAGATTTTATTTATTTGATAAATAAAATATTAATATTCCAATCAATAATCCAATCCAAATCTTCCTAGATTTTCGAATTTTATATAAAAAGATATAGTAGTAATTCTAATTAAAGTAATAAAAATTGTTAATAAAAATAACCTAGACTTAACAAGAAAATAATCTCTCACCATGATTTTCCTATTGCTAGAAGAGATTCTTAAACACATTCTCCAACATCAAATAATAAACCAATCCATTCATGAACACATGCTTGACTTATCATATACTATCAGAAGGCTAACTTTATTCTAGGTATAATCATCATTAATGGCTTCAATGGAAACTAGAAACATAAGAGCCTAATCACCTTTGGTGTCATGATGTCTAACATGCTTCAAACATCCATAAAATTCATCAAGCACGAAGAACATACATTGATTCAAAAGGAAATACAAACAACTTAGTCATATACAACAATCATCATGTCTTAACTCCATCCCCTTAATCCACATGCATATACTCAATCCCCCATTCATATTCTATCTCCCTATCACCTCCTAAGAGACATGATTTCAGAATTTAAAAAGAAGGTTTTGAGAATAATTACTTGATTGACGAGCACTATGGTGAAGACTAAAGAAGGTCCACGCGCGACGGAGAGTCTTGAGTGATCCCACGGAAAAACAGCCATGGTTGATGGTTGATCAACCATTTCGGTTGGAAGAGAGAGAGAGAGAGAGAGAGAGAGAGAGAGAGAGAGAGAGAGAGAGAGAGAGAGAGAGAGAGCATTAGAAAGGTATATAGAGAATTGAATAGAAGAGGATGAACAAGAAGGTTGTTCTTGATTTACCTTGTTGATGTTCTTGAGACCTTCAAGGAAAAAGCTGATTTTGATCCGATTGAAAATTCTTGTTGGCGTGGTTTTGTGTTATAAATACTAGAAATGAAGTCTAGGGATTAAATAGAAGTGATCTGGAGTATTTGAGAGTGATTGGAGGTGTTTAGAGTAGGTTTAGGCTTGAAGAAGTTTAGTGTGTGTTCTTGGTGAAAATGGAGAGAGTGTGGGAGAAATGCTGCACGAAATCTGGTAGGGTGCTGGCCGAATGGTCTAGGGTGAAGGGGAGTTTCGGTTTTCAGCTTGTGGGAGAGAGAGAGTGATCAGATTTTTTTTGAAATTTAAATGGAGAAAGTTGTGGAGTTGTTTAAGGTAGGAGGTTAGCTATGGTGTTTGATCAAGGAAGGTGTCTATGCTCTTCAATGGTGCCGGCTGAACAAGGTGGTTTTGATGAAATGAATGGAGGTCAATATTGCTCCAAGGCTGGCCGAAATTTAGTCTTAAATGGTAGAGAAAATTCTGGTTCATTAGCTTGATACAAGAGTGTTTCCATGGAGTAAAATTCTGAAATTAGTTTGAAGTTCAAAAAAGTTTGAATGGAGTGATCTTAGGAGGGTTTTGAGGTGTGGTTATGGAGTCCATGTATTCAAGGTAAGTGTGAAGGTCAATGATGTTCAGTCCATGGCTGAACAAGGATCAATGTTACAGAAGTTGAAGGGTGATTTTCGGCCTAGGCTTGAAGGAAGCAAAGCTGGAAAAATTCTGGTTTCAAGTTGTTCAAAGTTTCGAAGATTTGTGAAGAATTTATGTGCAGAATTTTCGCACTTCTTCAGCCTGGTTTGCAACTGGTTCTTGAGGGGGTTTGAAGGTCTTCCAAAGGTGATTTTCCAGCCTTCTTTCTGGAGAAATACAGAGGAGTTTTGCTGGCTTGAAGATGGACTAAAACAGCTTCATTTTCTTGATTGAAATCTGCGAAATGCCCAGAATTTTTTCCTGGTTTTGCACGGTTTGCGCAGTCCGAAAATTGTACAGATTTTCCAGCCTTCAAACCACATGAAATGACCATTTTTCTGGTAGAAAATGAGTGGGTTTACTGGCTGAATTTTTTGAAGAGATGGTCTGCAAAAATTCTGGAAAATTTCCAGATTTTCCTTCACTAAAATATGAACAACATGAAGGTGAATTTGAAGGTTCTATCATGGTGATTGATTTCTCTTGGAAACCCTTCCTATTTCCCCTCCTATTTTCGGCCAACCTCCCTCCTCCAAGATTGATTTTCGAAATTCAAGGATGAGAAATTATCACAGATTTTTTTTTGGAATTTAAAAGAAAGATTTGATGGGTTTTGGTTCATTTGAATTATGGAAATGCTAGGACAAAGCTAGAGGTAATAAATAGAACAACAATTCCCCTAGAATTCTTTTTAGGACACAATGATAAGATTTAGAACATCCTCCTCATGTCTCCCCTAAGACAACATTCCTATTTTTATGGAATGCAAGAAACAAAAATTCAAACTTAATTAAGATAATCATGATAAAACTTAAATGATGGGATTTGAACTCATGACCTTAGAGATTAATTCCAAAGCTCTAACCACTTAACCACAACAACTCTTGTTCTTATTTTCTCACCCACATATTTTTCTTATTTAATCGTCAAGTTATCTTCCTATTCAGACCTCAAGAAAAATTACCATTTTACCCCTCCTACTCAATAAGCGTAACTAAGCATTTTAACCTATAATCCACAATTCTAAACCACATAAAATCATTTAAAACATATATATTCATGCAAAATAATATGATATACATCCCGACCCCCTTACTCTAGGGTTGGCTTCCGGTGGGGTTTCGCACAAACTTGTCCAAATATGGCCGGAAAACTCAATGCATCAAGTCTACGAAAACCGATGGTGCGTTAGTTACACCGAATGGCATTACCACAAATTCATAATGGCCATACCGCGTGTTAAAAGTAGTCTTAGGAATTTATTCCTCCTTAATCCTCGCCTGGTAGTATCCTTGCCGTAGGTCCAATTTCAAAAAGCAAGCTGCGCCTTGAAGCTGATCAAACAACTCGTCGATCAAGGGTAAATGGTACTTGTTCTTGATCGTCAAATTGTTCAATCCCCGATAATCAATACATAACCTCAATGTTCCATCTTTCTTTTTAACAAACAACATCGGTGCTCCCCACAGCGACGTACGCGGTCGAATATACCCTTGCCTCACCAACTCTTCCAGTTGCTCATTTAATTCCTTTAGTTCCGTCGGTGCCATCCAGTAGGGGATTCTTGACACAGGTTCTGCTCCAAGAATCAGATCTACGGTAACCTCAACTTCTCACTCAGGGGGTAAAGAAGTGAGCTCAGCAGGGAAGACGTCTGGAAAATCCTTTACTACCTCAATACTCTCCAAGGTACACTAATCTTTGGGTTTGTTTAGAAGATACGCCAGATATCCTGCACATCCGCTCCTAAGCAACTTTCGAGCCTTAGTACCAGCAATCAAGAATTTCAGTTCCTTTGCCCACTTACCATCAAATTCAATCACATCTTGCCCGGGTCTCACAAATTGCACCATCTTGACCTTGCAATCAAGACGAGCTCCGTGCTTCGACAATCAATCCATGCCCAAGATCAGGTCATAATCAGTAATGGGCAAAATTATAAGGCCTACTTCCAGAATCTCCTTTCCTAGCTCAACTTCACAGTTTTCCATTAACTTACCCGCTTCTATCACTTTTCCTAAGGGTGAGCTTACTACTAAGGTATAGGGCAATTCTTCTTCTTCCCAACCCAAATGCGATGCATATACTTTGCTTACATAAGAGTGTGTGGATCCTTGATCTATCAAAACATTAACAAGATGTCCTAGGATAGAAAAGTTACCTTCAATCACAGCTGCATCTGCTCCAACTTCTGCTCGGTTCAAGGCAAAGACCTTAGCCTTCACTTAGGGTTTCTGACCCCCCACTCCAGCTATTCCAGCAGCAGCACCTCGGTTGACTCCCATCGGTTAAGTCGGGGCTGTCCACCCAATCCTTAGAGTTTTAGGGCAGGCGTTTCTGAGATGGCCCGGGTCACCACAGTTGAAGCACCTTCTTCCTCCCCCATTGGTCCAGTAGTTCCTCTCGGTGTGTCCCCGTTTTCCAGAGAGTCGGCAACTGAGGTTACTTAGCATCGGTTCGGACATAGGCACACGAGGTTGCTTTCCCCAGTTTCCCCACTGCATAGGGCCAGCAGGTCGTTTGTTTCTCGGAGGCCTTATTGGCGGACAAGTTGGTTGGAATGACCTAGTCACCGGTAGGTATCGATCTTCATTCTCTGTCTAGGATGCTGTGTCCACGGTAGCCGTGTAGGATGTTGGCGGCGATGGAGCTAATGCCTTCCTCAGATCTGGCCTCAGCCCTTTCACAAACTGACAGGTAAGCTTCTGTTTCGTGTTAACTAAGCATCTGCAGTACTTGGACAACTGCGTGAATCGGGTTGCATATTGAGCAACCGACATGCATCCCTGCTTGAGGGTTTAGAACTTATCCTCTCTCTTCTCAGCTACCCACCGGGGAATGTACTCAGCACGAAAAGCTTCAACAAAGCTATCCCACGTCCATTCCTGCTCTTCCCTTTCCCAATCACTCTGTACCTGTTGCCACCATGCTCGCGATGGTCCCCTCAGTCAAAAAACAGCAAACTTCACCATCCTCTCCTTTGAATACTGTAGAGTGGCAAAGATATCCTCTATTTGCTCGATCCACTGCTCCGCCTTCTCATCTTGCTCCATCTCCTCTTGGAATGTAAGAGGTTGGAACTTCAGAAAATGCTCCAGGGCCTCATCCTCTCCCCGCGGTGATCTCTTGACCACCTTATCCACTCTCTCAGTTAGATTCTGAAGGATCAAAGTCATCTTGTCAAAAGCCTATCCCATAGTTACATCCCGAGACCTCTCAGAAGCTAACTCTTGCTCCTGCTACAAGTGTTCCTCCACATCCAGTGTGGAACGATGCATCTGCTCAAATTCCGGAGTTGAAGATATAATTTCCTACACGGTTCTGCTGTGAACGATGTCCTGCGTCTTGGTGCCATCTTTGACCACATTCACTCAAAGTCAGATAGTTACCAAGGGGGAAAAGTATGCTCAGGTGCTTAATCAGTTAATAATGATATCTACTTATTTCAAGAGAAAATTTGATGATATTATGTAGGGAAAAACCAAGTAATAGATAAAACCCATGCTTTTCATAAAAAAAATCATACTTTCATAAAGAAGGGTTATCATACGTGATACCCTTTTATTCAATAAAGTAATCGAATCCTACAAGCAACATGCTTCTTTGCAAAGAATAAATGAACAAAAGAATGCAAATCCCAAAAGAAAAAGAATATATGCCACCATTCTTCTATACTCTACTCTCTCTAGTGTCAGCAGAGGCATCTGAATCATCAGAGGCTGGTTCCACGAGCCACCCCACAGAGCTATTGGATTTCCCCATATAATCCCTCGCAAAACCAATCAAATCCGCACTCCCACATGGCTGACCTAAATCAACCCCATTTACCCTCTTGGCTCTCATAGCGGACTCATAAAGCTCATCTAAAGCTAATTTAATCGCACTCTTAGGTGCAAGCCTCTCATTCTCCGAGTCATACAAGTTAAACAATCCCTCTCGCCTCAGCTTAGCATTTACCCCCAGTCCGTATCGAAGTCTACCCCTCTTAGGACTCTCTTCTAACTTCTCTTTCCCCTTATTTTCCATTCCTAAAGCGGGCTGCCTAAATTCCCTTACTGCCGGGGTAACTCCATCACTCAGCCCAAGTCCCTCATCACTGGACTCCTTGAGATCATAGAAAGCAAAAGTCCTATCAAACTCACCTATCTACGGGGTTCGGGGAGCCTCCCTCGCTACCTTATCCTCCTCCTCTATCCCATCCATCTCTTCCTCACTCTCATCATCACCCTCATCCCCTAACTTCTCTGCCTCTCCTTCACTCAGCTCAGCCATCTCCTTGCCCTCACTAACAAGCTCAACTACCTCGCCCTCATCATCCTCATCATACTCCCCTACGCCCCCATCAACCTCCATCTTGGCCTTAACAACCGGGTTATCTAGCATAGGCGGCTCATGCTCCATCTCGTCCTCACTCAACAACCAACCTCCCTCAAGCTCTATCTCCGAATCAAATGAGGGTGGGTCTGCTACAGGTAGTCGGGCAGGTGGATTCCCGCAGCCAGCGGGCCAGTCTCTAACAACCGATACAACTCTCTTGACCACCCTATAAACAAAATGCCAAGATTAGAACCAGATCAAAATACTTAAGGAATAAAAGTCCAATAACTCAAGTAATTGCCTAAACCTAGGCTCTGATACCACTTGTAACACCCCCCTACTATGTACCCTAAAAAGGGCGGGGATGTCTCCCCGTCGCGAAAACAAGGG
Organism: Voacanga thouarsii; assembly: GCA_026120185.1. Classification (NCBI taxonomy): domain Eukaryota; kingdom Viridiplantae; phylum Streptophyta; class Magnoliopsida; order Gentianales; family Apocynaceae; genus Voacanga; species Voacanga thouarsii. Next base: position 1,586,144 of record JANUWF010003373.1, on the reverse strand, counting down.
GTCTTTAAAACTAGGTACAACATGCAACCATACAATTTCCAGGGTATAAGTCTAAGCTAACTTTTCCATCAAGTCCCTTACGTTCACTAGTATAAAAATGCGTTGTCTTGGTTAATCTATCCACTACCACCCAAACTGCATCCTTGTGCGACTTGGTCATCGGAAGGCCAGTCATAAAATCCATAGTCACATCTTTCCATTTCCACTTAGGAATCGGTAATGGTTGCAATAACCCTGCAGACTTCTTATGTTCCACCTTAACTTTCTGGCATGTCAGGCACGTTGATATATACTGAACCGCATCTCTCTTCATTCCAGCCCACCAATATTTTTTCTTCAGGTCATGATGCATCTTTACTTCCTTAGGGTATATGGTATACTTGCTCCTGTGAGCTTCATCCAATATCCTCTTCCTTAAGCCTTGGGTGTCAGGTACACATATCTGGTCCTGAAAATACAGTATCCCTTCCTAGTCAGTCCGAAAATCGTTACTTCCTCTCCCAATCTCTTTTTCTTTGAAAACCTGAAATTCTACACTGTCCTGTTGGCCGATTACAATTTTCTACATCAGATCGGGCTTCAGGGTCAAGTTACTTACACAGATCTTCCCCTCTTGAACTCTTGCCTCATGCTCTAGGATTTCCTGCACTGCCAACACCTCCTGAATTCTCAAGTGTGCTATCTTCACTTTACGACTCAGAGCGTCAGCTACCACATTTACTTTGCCAGGATGGTAATTAATGGGACACCGATACTCGTCCAAGAATTCCATCCATCTACACTGCCAAAGATTCAGGTCCTTCTGCGCGAAAAAATACTTCAAACTCTTATGGTCGGTGAAGACTTCATATTGTGCTCCATACAGATAATGTCGCCACTTCTTCAAGGTAATTACTATGGCTGCCAGCTCCAAATCATAGGTCGGATAATTGACTTCATGCAGTTTTAGCTTCCTAGATGCGTAAGCAATGACCTTCCCATCCTACATCAGCACAGCTCCCAAACCTTACTTGGATGCGGCGGTATAGAGTGCATAGGGCTGGTCGGCCTCAGGTAAGCTTAATACTGGTGCTGTAACCGATCTCTTTTTAAGCTCTTGGAAGCTTTTCTTACACTTCTCGCTCCAAGCAAAGGCAACATCCTTTTTTAGTAGCCACGTCATCGGTGAAGCTAGGGTAGAGAAATTCTTAATGAAACGCCGATAATACCTAGCCAATCCAAGAAAACTCCGTATCTTGGTAGTATTCTCTGGTTGCTTCCAATTAGCTACGGCGTCTACCTTGGCGGGGTCCATCTTAATTCCTTCCTTGGATATCACATGGTCGAGAAAGGATACCGAGCTCAACCAAAACTCACATTTACTGAACTTAGCAAATGGTTTGTATTCCCTCAACTTTTCCAAAACCAATCTTAAGTGCTCCGCGTGCTCCTCGGGATTCTTGGAGCAGATTAATATATCGTCGATGAAGATGACCATAAACTTGTCCAAATATAGCTGGAAAACTCGATGCATCAAGTCCATGAAAACCACTGGTGCTTTAGTTACACCGAACGGCATTACCATAAATTCGTAATGGCCATAGCGCGTGTTGTAAGCAATCTTGGGAATGTCTTCCTCCTTAATCCTCACCTGGTAGTATCCTTGCCGCAGGTCCAATTTTGAAAAGCAAGCTGAGCCTTGAAGTTGATCAAACAACTCGTCGATCAAGGGTAAAGGGTACTTGTTCTTGATGGTTTAGTTGTTCAATCCCCAATAATCGTTGCATAATCTCAAGGTGCCATCCTTCTTCTTAACAAACAACACCGGGGCTCCCCATAGTGGCGTACTCGGTCAAATATAGCCTTGCCTCACCAACTCTTCCAGTTTCTCTTTCAATTCCTTCAGTTTTGTCGGTGCCATCCGGTAGGGGGTTCTTGACACAGGTTTTGCTCCAGGAATCAGATCCATAGTAAATTCAACTTCTCGCTCAGGGGGTAAAGAAGTGAGCTCAGTAGGAAAAACGTCTGGAAAATCCTTTACCACCTCAATACTCTCCAAGGAACACTGATTTTTGGGTTTGTTCAGAAGATACGCCAGATATCTTGCACATCCACTCCTAAGCAACTTTCGAGCCTTAGTACCAGCAATCAAGAATTTCAGTTCCTTTTGCTCGCTTACCGTTAAATTCAACCACATCTCGCCCGGGTCTCACAAATTGCACCGCCTTGATCTTGCAGTCAATACAAGCTCCATGCTTCGACAACCAATCCATAAGATTAGGTCATAATCAGCAATGGGCAAAATTATAAGGTCTGCTTGTAGAATCTCCTTCCCTACTTCAACTTCACAGCTTTCCATTAACTTACCCGCTTGTACTACTTTTCCCAAGGGTGAGCTTACTACTATGGTATAGGGCAATTCCTTTCCTTCCCAACCTAAATGCGATGCACATACTTTACCTACATAAGAGTGTGTGGATCCTGGCTCTATTAAAACACTAACAAGACGTCCGTGGATAGAAAGGTTACCTTCAATCATAGCTGCATTTGCTCCCACTTCTTCCCGGTTCAGGGCAAAGACCTTAGCCTTCACTTGGGGTTTCTGACCTCCCACTCCAGCTATTCCAGCAGTAGTACCTCGCTTGACTACCATCGGCTGGGTCGGGCCCATCTGCCCAATCCTCAGAGGTTTTGGGCAGGCGTTTCTTAGATGGCCCGGGTTGCCATAGTTGAAGCACCTTCTTACTCCCCCATTGGTCCAGCAGTTCCTCTCGGTGTGCCCTGTTTCCCACAGAGTCGGCAACTGAGGTTACTTAGCATCGGTCAGGATATAGGCACTCGAGGCTGCTTCCCCCAATTTCCCTACTGCATAGGCCTAGCAGGTCGCTTGTTACTCGGAGGCCTCATTGGTGGTCGTGTTGGTTGGAAAGGCCTACTTACTGGTTGGTACCGATCTTTGTTCTCTATCCGGGAGGCTGCGTTCACGGCGGCTGTGTAGGATGTTGGTGGCGATAGAGCCAATGCGTTTCACAAATCTGGTCTCAGCCCCTTCACAAACTGTCGGGTTCGTTTCTGCTCCGTGTTGACCAAACAACTACAGTACTTGGACAATTGCGTAAATCGGGCTGCATACTGAGCAACTATCATGCTGCCTTGCTTGAGGGTTTGGAATTCCTCCTCCCTCTTCTCAGCCACCCACTGGGGAATATACTCAGCTCGGAAAGCTTCAGTAAAATTGTTCCATGTCCATTCCTGCTCCTCTCTTTCCCAATCACTCTATACCTATTGCCACCATGCCCGCAACGGTCCCCTTAGACCAAAAGCCGCAAACTTCACCATCCTCTCTTCTATATACTGTAGAGTAGTGAAGATGTCCTCCATTTGTTCGACCCACTCCTCGGCCTTCTCGTCTTGCTCCACTTCCCCCTGGAATGTGGGAGGTTGGAACTTCAGAAAATGCTCCAGGGCCTCATCCTCTCCCTGCGGTGATCTCTTGGCCATCTTATCCACTCTCTCAATTAGATTCTGAAGGATCGAAGCCATCTTGTCAAAAGCCTGTCCCATAGTCACATCCCGAGACCTCTCGGAAGCTAACTCTTGCTCCTACTACAAGTGTTCCTCCATATCGGGTGTGGAACGATGCATTTGCTCAAATTTCAGAGTTGAAGATGCACTTTCCTACACGATTTGCTATGAACGACTGTCCTGCGTCTCGGTGCTATCTTTGACCACATTCACTCAAAGTCAGATAGTTACCAAGGGGAATAAGTATGCTCAGACACATAATCAAATAATAATAATGATATCTACTCATTTTAAAAGAAATTTGATGGTACAATTTAGGGAAAACCCAAGTACTAAATAAAATTCATGCTTTTCATAAAAAATCATACTTTCATAAAGAAGGGTTATCACACGTGATACCCTTTTATTCAATAAAATAATTGAATCCTACAAGAAACATGCTTCTTTTCAAAGAATAAATGAACAAAAGAATGCAAATCCTAAAAGGAAAAGAATAAATGCTGCCAGCCTTCTATACTATACTCTCTCTAGTATCAGTGGAGGCATCTAAATCGTCAGAGGCTAGTTCCACGAGCCCCCCCACAGAGCTATCAGGTTTCCCCACATAATCCCTCACAAAACCAATTGAATCAACACTCCCACTTGGTTGACTGTAACACCCCACTACCTAGGCCCGCCAGGGCCAGGGATGTCGCCCCGTCCAAAGGACAATGGGTCTTTATAACTAAGTCAGCCGAATAAAAGTAATACTTTAACTTAAAATTTATTACAGCCCAAGAATGAATCCAAGAATTCCAAAATCAAATCCATAATAAAATTATCCACTCTCAACTCCCCAAAGCATTACACAAATTGAATATCAGAAAAATCTTCCAAGGTAGGCAATATCTAGCTACTCATCCCCACAGCAGGATCGACCTGAAATCATGGTAAAAAGGGTGATAAGACAAAAATCTCAGTAAGTCCGTGTGTGCTTTGAGTGTCCAGTGAAAACAGTTCGTGAATGCAAAGTATAAATCTTTATAAGAGAAATACTGGCAAGCAATAAACATTAGTCAAAATCAAGAGTGGTGTTTTGGCTTTTCCAACCATACATAATCAATAAAATCAACTACTCAAAAGAAATGATCATGGGTTACCACACGTTGGGCCCTATAACCGGTCAAAATGCTAACACTTTATGCAGACTGACAAATGGTAGGTGATCGGCCTACCGGGCAAGATACTCCTCATTCTCTATACCCAAACAACAACCGGTTGTCCATTCCGGCAACACATAGCCACTAGACTGAAAAAAAAACTGCTAGCTCGGTCCGGTATGACCTACTGGACTAACATTATATCCGGGGAGGATTTACCCCTCAGAGGTGGCCACCTACTGAGAGACTCATCCTAACCCTTCAAAGACTAGTTCTAGCAGTCCACCCTTATTGAGTACTCAATATAACTTACCCCACTTGGGGAAAAAGGAACAAACATAGTTCCACTTGAAAATGGCAATTAAGGGTTTCCAAAGTTTTTGTCAAGATCAATTTTAGAAAGAGTTTTAAGTTTGAGTAAATCTGCTTATTGATTTTCAAATAATTTGTTTGACGAAAACAAGACAGGAGATAATCCTCAATTGCCTTTACATAAATGAGTGTCCATGCACTCTACATTTGGCTTGCCATAATAAACATTTTACATCAAACAGGTTTTATGCAGGAGCTTACTTGATCCTTAGCTTGAGATAAAATAAAGGTCTTCAACAGCTGACCTAACCCCGCCTGGAGTAAATACAAGCCATAATTAATCTCAAGCTAAAATCCACTTTCACAAATAAAGCTAGCTCAACTTACTACTACCATGATCCTAGTGTCCCAAGCTTTAAGGCCAAATAATAAATAAAAAGGGTTTATAAGCTAAGTCTAATTTGATATTTAAAATAATTATTGTTTCGGGAAATAGGTACTAATAAGTTGAAGGTTTAAATCTTGCTAAGAATAATTTAGAGTTTATTTGATGAAGAGTCCTAGGTGGTATTAGGTAAAATAATGATTTATTAATAATTAATTGTTTGAAAATAATTGATAACTAAAATTAGTTGAAAATAAATTTTAATGGGTCTTGATTGAAAGATACTAAATAAATTTTAATAGGTTTTGATTAAAAGATAATAATTGAAAGATAATAAATTTTAATGATATTTATGAATATAAGACTTACAAAATTAATATTTTACTTATTATGATTATTTATATAAAAGGCTTTATTTGATATTATTATTATATATAATATCTATATATTTTATTTCTTGAAATAAAAGCTATCATTTATTTGACTAAAATATCCTTATTATATATAATAATCCAAGTCTACCTTACTAGCAAAAATTATAATATTAAATATTTTATTGATGAAATAAAATTAGCTTAGGGACAACTAGATCATGATCATATTTCTATTGCTAACCACAATCATGAACATATACTCCACTTCAATTCATCAACTCATCCAAATCATGAATAAAAACATAGATCTAAATTTACCAAGGCATGATCCAACCTCTACTAGCATAAACATAATCATGGCTTTAACAATCATACATGAATATAAATCCTATTCACCATAGGTGACATAATCTCTAACATACTTGATCACAAATACTACTTATGACATGGAGACATGCATTAAACCCTAAAAACACCATACAATCAACCAAGATAACCAACTCATGCATAAATCCCATCTCCATCATATACACACATTTATTCATGCTTCAATCTCAACTCATCACAACAATACATGCTCAAATCCTATTCATAATCCATCTCCTACCAATATCATCCTAGAGACATGAATCTAGAATTAAAAAGGAGGGTTGAAAAGGCTTACTTGATTGATGAGTACCTTGAAGGAGTTTCGAATGGATCTCAACCCCTAGATGACTAGATCCATCCAAGAGAGATGAAGAAAGCATGGCCATTGGTGAAGAATTCATTCGGCCAAGAGGGAGAGGGTATTCGGCCAAGAGAGAGAGAGAGAAGAGAAAAAGAGAGTCCATTAGCACGCTTACACACATATATATTCATTAGAGATTGAAGATTAGGGAAGATGAAGTTGATTGAATAAACTTACCTTGAAGGTGTTCTTGAGCCTTCACAAAAATACTGATTTTTTATCCAAAAGAGAGAGTTGGATTTTGGAGTTTGATGTTAAAAATGGTATGGATGGACTCACGACAGTGAGTAGATGAAATCTGGAATTTTTTTGAAGGAGATTGAAGTGGTTTGGAGAGGTATTAGGCGAGAGAAGTGAGTAGGTGTTCTTGGTGTTCTATGTGTGCTTGAAGGTTGAAGAGAATGGAGGGATTTTGGATTTGAAGCTGCCGAAATTCTGTATGTTTGCAGTGGCCGAATTGTTTGTGTAGTTTAGGTAGATGATTTTTCTGGTTTGAAAGGAAAAGGAAAGGCTGGTTGTTGAAATCCTAAAAGAATATTTTTGGGAATCAAATTTGGAAACAAAATATAGCAAGAATATCTTTGATCAATGAAGAGCTTTTTGGAAGCTGCTATGGCCGAGTGATGTTCAGTGATTTTGCTGGATGAAAGCTGGTTGAAGAAGGTTAATGGTGGCCAAAAAGAGGGAGTTTAATGGTGAAGGAAAGGTCTGGTTGTTTAGGGGACATTTTATGGAAGTTTGCTAAATTAGGATTGCTGGAATTTTGGTCTCCAATCAAGGCATGATTGGAGTAATTTGATGGAGATATTTTAGGGCAGCCATGACTGGTTTTCGTGTAGAAGGTTGGAAAAGACAATGGAGTTTAGTTCATGGATGTTCAAGAGAGGTTTGTGCAGAAAAATGGTGAAGATTTGGCCAGGGCTGAAGGAGGAAACAAAGCTGGAAAAAAAATCCTGTACAGGTCTCGCTATTTGCTGGAATTTTTCTGGGCAGCTTTTGCTGCCATTTTCCAGTCAGATTGCAGAGAGTTTGAAGGGGCATTCAGAGGTCTTTCAAGGCTGGTTTCCAGCCTTCTTCATGGAGGAAAAACGTGGCTAAGGAGTGGGGAGAAAACTGGAAGAAAACAGCTTGGTTTAAGCTCATATATGCTGCGATTTTGCCTAGAAAATTTTCTGGTTTTGCATAGCATTTGTGCAGTTCAAACTTGGCCAGAAAATTTCATATTTCAAGCTGGCCAAGAGGGCTATTTTCTGTCATCATTTGGGAGGGAATGATGGCTGAAAATTTCGACACCTTGAAGGCACAAGAAGCTGGAAAAATTTCAGATCACTAAATGAAGGAAAATGAACATAGCTAAAGTGAAGTTTTGAAGGTTCACTAGGGGAATTAATTCTCTTGGAACCTTCCCCATCTCTTCCACACTTTTGGTCCATAAGATGTATTTCACTTAGAAATTTTGAACCTTCAAAGCCATAGCAATTTACTAAAATTTCTAGAATGAAATTAGCTTGAATAAATTGAATAATTTAAGAAATTGAGAAGCAAGAAAAACTAAGGATCAAGAAGGGTATGAATTCCCTTAGGAATTTTTGTAGGGTACAAGAGTAGGATTAGGGTACTCCTATCATGTCTCTCCTAGGACATCACCTTTACCCTTCTCTAGAGTACTCAAGGACGAAAATCTACCCTTCCTCTACAAAAATAAAATTTAATCATGCTAAAGCTGCAATGATGGAATTTGAACCCAAGACCTCAAGAATTAATTCCAAAGCTCTAACCACTAAACCACAACAACTTTTGTTCTTATTTTCTCTCTAAAATATTTTTCCTATTTAATCCTCAAGCTATCTCCCTATTTTCACCTCAAGCAAAAATTACCATTTTGCCCTTGTTTCTCGATGAACATATTTAAGCCCTCGGGACTATAACACACAAATCCAAAGCATAGAAAATCATATAAAAATATATTTAAACATGCAATAAAATATGTTATGCATCCCAACCCCCTAACTCTAAGCTTAGTTTCGACTGGGGTTTCACACTGACCTAGATCAACCTCATTGCCCCTCTTAGCTCTCATAGCCGACTCATAAAGGTCATCCAAAGCTAATTTAATCGCACTCTTAGGTGCATGCCTCTTGTTCTCTGAGTCATACAAGTCAAACAACCTCTCTCGCCTCAGCTTAACATCTACCCCCAGTTCGTATCGATGTCCGCCCCTCTTAGGACTCTCTTCTAACTTCCCTTTCCCCTTATATTCCATTCCAAAAGCGGGCTGCCTATGTTCCCTCAGTGCCAGGGTAACCCCATCTCTCAGCCCGTGACCCAAATCATTGGATTCCTTGAGATCATAGCAACTAGAAGTCCTATCAAACTCACCTATCATGGGGTCTAGGGAGCCTCCTTCACTACCTCATCCTCCTCCTCTGTCCCATCCATCTCTTCCTTACTCTCATCATCACCCTCATCCCCAAACTCCTCTTCCTCTCATTCACTCAGCTCAGCTATCTCCTTATCTTTCTCACCCTCATTAACAGGATCAACTACCTCGCCCTTATCATCCCCATCGTACTCACCTATACCTCCATCAACCTTCATCACTGCCTTAACCACTGGGTCATCTAGCATAGGTGGCTCATGCTCCATCTCGTCCTCACTTAACAACCAACCTCCCTCAGGCTCTATCTCTAAATCAGACGAGGGTGGGTCTGCTACAAGTAGTGGGGCAGGTGGATTCCCGCAGCCAGTGGGCTAATCTCTGACAGCCGATGCAACTCTCTTGACCATCATATAAACAAAACGCAAAAATTAGAACCAGATCAAAATACTTAAGGAATAAAAATACAATAAGTCAAGTAATTGCCTAAACCTAGGTTCTGATACCACTTGTAACACCCTCTACTACATACCCTAAAAAGGGCGGGGATGTCGCCCCGTCCCGAGGACATGGGGTCTTTAAAACGAGGTATATAATATAAACGCAAACCCCAAGAAATTGAACTTAGATAAATAAAGGAAAACTCTTATTACATCATGCTCAAAACTAGAGCAAAACTAAATAAAAACAATCATCTGATCCAGAAGCATTAACTAACAATTGTCTCTCAAAACATAATGGAAAATAACAAAAGCTTCAACTCTTTCACATCCTACCTGCTCAGCATAATTAAGTTCCTGAAAACATGATATTTGAATAGAATAAATCATCCACTCGAATAAAGCAGTCATGGCGCCACACTTTGAGCCCCATGATAAGGAAACTGCCAAGGCACCACACTTTGTGCACATTGACAAGATCAGATTACCACACTTTGGGCATTTTGATCAAAGGTGGGTGTACGGCCCACCGGTTGAGATACTCCTCCGTCTCTTCACCCAACAAAACCATCCGGGTGTCCATGCCGGGAAAATAAAGAATACCTTACCAGGTACAAATGTTAGCTCGGATCGGCCTGACCAACCAATATTGTTGCCTTCTCAAGTGGAGTTGATCATCTGGAGGTGGCCACCTGCCAGAAGACTCACTCACGCCCTCCAAGACAAGTATTGTTAGCCTACCTTTATTGAGTACTCAACAAATATCCGTCAATTCCAGATTCACAATAATAAGTCAATACTTTAGCTTCGTAAAATGTGATTTTCTTGAAAAAGGAGTTTTCTAAAATGTTTAAGAGAGAAAATGGTTTTTGATAAAGGCATTAGGTTGGCAAAACCATTTAGAGTATAAACATCTACGTTTACAACCCAAATAATCATAGACCAACAATAGCTTTTCAAAGCTTTACAACATTCGACTTGCCACCACATACATTTAACAAAAGAGTTTATGCAAGGACTTACTTGATATGCCTCAGATAAACAAGATAAAATCAACTGCTTGCTTCCTTCAAACAATCTCCTGATATAGAATCACATAATATCAAGATAAGGACTTAATCGTCTCAAACATGCATATAAACTCACTTATTCCCTTATGCATATCATAACTCATCATCTAGCTTCAAATAAACCTTCCATTCCATGAAATAAGCATACCATAATCATATACCCATCTAAGACATGAGAAATATATCAAAAGGTCTCGACTTAACCATCAAGATTTACATCCATCATTATCACAATAAAACATAGCATTGCTATCCATCGAATATGCTTAACACAATACTCATCACCAAAATATTCATTCATCCCAACTAAACCCATTCATCATGCTAATATACTCCCATAGACATCATTAATCATATTAGACCTTAATTAAACCATCAAGGATAAGAATTTCCTTACCTTATGACAACCGAATTAACAAGATCCCGATGCCCCTACGGTGACCCTCACGAGTTCGCTTGAGAAGGAGAGAAAGCTATATTCTTTACTTCTTCTTGATCAAAAATTGAGAAAGAAGATGAAATCAGCCTCTATGTGGCGTGATTCAAGGGGGAAAAAAAAGAGAAGAATCAATGGAGGAAAGGAATCAAGAGGTTGAGAGGTCTTTAGCTTGCCTTCGGGAGTGCTCGGTTTTTTTTGGCCTAGGATTGCTCTTGAGTTTTCGAAAATTGTAGAGAAAGTTTACTGGAATTTATTTCATGTAGTAAGGTTGGAATAGGCGACTGCTGTGGTTTAGGGTTAGAAGGTGATGCTAAGAAGGACTCTTAATGGCTCTATGTTTCTTTGGCAACAATGGTGAAAAACTGCAGCTTGCTGCACTTTTATTGCTGCCAAAATTGAAAGGAGTTGAGAGTAGAAAAATAGTTTGAAGTTGCTCTCCTATGTTGGCTGAAAACTGCACAAGCGAAGGGTTGTGTGTGTCCAGGTTTTTGTCCAAAACTAGAAGGAGTTTGAGTGAGTTTTGACAACCAAAAATTCTGTGCGAAATCTATAGCAAAAGAGAGAAAATTCTAGGCTGTTTTGGTTGATGTTCTGCCGCAAATGAGAGAGGAAAGTGAGGGATTTAGGTGCTGTAAATTGGCTTAATCAACAAAGAGTTTTGGTGTGTCCTGGAGTGCAGAATTTCGTTTGATATGGAGTGCACAAACTGACCGAAATTCTGTGCACTATGCTGGCTAAAATTCCAGTGCATAAGCTAGCCGAAATTCTGGAAATTGTAGGGGATAAAAATCTGATTTGAGTAGCTAAAATAATCTGGATTGGTGAGAGGTGTTTTAGGTGATTGGAGCTAGGTTTAGAGGAGTTTGGATGCCCTTAGGAGTGCAGTATTTTTCGTGCAGCTTGTGTATGCACAAGGCTGACCGAAAAACTGCTAGAGATGAGGAATAAAATCTGATTTGTTTTAGGATGGAATAGAATCTGGTTTGCATAAAGATTTAGGATAAGATTCCCTAATCTTAGGAGAGTTTGTGTTGAGCTAGGAGTTCTTGAAAGGTGGTGGCACAAAGCTAAAAAAATTTCCAGATTTTTAACTAGGGTTCTATACTCAAAGGCAACAAGATATTTTTCTAGGAAAATAACAAATTAATTCAAGCTAACCAATATAAAATCTTATGAATTAGAAACAAGCTGGAATTTAATTGCTCTACCTAGAATTTTCGAAAATCAAAGAGGATGAAAGCTAAAATAAAATTTAGTCTTTATTCTTATAAAAAATCCTTGAATTTAGGAGATAAATATGGAGACTTATCTCCTAAGAAGATGGCGCTGAAATCCAAGAGAATAGCTAGGGTTTTTTTGGCCAAGGCATGAAGAAATCTAGGAAAAAGAATTCAAAAAGAAAAGCCAGGATTCGCAAGAGGTAAGATTCGAACTCGGGTCACCAAAGGATAATCATCCAACCTAACCGCTATTCAAAATCAACTCCGATGATAATATTTCTCTAAGAAATTCTTTTCACCCTAATCCTCATCCCTCCATTTCCTCTACTAAATTCCACCTAAACAATTTTTCAATTAATGCAACAACACAATTATTTCTCATCAAATAAATTAAATGCAAGAGCAACCTTAAAAATCACATGCACCCATGCAAGAATAATTATAAGATAACACATGAATTGCAAAATGCTATGCAATGCATGACTTTTTCCCCATAGGTCAAAGGTGGTTTTGGGCGGGGTATTACACAAGGTGGAAACAAAAGTCAACAAAAACAGCTAAGCAAAGAAAGAACAAAAGGAATAGGAGAAGGATAAAGGAAGCAAAAATTCGATGGCTTAATTGAGCCAATTGCAACAGCAAGAGAAGAAAAGGAAACTCCGTCAGCAAAAGCAAGAAAAAGGAAGTGGCTCCATGGCTTGGTGGTTAGCTGAGCGAGAAGAAACAAAGAAAAGCAGCATTGGCTATGCGGCTTGATGGTGTCTCAATTGAGCCAATGCAAGACCAATTGAAGGATTTTTGTGGCTAGACAGATTCCATGGAGGCTTAATTGTTAGCCAACATTCCACAATTCCAATTCAAACGTTAATTGGAGGCTCCAGCACAAAATGGCAAGAAGACAAAAGCAAAGTCCAAAATTGATTTCAAATTTGCACACAGTCAAGGCGGTGGATTTAGTTTTTATTTTAGCTCTTATTAATCCTTTTTTGTTTTAGATTATTTTTAGGTAATTATTTCTTCTTTACTTAGGACTCTTTTAGGAACTTTGTAGGCCTATAAATAAAGGCCAATTTACCCTAGGAAGGGGGGATGCACAATGTAGAGACTTAGATTTATTTTAGAGTGCATCACCAATATTTTCTCGAGATAAATAGTTCAAGGAGGGTTGTACAAGAAGGTCTTCAAGGGAAGAAGAAGAAGGCTTGTCTATGAGTATCTATTTCTTTCCTTTGTTTTCTTTTTCTTGAATAATGATATATTAATTGTTTTATTGTAATTTAACATTGTTTTAGATATTCATGATATTTAGAGTTATTTGATCTTTTGATTATTGATTATTATTCTGAGTATTTAATTACTTGTGCATATTATGAGATTAATTGGTTGTTTCTTTTCATTAACTTGCTAGACCAAAGAGGTTGATGGTAGTTACAATTGATTAATTTCATATTTATTGGCTATTAACTTGCTAGACCAAAGAGGTTAATTGCTGATGATTAAATAATTAAAGGTTAATTGATGTCTGCCAGACCAATGATTCATTGATTAATTTCATACATTAAATTTTCCAGACCAAGGAAATTTAATCAATGAGTGTGTTTAATGAGTCTTCTGGGTAAATTAGTTGAGACAGACCAAGTGATGCTAATTTATCTAGAAGATAGTGATTCCATGGATTGACCATAGAAGTGAATCTACTTTAATCCTTCATGATGCTAAGGGAATAATTAGTTATGATAATGATTAGGTACTTTGAGATCATGTTTGTCAAAACAATGGTTTGAATTATATATTTCTCCATCCTTGACATGTATATATATTTTTATTTTATTTTAGTTTATTTTATTTCTTTTTACTTTATTGAGTCGGTTAAATAATAAAAGACAAGTGATTAATGCATACTTGTTCCTTCAGGATCAACACTCATTTGAACCATATGCTATATTAATGATGAGTACGCTTGCTCATATGTGTAATTTGGGATTAACATTTTAATTTAAACTTGATTGGGAATGTTCTTAGTTTTTATATGATTTTTATACCCAAATCTAAACACGTTAAGTTTTTGGCGCCATTGCTGAGGAACAATATCATGAAAGCTTGGATTTTGTTGATTTAACCATGTAAATATGTAAATTTGTACAATTGTTCCTTTTGCAAAAAGTGCCATATCTTGTTGTTTGTATGCTTGTATTTTAATTTCACTATATGTTGTAAATATGTAAATAGGTATGTCCATGTTCATAATAACTAACTTGTCTTTGTTTGTTGGTATATACTGTACATTTAGTTATTTAATTTTACTAACCTAATGTTAATATGGAATATGTGTAATATTTGAATTGGATGATTTTTATATCTATAATTGTGAGTCAATACTAACTCTTGTTATTTTCAGGTTTGGACTTTTGCTAACATGATAGTTTAGACAGACTATTTTATTTTATTATTTGTTTATTTACTTATAATTTTTTTTAATTTTCGTTTAACTTAGGAATTCTTGTTTTAAATGTGAAACCCCAATTAAAACTAACCTTAGAGTAAGGAGGGCCGGGATACATATCATATTTTTTTGCATGCATGAATATATTTTTGTATGATTTTATGTGCTTTGGATTTGTGATTTGTAGACTAGAAGGCTTAATTGTGCTTATTGAGTAAGAAGGGCAAAATGGTAATTTTGCTTGAGGTGGAAATAGGGAGATAGCTTGAGGGTTAAATAGGAAAAATACTTGGGAGAGAAAATAAGAACAAGAGTTATTGTGGTTTAGTGGTTAGAGTTTTGGAATTAATCCTTGAGGTCTTGAGTTCAAAGTCCATCATTTGAGTTTTAGCATGATTAACATTTATTTTCGTTCGGTAGGCTATTTTCGGCCTTGCATGCCTTAGGGAGGAGTTGGAATGTTGTCCTAGGAAAGACATGAAAGGAATGTCCTAATTCTATTCTTGTGCCCTACAAAAATTTCTAAGGGATTCATACCCTTTTTGATCTCTAGCTTCCCTTAATTCTTAATCAATTAAGTTGCTCAATTATCTAAGCCATTTTTATTTCCAAAAAATTCCAACAAGGTTCTGTGATTGTTTTGGAAAATGCCACTTGGAGGATGGAATTTTATCCAAAAATGGGGAAGAGTTAAGGAAGGTTCCTAAGGAAATTAATGTCCATGGTTGAACCTTCAAACTCCAACCTATAGGTATTCATCTTCTTTGTGTAGTAATCTGGAAATTTTTCCAGCTTTTGGATCAGTCCAATTGTCGAAAGCTTCAGACATCTTTTCCTCTCAAATACTGTAAAAAAAATAACCAATTCACTCAACTTGAAGACTAAAACTTTAGCCAAAACCAAGTTGCACAAAAGCTGTGCAAACCAGGAAAATTCATAGGTAGTTTTCGCAGCTTGGTAAGCCAAGAACCAAGTTGTTTCTTCTACCTTTTCAACTAGCAATTCAACCCTATCTTTCCTCCATAAAGAAGGCTGGAAACCAGCCTTAAAGGACCATCCAAAACCCCTTCAATCCTTCTGCAAGTTGGCTGAAACATGGCAGAAAAATCTGCACAGAAATTCCAGCAAGTCATGCGAAAGACCAACAAGAAATTCCAGCTTTGTTTCCCTCATCACCCTTGTCCGAAACTCACTCCATCTTTCTGTAAAACCCACCTTGATCAGCCATGAACTTAACTTCTTCATCTCCACCATTGTTCTGCACGAAAAGAGCTCCATGGTTACCCCTTAAATCACTTCATCAATCGTTGCAATCAAGCCTTCAATTGGAGTCCAAAATTCCAGCAAATTATTTCATCAAACTTCCATGGATTAAGCCTCAACTATCCAAAAAGTTTCCTCACCCTTACACTCCATAATTTGGCCACCCTCAAGCTCATTCAAACATCATTCATCTCAGAAACATTCCAGCCAAACCAGTCGGCCATTGAAGCTCTCAAAAGACCTCCTTCAACCATGATATTCTTACCATACTTGCTACCATAACTCACTCCCTAAATTATTCTTTTTGAATTTCAAACAACCAGCTTTCTTTCTTCTCCCAAATTTGAAAATCCAACTACCAAAATTCTCCAATCCATTCGGCCACCCTTCCCAAGCAAAATTTCGGCCAGCTTTCCTCCATACCCTCCATTCTCTCCAAACCTCCAACAACACCAAGAACACACACCACCATTCTCCTCACCTAGGACCACTATAAACCTCTTCAATCTTCTCCAAAAAAACTCCAGATCATATCTACTCATTCTCTTGAATCCATTTCCATAATTTATAACATCAAACATAGAAATCAAAGTTCCCTTTTCAGATAAAAAAACAGAATTTTCTTGAAGACTCAAGAACACTCTCAAGGTAAAAACATGGTCGATTATCTCCATCTCCTTTCATCTTCAACCTTAATGAATACCGATAGGGGGTTCTGGATACCAGTTCTGCTCCGAGAATCAGATCCACGGTGAACTCAACCTCCCGTTCAGGGGGTAGGGAAGTGAGCTTCGTAGGGAACACATCCGAAAAGTCATTACCACCTCCGTACTTTCCAATGTGCACTGGTCCTTTGGTTTGTTTAGGAGATACGCCAAGTATCCCGCACATCCTTTCTTGAGCAACTTCCGGGCTTTAGCTCCAGCAATAAGAAATTTCAATTCCTTCGTTCTCTTGCCATTGAATTCAATTACATCCCGTCCAGGTCACACAAACTGTACCGTCTTAGTCTTGTAGTCCACATGAGCTCCGTGCTTCGACAACTAGTCCATACCCAAGATCAAGTCATAACTGTCCATGGCCAGGATTATAAGGTCGGCCTCCAGAATCTCCTTCCCAACCTCAACTCCACAACTTCCCATTTTCTTGCCTGCTTCCGCCACCTTTCCCAAGGGGGAACTAACTACTAGGGTATAAGGTAGCTCATTTCCTTCCCAGCCCAGACGTGAAGCACATACTTTACTTACATATAAGTGTGTAGATCCTGGATCTATCAGAACATTAACAAGACAACCTTGGATAGAAAGGTTACCTTCGATTACGGCGACGTTCGCTCCGACTTCCTCTCGGCTCAGGGCAAAAACTTTGGCCTTCACCTGGGGCTTCAGGCCCCCGCTCCGGCTGGTCCAGTAGCGGCACCTCTGTTGCCTCTCATTGGCTGGGTCGGCACGGTCTGCTCAGTTCTTAAGGGTTTGGGGCAGACGTTCCTCAGATGTCCTGGGTCTCCACAGTTGAAGCACCTTCTCACACCCCCGCTACACCAGCAGTTTCTCACAGTGTGGCCTCGCTTCCCACACAGTCGGCAGTTCAGGCTGCCTTGCATTGATCCGGCTATAGGCACTCGGGGCTGCTTACCCCAATTTCCCCACGGCATAGAACCCGCAGGTCACTTATTGCCTGAAGGCCTCATAGGTGGACGACTTGGTTGGAAGGGTCGGTTCACCGGTCGGTGTCGATATTCGTTCTCCGTCCGAGAAGCTGCGTCCACAGCGGCAGTGTACGACGTTGGCGGGGATGGAGCCAACGCCCTCCTTAAATCTAGCCTTAGCCCTTTCACGAATTGCCAGGTGTGCCTCTGCTCCGTATCTACCAAGCACTTGCAGTACTTGGACAACTGCATGAATCGGGCTGCATATTGGGCCACAGTCATGCCTCCCTGCCTGAGGGTCTGGAATTCATCCTCCCTCTTCTCAGCTACCCATAGAGGAATGTACTCGGCCCGGAAAGCCTCCGTAAAATCATCCCTGGTCCACTCCTGCTCCTTCTTGTCCCAATCACCCCGTACTCGCTGCCACCAAGCTCGAGACGGTCCCCTTAGCCGAAAAGCAGCAAACTCTACCATCATTTCTTCCGAGTACTGCAGAGTAGCGAAAATGTCCTCCATCTGCTTAATCCATTGCTCGGCTTTCTCATCCTGTTCCACCTTCCCCTGGAATGTGGGAGGTTGGAACTTCAGAAAACGCTCCAGGGCCTCATCCTCTCCCCGCGGTGGTTTCCTAGCCACCTTATCCACCCTTTAGTCAAGTTCTGTAGAATCGAGGCCATCTTGTCGAAAGCCTGACCCATGGTCACATCCCGTGACCTCTCCGAAGCCAATTCCTGCTCGCGTGCCAGGTGCTCCTCCACGTCGGGGGTGGAATGATGCGCCTGCTTAAATTCCGGGGTGGAGGATGCACTCTCCTGCACCGTTCTGCTATGCACAACTGTTCGGCGTCTTGGTGCCATCTTAATCACATTCACTCAGGGTCAGATAGTTATTAAGGGGAAAAGGAATATGCTTAGGTGCATGATCAGTTGATAGTAATGTACTCATCTAGAAGAGAATGTGATGATAACGTGCAGAGATAAATCAAGTAATAAATGAAACTCATGCTTGTCATATAAACCATTCTTCACAGAAAAGAAGGGGCCATCTCATACGGTATCCTTTTTATTTAAAATGGTTAATAGGCCCTATGAGCCACATGCTCCCTTAAGACAAAGATAAACAATCAAAGGTATGCAAATTCCAAAGAAAGAAAGAGTAAAAGCTGCTGGTCTTCTATGTTCGACTCTCCCTAGTTTCAACAGAAGTATCGGAGTCATCAGAGGCCGGTTCCACCAGCCACCCCACGGAACTATCGGGTCTCCCTATGATGGAATTTGAATCTAAGACCTCAAGAACTAATTCTAAGGCTCTAACCACTACACCACAACAACTCTTTTGACCATCCTATAAACAAAAGATAGGAATTAGAACCAGATTGAAATACTTAAGAAAATAGAACCCCATAAGTCAAGTAATTGCCTAAACCATGTCTCTGATACCACTTGTAACACCCCACGACTACGTACCCTAAAAGGGCGGGGATGTCGCCCCGTCCCGTAGGACAAGGGGTCTTTAGAACGAGGTATAAAATATAAAGGCAATCTCCAAAAGGATCAACTTAGATAAATAAAGAAATATTCTTATTACATCAGGCTCAACTTGGAGCAAAACGGAATAAAACAAAATATTATTTAGAAGCATAAGCAATAAATGTCTCCTAGAACGGATAGAGAAAATAGCAAAAGCTTCAACTATTACATGCCCCGCTGACTCAGCACAGTCTATCCCCTGAAAACATGATGTAAAACAGTGTGAGAATAAATCTCAATAAGTCCTGTGTGTGCACATGGTGTTTTTAAATAGTTCGTGTATGCAAAGTGTAAAACATTTGTAAAAATAATTTGGCAAGTCATAAACAATCTCTTTTCGCAAGGAGTGGGTTTTTCTCATTGTCACACTTTGTACAAAATAAATCCTCCACTCGGATAAAAGTCATGTCACCACACGTTGGGCTCCATGAGAACAAATTGGCCAAGGCACCACACTTTGTGCACCTTGTCCGGACCAGATTACCACACGTTGGGCGTTCTGATCAAGGTGAGTGTACAGCCCACCGGGTGAGATACTCCTCCATCTCTACACCCAACAAAACCATCCGAGTGTCCATGCCGGGAAAATAAATAATACCTTTCAGGTATAATGCTAGCTCGGACTGGCCTGACCAAGCAACACCGTCGCCTTTTCAAGCGAGTTCATCTTCTGGAGGTGGCCTCCCGCGGAAGACTTACGCTAGCCCTCCAAGACTAGTATTGTTAGTCTACCCTTATTGAGTACTCAACGAATATATCCGTCAATTCCTGATTCAAAATATTTTCAAACCTTGGCTTTGCAAAACATGGTTTTCTTTAAAAGAGATTTCTAAAAATTTAAGAAAATGAATAGTTTTCTTGCTAATTCATTAGTTTGACAAAACCGTTTAAAGAATAAATATCCACGTTTACAACCCAAGCAAACATAGTTTAAAAATAGCTTTACAAAGCTTCACAACATTGACTCGCCATCACAACCTTTAACAAAATAGTTTATAAAAGGACTTACCATCACAACGTTTAATAAAAGAGTTTATGCAAAGACTTACTTGATATGCCTCAGATAAATGCGATAAAAATCACCGCTGGCTTTCCTCAATTATCCACCTGAGTAAACCAGATAATATCATGATCAGGGTCTCAATTAATTCAACCATGTTCTAATCCCATTTATTTTCATAACAATTCGCAATCTCCTATTTAATTCCAAGTAAACTATTCAATCCTCAAAAATCAAATACTACGACCACATGTTTATCTGCTAATAAACACCATTAAACTTTACTTTCGACATCAAGGGAGGGTATTCCCTTACCTTGCAACTACCGGGTAATGAGGTCTTGATGCTCCTATGGTGATCGTCCCGAGTTCGCTTGAGAAGAAGGGAGAAGCTACCTCATTTGCTTCACTTGTCCGAAAATTTAGGAAGAAGAGGAAATCAGCCACTATAGGGTGTGATTTAAGGGTAGAAGAAAGAGAAAAGAATCATTAGAGAAAATGGCATCAAGAGGTTGAAAGGATTTGTGCTTACGTTAAGGTGTGTTCGAATTTTGCTTGGAATAACTCTTGTGTTTTCGAAAATTTGCTGAGAGATGTTGCTGAAATTTCCGTGTAGAATGGAGAGGGTAAATGGATGTTATGATTTAAAGTTGGAGAGGATTGGTTTAGGGTTAGACGGTGATGTTTAGATAGACTCCTAATGGCTTTAAGTTTCTTGGACAGCAAAGGCGAAATTTCAGCTTGCGCGCGCCTCCTTGCTGCCGATTTTAGGGGAGTTTTATGGAGGAAAAAATTCTACAATTTGCTCCTCTAAGCTGGCCGAAACACTGCTCAAAGGAAGGGCTGAATGTGTTCAGAATTTTGGGCCAAACAAGGAAGAGTTTGAGTGAGTTTTGATGACTGAAAATCCTGTGCAAGTGCTGTGAAAATCACTGAACAAGAGGAGAATAAAATCTGGATTGTTCAAGCTGCAATTCTGCCGAAATTTCCAGGGAAAAGGTGTGGGTTTTGCGCGCTGATACTGGCTTAATCAACAAGGAGTTTTGGTAGGTTTTGGAGTGCACAGCTGGATGAAAATTCTGTGCAAGCTGGACGAATTTTTCTGGTTTCCAAGCTGCCGAAAATCAGTAATTTTTGGTGATAGAAATTCTTGTTTTGTGCAGCTAAGGTGGTTGAATTATTAAGGAGTGTTCTAGGTGTTTTGAGCTAGGATTTTCAGAGTTGGATTGTAAGTAAAGGAGTTGGAATTTCGGACAGCTTATGTAGAAACAAAGCTGCCGAAATTTAGCTAGGAAAAGGAAGAAATCCTAGTTGAATTTGGATTGAAATAAAAATCTGGTTTTATCAAGGATTTGGATAAGATTTCCTCTAGTCCTAGAAGAGTTTGGATTAAGCTACAAGTCCTCCAAGAAGTGGCGGCACTTGCTGGAATTTTTTCCAGATTTTTAGCTAACATTCTAGGATTAAAATCAACAAGATTTCCTACTAGGAAAAGGATTCATTAATTCCACCTATCAATGGAAACATCTATCTAACTAAAATCAAGCTAATATTTTAATTACTAGCTAGGGTTTTTCCGAAAATCCTAAGGAACACAAGCTGAAAATTAAA
Source organism: Voacanga thouarsii (assembly GCA_026120185.1). NCBI lineage: Eukaryota > Viridiplantae > Streptophyta > Magnoliopsida > Gentianales > Apocynaceae > Voacanga > Voacanga thouarsii. Next base: position 1,564,661 of record JANUWF010003373.1, on the reverse strand, counting down.
GGTGAACTTTATTCACATCAAAGTCCTTGAATTTAGGAAATAAATATAGAGACTTATTTCCTTGGAGTAAAAATACTAAAATTTTTGTAGGATAGCTAGATTATTTTTCGGCCAAGATAAGAAACGGTCTAAAGAAAAGAATTTCAAGAAGAGAAACTTACTTCACAAAAGGTAGGATTCGAACTCGGGTCACCAAAGGAAATCACCAACCTCCCCGCTATTCCAAAACAACTCAAATACTAATTTTTCTACAAGAAGTTCTTACCACCCCAATACTCATCCTTCCAAATCTTCGACCAAACCTCCCTTAACCAAATCTTTAACAACACAACTATTTCATGTCAATTAATTCAATTGCAAGAGTAACAGAAAAATTCACATGCATCCATGCAAATAAAATTATTCTAGCTACCACATAAAATGCAAGATGCTATGCAATGCATGACTTTTCCCCATAGTTAAAGGTGGTTTTGGGCAGGCATTACATCCCCTCCCCCTTAAGAGAATTTCGTCCCGAAATTCAGATTTCATACCCTTCGAGTATACCCGGATACTTTCGTCTTAACCATTCCTCCGTTTCCCACGTTGCATCCTGTGCTCCATGATGATCCCAAAGTATCTTCACCATGGGTATCTGCTTGTTTCGGAGCGTCTTAATACTCCGCTCCAAGATCTTGACGGGTCTCTCCACATAACTCAGATTGGGTTGCAACTCCAACGGTTCCTCATTGAGTACATGACTCGGATCGGGATTGTACCTTTTCAACTGAGAGACATGGAATACGTCATGCATCCCGGTTAGGCCATTAGGTAGATCCAATCGGTAGGCAACCGGTCCAATTTTCTCCAATATCAGGAATGGTCCCAAATACCTAGGACTTAACTTCCCTCCCCTCGGATGGTTCAGAATTCCTCTACTAGGAGTCAACTTCAAGAATGCACGGTCACCTACTTGGAACTCCAATTCCCTCCGTCTAGAGTCTACATAACTTTTTTGTCTGCTTTGTGCTGCCCTTAGCCTTTCCCGAATTAACTTAATTTTGTCGGTCATCTCCTGAATGCATACTTCACCAGTCTTTTTAACGTTCCCTTCTTCTGTCCATCCCCAATATATCAGTACCTGGCATTTTTGCCCATACAGTGCTTCGTACGGTGTCATTCCGATCGACGCCTGATAGCTGTTGTTATATGCTAACTCCGCATGCGGTAAAGACTCAATCAACATATCTCCAAAGTCCAAGATACATGCTCGGAGCATGTCTTCCAGTATCTGAATGACTCTTTCGGATTGACCATCAGTCTGCGGATGAGCAGAGGTACTGAATTTCAGGGTCGTGCCCAAGAACTCCTAGAACTTACCCCAGAACCTTGAAGTGAATCTAGGGTCCCTATCCGACACCATGCTCGATGGTACACCATGCAACCTTATAATTTCTCGGGTATATGTCTGAGCCAACTTTTCCATCGAGTCCCTTACATTTACCAGTATGAAATGCGCTGTCTTGGTCAATCGGTCCACTACCACCCAGATTGCATCTTTGTGTGACTTGGTCATTGGAAGGCCAGTCACAAAGTCCATGGTCACCTCTTCCCATTTCCATTCAGGAATCGGTAACGGTTGCAGTAAACCTGTAGACTTCTTATGCTCCATCTTAACCTTCTGGCATGTCCGACAGGTTGACACATGCCGAACTACATCCCTCTTCATTCCAGCCCACCAATATTTCCTCTTCAAGTCTTGGTACATCTTTACCTCCCCAGGGTGTATGGTGTATTTGCTCTTGTGCGCTTCGTCTAGTATCCTCTTCCTTAAGTCTTGAATGTCCAGTACACAAATCCGGTCCCGAAAGTACAATACCCCTTCCTAATCCGGTTCGGAAATCGCCTCCTCTTCTCGCGATCTCTTTCTCCCTGAAAGTTTGAAATTCTGTGCTGCCCTGTTGACCTGATACAATTTCCTGGTCCTGATTGGGTTTCAGGGTCAGGTTGCTCATGCAGATCTTCCCCTTTTGTACTTGTGCTTTTTTCTCCAGGATATCCTGGACTACCAACACCTCCTGTATTCAAAAGTGTGCCATTTTCTCCTTTCGACTTAGAGCGTCTGCTACCACATTTGCTTTGCCCGGGTGACAGTTAATGGGGCACTTATATTCTTCTAGGAACTCCATCCACCTACGTTGCCAGAGATTCAAGTCCTTTTGTGTAAAGATATATTTCAAACTGTTATGGTTCGTGAAAACCTCGTATTGTGCACTATACAAGTAATGTCGCCATTTCTTCAAGGCGAACACTATAGCTGCTAGCTGTAGGTCATGCGTCGGATAATTAACTTCATGCGACTTTAGCTTTCTAGAGGCATAGGCTATGACTTTCCCTTCCTGCATCAGCACAGGTCCTAGTCCTTCCTTGGATGCATCTGTATAGAGTGCATAGGGCTTATCAGCCTCAGGCAGACTCAGCACGGGTGCTGTAATCAACTTCCTCTTAAGTTCTTGGAAGCTCTTCTCGCACTTCTCACTCCAAGCAAAAACGACATCTTTCTTCAACAGTCGTGTCATCGGTGAAGCTAAAGTGGAGAAGTTTTTAATGAAACGTTGATAGTACCCGGCCAACCCAAGGAAACTTCGTATCTGGGTAATGTTCTCCGGTTGTTTCCAATTAGCTACGGCTTCTACCTTAGCAGGGTCCACCTTGATCCCTTCCTTGGATATCACGTGACCAAGGAAAGACACTGAGCTCAGCCAAAACTCACACTTACTGAACTTAGCGTAAAGCTTGAATTCCCTCAGCTTCTCTAGGACCAACCTTAAGTGCTCTGCGTGGTCCTCCAGATTTTTAGAGTAGATCAAAATGTCATCAATGAATATAACCACGAACTTGTCCAAGTAGGGTTGGAAAATGCGATGCACCAAATCCATGAATACTGCCGGTGCGTTGGTTACCCCGAACAGCATTACTACAAATTCGTAATGGCCATACCGCGTGTTGAATGCAGTCTTAGGAATGTTTTCTTCTTTGATCCTCACCTGATAGTATCCTTGTCGTAGGTCCAATTTCGAAAAGCAAGCAACGCCTTGTAGTTGATCAAACAACTCATCGATCAAGGGTAGAGGGTATTTATTCTTGATCGTTAGGTTGTTCAGTCCCCAATAATCGATACATAGCCTCAAGGTACCATCTTTCTTCTTGACAAACAACACCGGGGCTCCCCACGGTGATGTACTCGGCAGAATGTAGCCTTGCCCTTAGCAATTCTTCCAATTGCTCCTTCAACTCCTTCAACTCTATCGGTGCCATCCGGTAGGGGGTTCTGGATACTGGTTCTGCTCCGAGAATCAGATCCACGGTAAACTCAACCTCCCGTTCAGGGGGTAGGGAAGTGAGCTCCGAAGGGAACACATCCGAAAAGTCTTTACCACCTCCATACTTTCCAACGTACACTGATCCTTTGGTTTGTTTAGGAGATACGCCAAGTATCCCGCACATCCTTTCTTGAGCAACTTCCGGGCTTTAGCTCCAGCAATAAGAAAATTCAAATCCTTTGTTCTCTTGCCAATGAATTCAATTACATCCCGTCCAGGTCTCACAAACTGCACCGTCTTAGTCTTGCAGTCCACACGAGCTCCGTGCTTCGACAACCAGTCCATACCCAAGATCAAGTCATAACTGTCCATGGCCAGGATTATAAGGTCGGCCTCCAGAATCTCCTTCCCAACCTCAACTGCACAACTTCCCATTTTCTTGCCTGCTTCCGCCACCTTTCCCAAGGGGGAACTAACTACTAGGGTATAAGGTAGCTCATTTCCTTCCCAGCCCAGACGTGAAGCACATACTTTACTTACATATGAGTGTGTAGATCCTGGATCTATCAGAACATTAACAAGACAACCTTGGATAGAAAGGTTACCTTCGATTACGGCGGCATCCGCTCCGACTTCCTCTAGGCTTAGGGCAAAAACTTTGGCCTTCACTTGGGGCTTCAGGCCTCCCGCTCCGGCTGGTCCAGTAGCGGCACCACTGTTGCCTCACATTGGCTGGGTCGGCGCGGTCTGCTCAGTCTTTAAGGGATTGGGGCAGACGTTCCTCAGATGTCCTGGGTCTCCACAGTTGAAGCACCTTCTCACACCCCCGCTACCCCAACAGTTTCTCTCAGTGTGGCCTCGCTTCCCACACAGTCGACAGTTCAGGCTGCCTTGCATAGATCCGACTACAGGCACTCGGGGCTGCTTACCCTAATTTCCCCATGCCATAGAACCCGTAGATCGCTTATTGCCTGAAGGCCTCATAGGTGGACAACTTGGTTGGAAGGGTCGGTTCACGGGTCGGTGCCGATCTTCGTTCTCCGTCCGAGAAGCTGCGTCCACAGCGGCAGTGTACGATGTTGGCGGGGATGGAGCCAACGCCCTCCTCAAATCTGGCCTTAGCCCTTTCACGAATTTCCGGGTGCGCTTCTGCTCCGTATCTACCAAGAACTTGCAGTACTTGGACAACTGCATGAATCGGGCTGCATATTAGGCCACAGTCATGCCTCCTTGCCTGAGGGTCTGGAATTCATCCTCCCTCTTCTCAACTACCCATCGAGGAATGTACTCGGCCCGGAAAGCCTCCGTAAAATCATCCCAGGTCCACTCCTACTCCTCCTTGTACTAATAATCTCGTACTCGCTGCCACCAAGCTCGAGACGGTCCCCTTAGCCGAAAAGCAGCAAACTTTACCATCCTTTCTTCTGAGTACTGCAGAGTAGCGAAAATGTCCTCCATCTGCTTAATCCATTGCTCGGATTTCTCATCCTGTTCCACCTCCCCCTGGAATGTGGGAGGTTGGAACTTCAGAAAACGCTCCAGGGCCTCATCCTCTCCCCGCGGTGGTTTCCTAGCCACATTATCCACCCTTTCAGTCAAGTTCTGTAGAATCGAGGCCATCTTATCGAAAGCCTGACCCATGGTCACATCCCGTGACCTCTCCGAAGCCAATTCCTGCTCGCGTGGCTGGTGCTCCTCCACGTCAGGGGTGGAACGATGCACCTGCTCAAATTCCGGGGTGGAGTATACACACTCCTGCACCATTCTGCTATGCACAACTGTTCGGTGTCTTGGTGCCATCTTAATCACATTCACTCAGGGTCAGATACTTATTAAGGGGAAAAAGAATATGCTTATGTGCATGATCAGTTGATAGTAATGTACTCATCTAGAAGAAAATGTGATGATAACGTGCAGAGATAAATCATGTAATAAACGAAACTCATGCTTGTCATATAAACCATTCTTCGCAGAAAAGAAGGGGTCATCTCATACGATATCCTTTTTATTTAAAATGGTTAATAGGCTCTATGAGCCACATGCTCCCTTAAGACAAATAAAAACATACAAAGGTATGCAAATTCCAAAGAAAGAAAGAGTAAAAGCTGTTGGTCTTCTATGTTCGACTCTCCCTAGTTTCAACAGAAGTATCGGAGTCATCAGAGGCCGGTTCCACCAGCCACCCCATGGAACTATCGGGTCTCCCTATGATGGAATTTGAATCTAAGACCTCAAGAACTAATTCTAAGGCTCTAACCACTACACCACAACAACTCTTTTGACCATCCTATAAACAAAAGATTGGAATTAGAACCAGATCGAAATACTTAAGAAAATAGAACCCCATAAGTTAAGTAATTGCCTAAACCATGTCTCTGATACCACTTGTAACACCCCACGACTACGTACCCTAAAAGGGCGGGGATGTCGTCCCGTCCCGTAGGACAAGGGGTATTTAGAATGAGGTATAAAATATACAGGCAATCTCCAAAAGGATCAACTTAGATAAATAAAGAAATATTCTTATTACATCAGGCTCAACTTGGAGCAAAACGGAATAAAACAAAATATTATTTAGAAGCATAAGCAATAAATGTCTCCTAGAACGGATAGAGAAAATAGCAAAAGCTTCAACTATTACATGCCCCGCTGACTCGAGCACGATCTATCCCACGAAAACATGATGTAAAATAGTGTGAGAATAAATCTCAGTAAGTCCTGTGTGTGCACTTGGTGTTTTTAAATAGTTCGTGTAAAACATTTGTAAAAATAATTTGGCAAGTCATAAACAATCTCTTTTCGCAAGGAGTGGGTTTTTCTCATTGTCACACTTTGTACAAAATAAATCCTCCACTCGGATAAAAGTCATGTCACCACACGTTGGGCTCCATGAGAACAAATTGGCCAAGGCACCACACTTTATGCACCTTGTCCGGACCAGATTACCACACGTTGGGCGTTCTGATCAAGGTGAGTGTACAGCCCACCGGGTGAGATACTCCTCCATCTCTACACCCAACAAAACCATCCGGGTGTCCATGCCGGGAAAATAAATAATACCTTTCAGGTATAATGCTAGCTCGGACTGGCCTGACCAGGCAACACTGTCACATTTTTCAAGCAGAGTTCATCTTTTGGAGGTGGCCTCCTGCCAGAAGATTTACGCTAGCCCTCCAAGACTAGTATTGTTAGCCTACCCTTATTGAGTACTCAACGAACATATCCGTCAATTCCTGATTCAAAATATTTTCAAACCTTGGCTTGCAAAACGTGGTTTTCTTTAAAAGAGATTTCTAAAAATTTAAGGAAATGAATAGTTTTCTTGCTAAAATCATTAGTTTGACAAAACCGTTTAAAGAATAAATATCCATATTTACAAACCAAGCAAACATAGTTTAAAAATAGCTTTACAAAGCTTCACAACATTGACTCGCCATCACAACCTTTAACAAAACAGTTTATAAAAGGACTTACCATCACAACGTTTAATAAAAGAGTTTATGCAAGGACTTACTTGATATGCCTCAGATAAATGCATAAAAATCACCGCTGGCTTTCCTCAATTATCCACCTGATCTAAACCAAATAATATCATGATCAGGGTCTCAATTAATTCAACCATGTTCTAATCCTATTTATTTTCATAACAATTCGCAATCTCCTATTTAATTCCAAGTAAACTATTCAATCCTCAAAAATCAAATGCTACGACCACATGTTTACTTTCGACATCAAGGGAGGGTATTCCCTTACCTTGCAACTACCGGGTAATGAGGTCTCGATGCTCCTATGGTGATCGTCCCGAGTTCGCTTGAGAAGAAGAGAGAAGCTACCTCCTTTGCTTCACTTGTCCGAAAATTTAGGAAGAAGAGGAAATCAGCCTCTATAGGGCGTGATTTAAGGGTAGAAGAAAGAGAAAAGAATCATTAGAGAAAACGGCATCAAGAGGTTGAAAGGATTTGTGCTTACGTTAAGGTGTGTTCGAAATTTGCTTGGAATAACTCTTGTGTTTTCGAAAATTTGCTGAGAGATGTTGCTGAAATTTCCGTGTAGAATGGAGAGGGTAAACGGATGTTATGATTTAAAGTTGGAGAGGATTGGTTTAGGGTTAGATGGTGATGTTTAGATAGACTCCTAATGGCTTTAGGTTTCTTGGACAGCAAAGGCGAAATTTCAGCTTGCGCGCGCCTCCTTGCTGTCGATTTTTGGGGAGTTTTATGGAGGAGAAAATTCTGCAATTTGCTCCTCTAAGCTGGCCGAAACACTGCTCAAAGGAAGGGCTGAATGTGTTCAGAATTTTGGGCCAAACAAGGAAGAGTTTGAGTGAGTTTTGATGACTGAAAATCCTGTGCAAGTGCTGTGAAAATCGCTGAACAAGAGGAGAATAAAATCTGGATTGTTCAAGCTGCAATTCTACCGAAATTTCCAGGGAAAAGGTGAGGGTTTTGGGCGCTGATACTGGCTTAATCAACAAGGAATTTTGGTAGGTTTTGGAGTGCACAGCTGGACGAAAATTCTGTGCAAGCTGGCCGAATTTTTCTGGTTTCCAGGCTGTCGAAAATCAGTAATTTTTGGTGATGGAAATTCTGGTTTTGTGCAGCTAAGGTAGTTGAATTATTAAGGAGTGTTCTAGGTGTTTTGAGCTAGGATTTTCAGAGTTGGATTGTAAGTAAAGGAGTTGGAATTTCAGACAGCTTATGTAGAAACAAAGCTGCCAAAATTCAGCTAGGAAAAGGAAGAAATCCTAGTTGAATTTGGATTGAAATAAAAATCTGGTTTTATCAAGGATTTGGATAAGATTTCCTCTAGTCTTAGAAGAGTTTGGATTAAGCTACAAGTCCTCCAAGAAGTGGCGGCTCTTGCTGGAACTTTTTTCCAGATTTTTAGCTAACATTCTAGGATTAAAATCAACATGATTTCCTACTAGGAAAAGGATTCATTAATTCCACCTATCCATGGAAACATCTATCTAACTAAAATCAAGCTAATATTTTAATTACTAGCTTGGGTTTTTTCGAAAATCCTAAGGAACACAAGCTGAAAATTAAAGGTGAACTTTATTCACATCAAAGTCCTTGAATTTAGGAAATAAATATAGAGATTTACTTCCTTGGAGTAAAAATACTAAAATTTCTCTAGGATAGCTAGATTATTTTTCGGCCAAGATAAGAAACGGTCTAAAGAAAAGAATTTCAAGAAGAGAAACTTACTTCACAAAGGGTAGGATTCGAACTCGGGTCACCAAAGGAAATCACCAACCTCCCCGCTATTCCAAAACAACTCCAATACTAATTTTTCTACAAGAAGTTCTTACCACCCCAATACTCATCCTTCCAAATCTTCGACCAAACCTCCCTTAACCAAATCTTTTACAACACAAGTATTTCACGTCAATTAATTCAAATGCAAGAGTAACGGAAAAATTCACATGCATCCATGCAAATAAAATTATTCTAGCTACCACATAAAATGCAAGATTCTATGCAATGCATGACTTTTCCCCATAGTTAAAGGTGGTTTTGGGCGGGGTATTACATGCATGATGATGACTTGTCTTGGTTGAATTTTATGATGTTTTAGAGTTTCTTGCATGTCTTCATGTCATGAGTAGTCTGAATGATTAAGCATGATAGATATTATGTCACCTTTAGTGAATAGGGTTTTATGTTCGCGTATCCTTGATTGAAGCCATGAATAAGATTATGTTTACTGAAGTTTGGATCATGTGTTGGTAGATTTGGATCTACGATTTTATTCATGATTTTGATGGTTTGTTGATTGGTGTAGAGTGTATGTTCATGATTATGGTTAGCAATAAGAATTATGATCATGACCTCATTGTTCCTAATCTATTTAAGTAAGCCAATTTTATTTCATTAATAAAAGTTAATACTATATTTTCTTCTAGAGATTTCGAAAACCCTAGAAAAATGTGGATTTGGATTGTTATATGAAATAATGATATTTTAACCAAATAAATTATATATTTTATTAAAATTAAAATCTAAAAATATTATATATAATAATAACATTAGATAAAACATTGGGCAAAATATGTCAGCCACCCTTGAACTTTCACAAATTTTGATTTCCACCCTCGAACTTTAAAATGCTTGATTTTAGCCCTCGAACTTTTAAAACACATAAAAAACAACCATTTCAACAATAAAAGCCCAAGTACAATACAAAATCACTAGATTTTAGCTCTCATTGTCCTTTTTTTTTCTAAAATATTATTCTTCAACTTTAATCTTTCTCTCTTCTCTTTGAATAAGCTCTTCCATTAATTAAAACTATTAAGTGTTCACGGAAGTTCATCACATGACTTCCACATGACCTATTTTATAGGTATTTTCATTTACTAAACTCTGACAATATGGTGTCATCCTTCTAATTGTTATAAAGTAACCTCTATATACGATAGGAAAAGACTACTGCAACTTGCGCATCTCTCACTTCTCTTTTTAGATTTTTTTTTTTTTTTTATATAATTCACTTCTCCTTTCAAATTTATTCTTCCTTCCTATAGAAATGCCAAGAAAATTAATATTCGCCAAGAACTGAATTGATTTTTTTTCTTCTTCGTCTTTACGTCTTAGTTTTGTTTATTAAAGAGTAAAATATGTTATTTTTGTTATACAGTTAGATTCGAAAAAGTGCGAAAGAGTAATCTCAAAATTATTGAGTCGCATAAAAGATTTGAAGTTATATCTTAAAATTATTGTTGATAAATGAAGAAATTCGAAGAGAAAAGAATGAGATTAAAGTTGAAGAATAATATTTTATAAATTAAAAACAGGGGAATGAGAGCTAAAATCTGGTGATTTTGTATTGTCCTTGAGCTTTTATTGTTGAAATGGCTATTTTTTTAGGTGTTTTAAAAGTTCGAGGGCTAAAATCATACATTTTAAAGTTCGAGGATGAAAATTAAAATTTAAAAAAGTTTAAGGGTGGCTGATATATTTTGCCCTAAAACCTTTTATATAAATAATCATGATAGGTAAAATATTAATCTTGTAAGTCATATATTCATAATTACTAATAAAATTTGTTGTTATCTTTTAATCAAAACATATTAAGATTTACTTATTATTAATTTTATTTACCAATTATTTTCCAATCATTAATGGATTATTATTTTAAATAATATCATCAAGGACCTAGGACCCTTCATCAAATGAACCCTAATTTATTTATAACATGATTTAAACCTACAACTTATTAGTAACTATTTCACAAACCCTAGTTATTTTATTATCAAGCTAGATTTATTTTATAAAATCCTTTTTGATTATCTAGCCTTAAAGTTTGGAACACTAGGGTCATGATTGTAGTAAGTGGAGTTAGGATTATTTATGAAAGCAAATATTGGCTTGAGTTTAATTATGGCTTATGTTTACCCCAGGCGGGGTTAGGTAAGCTTTTAGAGATCTTTGATTTATCTCGAGCAAATGATCAGGTAAGCTCCTGCATAAGACTTGTTTGTTGTAAAAGGTTACCATGGCAAGCTAAACACGAAGTATGTGAACACTGATTTGGTAAAGGCAATTAAGGACTATTTCCTTTCTTGTTTTAGTCAAACCAATTATTTGAAAATCAACAAGCAGTTTTACCCAAACACCAAACTATTTCTAAAACTAATTTTGACAATGACTTTAGAAACCCTTGATTGCCATTTTCAAGTAAAACTATGTTTTACCAGTTTTCTCCCAAGTGGGACAATCATCGTTGAGTACTCAATAAGGGTAGGCTAGTAGTACTAGTTTTGAAGAGCAAGAGGGAGTCTTCGGGTAGGAGGCCACCTCCAAAAGATGAACTCAACGTAGAGAAACTTCAGTACTACTTAGTCATGCTTGTCCGAGCTAGCAAGTTTCAATCATGGTGACTGTGTGTTGCCAGAGTGGACAACCGATTTTGTTTGGGTGTAGAGAATGAGGAGTATCTTACCAGGTAGGCCGATCACCTACCTTTTTGTCAGTCTGCACAAAGTATGGCATTCTGACCGTTGTATAGTTATGGGGCCCAACGTGTGGTAACCCATGGCCGCCCTTCTGAGTGGTTGATTTTATTGTACATGTATGGTTGGAAAGCCAAAACACCATTCTTGATTTTAACATTGTTTATTGCTTGCGAGTACTTTTTCTTATGAAGTTCTTACATCTGGCATACATGAACTGTTTTCACTGAACACTCCAAGCACACACAGACTTATTGAGATTTTTATCTCATCACCCTTTTTACCATGATTTTAGGTCGATCCTGCTGTGGGGATTAGTAGCTAGTTGTTGCCTGCTTGGAAGATATTCTGTTATTTATTTTATGTAATGCTTTGGGAGTTGAGAGTGAACAATTTTTATTTCGGATTTGTTCTTGAATTTTTAGGTTGTAATAAGTTTTAATTTCAAAGTATTGTTTAAATTTTTGTTGTGTGCCCTAGTTATAAATACCCCTTATCCTTTAGCTGGGGCGATATCCCCGGCCCTGTTTGGCCTAGGTAGCGGGGTGTTACATTAAATGTATTGTGGCCATGCATTCAATTAGGAATGTTTTTTTAGCCAATATATATATATATATATATATATATATATATATATATCGGAGCCTAAGACAGAAAACAACAGGTGCCAGTTTCGGTCAGGGCCTGCGCTGGTCGTAGAATGCCCAGGTCCAAATTCTTGAAAAAAAAAAGATTAAAAAAAATTCTTTTTATCCTTTTTCGTTTGTTCCCTTACTTTTTTCTTTTCTTCCCAAATTTTTCTTATTTTGTCTTTTTCTTCTTGTTTTCTTTTTCTTGGATTTTCTTGTTTGTTTTTTTATTTATCTTATTTTTCCATCTTAATTTATTTTTTTCCCTATTCCCCTAGAATGATACTTTTATTCCTTCCCTTCATCTTTGTTTTCCCTTTCTTCTTCTTCACATTACTTATCTTCTTCTTCTAATTATCCCCCATGGATTAAAAATTTTTAAAACTTATATGTTGGGGCACATAGTAAAACTTTCTCAATTTTATCCTCTTGAAATTCTTGGCATTGTGTATATGTGTTTTTGAGGAAAAATTTACTAGACATGGACAACTCATTGTTGAGTTTATTTAGGGGTAAAAAAAAACAAAAATGCATAGAATGAATTGTGCTTCTTCTGATTGCTTCTAAACATTAGCTATGCATTTTTCTGAAATTTTTGCAAATCTGGAAATCTTGGCCTCCTTGCGGTATTTTGTTGTAATGATTGAAGATTGATTGCCATTGTGCTTGTGCTATCTACGTTGGATATTATTTTTATTTTTCTTGAGTATCAAAAGTTTGAAAACATTCTTTACTGAAAAGAGAACCAATTGCAAAGCGTATTTGGATGAGACAAAGAGGATCTTGTGAACCCTTTAGAGGTTGTGGTGCTATTGGACAATTTGGAGACAATCTGGAAGACTCTACTTTGAGGGGGACTTAAAGGCTTTGACTTTCTATCTTTCTTATCTACTACAAGAAATCATTGTTTTTCCTACCAAAATTTCCTACCAAATATTGACAGTTTTGATAGGAAATTGCATTTTCCTACCATTTTCTATCCAAACCTAAGTCGTTGGAAAAACTCTCGTCGAAAAAAAATTTCCTTCCAACTTTTGATATTTGGTAGGAATTTTGGGACCCAAATTATGGTAGGAAGTTTGGTATGTGGTCGGAAATCTATGAATAAAAAAGCTGATTTTTTTCCTACCAAATTGGTTTGGTAGGAAAAAATGTAAACACTTTCCTTCCAAAAGATTTGGTAGGAAATTATTTAATAAAAATAATTTGTAAAAAAAATAAATTAAATTTCCTACCAAATGATTTGGTAGGAAAAATTATTTTCATAAAATAAATAATTTTTCCATCCAAAATATTTGGTAGGAAATGATTTTTAAAATATAATATTTTCGAAAAATATATTAAATTTCCTACCAAATTATTTGGTAGGAAAAATTATTTTCATAAAATAAATAATTTTTCCATCCAAAATATTTGGTAGGAAATGATTTTTAAAATATAATATTTTCAAAAAATATATTAAATTTCCTACCAAATTATTTGGTAGGCAAAATTATTTTCATAAAATAAATAATTTTTCCATCCAAAATATTTGGAAGGAAGTGATTTTTAAAATATAATATTTTCAAAAAATATATTAAATTTCCTACCAAATTATTTGGTAGGAAATTTTATTTTTTAAAAATAAATATGTTTCCATCCAAAATATTTGGTAGGAAACATTATTTCAAAATTATTTTAGAATTAATATTAAATTTGGAAGAAACATTTATTTTTTTAATATTTCCAACCAAAATAGTTGGAAGGAAATGTTTTTGAAAAATATTTCCTACCAAATATTTTTGTAGGAAATGGAATTTTTTTCCTACCAAAATGTTTGGTAGGAAATTTAATCTTCTTATTAAATAGTATTGTTTCTTCCAAAACTATTTGGTAGGAACTATATTCCTACTTTATAGTTTTGGTTGGAAATAGTGTTTATGTGGATTATTTTTTTTTTTTTTTGCTACCACATTTTGATTAAAAAACAAAATCCCTATACAAAATTTTAAAATTAGTTTTATAACTAAGTACCAACAAAATAATGTGAATAAACAAATGCCAATAATATTATATTCTAAAAAAGTGTATATCCTGAATCCAAATTATACTCAACAAAACATGACTGTAAATTGTCAAACTTAAATTTTCAACAACTCTAAACTGTATAAGTAGTTGTCAACCAAATCTCGAACAGGAAGAGCCAGAACTCCCACGTTTACCTGAATTAAGTTGCATAAACTCCTTTACTGCAGCCATTAACTCCTCTTTTTCCTGATTTGATTTGTTAAATGCAACTATTAACTCTTCTTTGTCTTGATTTGATCTGTTGAATGCATTCATTAGCTCCTCCTTGTCTTGGTTGGATTTGCTAAATGCAGTGATGAGCTCCTCTTTATCCTCATTTACTTTTTGGAGTTGCTCTGTTAAGGTTGTAACATGAGTTTTAAGCTGCTCAATCATCTACATGTAGTGAGAGGAATGGTTTTGATTGTCACTTCGTGCTCTAAATGATCGTGAAGAAGATGTCTGGGTGAGTGTGTGTCCAACTGAACCAAGGCCGTAAACATGTCCATATCTTATACCACCAATAGTTTCTAACCATATAACTTATGACCGCCCTCCTACAAAAAATTGACCATGTAATGAAGCTCAATAGGAACATAAGAAAATGTAAAGCACTCTATGATCTCAAATTCCATAATGAACAATACATAATAACTAAGTGCAAAATATGAAAAGTATTCTCAAAACACGACCTTTTGTTCTTGATAACATATGTGGAGATCTGCTTTTATAAAGACTCATAAATGCAAGCTCCTCAAAAAGTTCAACTATTTATATGTGAAAAGGAAAATCTTTTTATTTCTCCAAGTTCAAGGCGTTGAATGTAGAAAGTGCTAGACTCCACAGAGGTGCACCTCCAAGCTCCTAAAAATATGAATTCTTTATAGACCCCAATTGCTAAATTCAATTGGAAGGGTTAAAAAGCTTTGACATTTCTCTAATGATTTACAAACCCAAGACATTAAACTAACATCAGTCAGGTAACAAAGGGGGCCAATTTTGAAGTCTAAGATTATCCATTGTAACACCCCACTACCTAGGCCCAATAGAACCGGGGATGTCACCCGTCTAAAGGACGAGGGGTTTTTTTAACGAGGTCACACAATCGAAATAATAGAATGAAAAAAATACTTTAAACTTAAAACTTATTACAATCTAAGAATCCAAAACACAAATCCAAAATAAAATTATTCACTCTCAACTCCCAAAGCATTACACAAGATAAATATAAGAAAATCTTCCAAGGCAGGAAACAACTAGCTACTCATCCCCACAACAGAATCGATTTGAAATCATAGTAAAAAGGGTAATGAGACAAAAATCACAGTAAGTCCGTGTGGGCTTTGAGTGTCCAGTTTAAACAGTTCGTGAATGGAAGGTGTAAAATCTTCATAAGAGAAATAATGGCAAGCAATAAACAATAGTCAAAATCAAGAGTGGTGTTTTGGCTTTTCCAACCAAACATGTTCAACAAAATCAACCATTCAACAAGGTGGTCATGGGTTACCACACGTTGGGCCCCATAACTATACAATGGTCAGAATGCCACACTATGTGCAGACTGACAAAAAGTAGGTGATCGGCCGACTGGGGAAGATACTTCTCCTTATTTATACCCAAACAAAATCGGTTGTCCATTCCGGTAACACACAGTCCACTTGACTGAAAACTGCTAGCTCGGACCGGCATAACCTACTGGACTGACATATTATCCAAGAATGACTCACCTCTCAGAGGTGGCCACCTACTGAGGGACTTACCCTAACCCTTCAAAGACTAGTCCTAACAGTCTATCCTTATTGAGTAGTCAACGTAATATATATCCCACTTGGAAAAATGAATAAAACATAGATCCACTTGAAAATGGCAATTAAGGATTTCCAAAGTTTGGGGAAAAACTGATTTTAGAAATAGTTTTAGATTTTGAGTAAATCAACTTATTGATTTTCAAAATAATTTGTTTGACTGAAATGAGAAATGAGACAATCCTCAATTGCCTTTACAGAAATGAGTGACCACATATTCCACAATTGCCTTGCTATAGAACCATTTTTGCATCAATCAGGTTTTATGCAAGAGCTTACCTGATCCTTAGATTGAGATAAAAAAAGGTCTTCAATAGCTGACCTAACTCCACCTGGGGTAAATATAAGCCATAATTAAACTCAAGCCAAAATTCACTTCCACAAATAATTCTAGTTCAACTTACTGCAACCATGATCCTAGTGTCCCAAGCTTTGAGGCCAGATAATAAATAAAAGGGTTTATAAGCTAAGTCTAGTTTGATATTAAAATAATTAGGGTTTTGGGAAATAGGAACTAATAAGTTGAAGGTTTAAACCTTGCTAAAAATAAATTAGAGTTTATTTGATGAAAGGTCCTAGGTAGTATTATATAAAATAATAATCTTTTAATAATTATTTGTTAGAAAATAATTGGCAACTAAAATTAGTTGTAAGCACACTTTAATGGGTTTTGATTGAAAGATAATAAATAAATTTTAATAGTATTTACGAATATAAGACTTACAAAATTAATATTTTACTTATTATGATTATTTATATATAAGGCTTTATTTGATATTATTATTTTATATAATATCTATATATTTTATTTCTTTAATAAAAGCTATCATTTATTTGACTAAAATATCCTTATTTTATATATAATAGTCCAAATCTACCTTCCCTAGGGTTTTCAAAATTTACTAGAAGAAATTATAGCATTAATCATTTTATTGATGAAATAAAATTAGCTTAGGGACAACTAGGTCATGATCATATTTCTATTGCTAACCACAATCATGAACATACACTCCACTCTAATTCATCAAATCATCTAAATCATGAATGAAGGCATAGATCTAAATTTACCAAGACATGATCCAAACTCTAAACATAATCGTGGCTTTAACAAAAATACATGAACATAAACCCTATTCACCAAAGGTGATATAATCTCTAACATGCTTGATCACATATACCACTCACGACATGGAGAGCATGCAACAAAACCCTAAAAACGCCATACAATCAACCAAGACAATCAACTCATGCATCAATCTCATCTCCATCATATACACACATTTATTCATGCTCAAATCTCAACTCCTTCACAACAACACATGCTTAAATCCTAATCATAATCCATCTCCTTCCAATATCATCCTAGAGACATGAATCTAGAATTTAAAGAGAGGGTTGAAGAGGCTTACTTGATTGATGACTACCTTGGAGTAGTTTCTAATGGATCCTAACTCTTAGGGACTTGATCCGTCCAAGAGAGATGAAGAAAATATGGCCATGGTTGAAGTCACCATTCGGCCAAGAGAGAGAGAGCATTCGGCCAAGAGAGAGAGAGAGAGAGAGAGAGAGAAAAGAGGAAAAGAGAGTCCATTAGTATGTTTATATATACATATATTCATTAGAAGTTGAAGATGAGAGAAGGTGGGGTGATTGATCATGCTTACCTTGAAGGTGTTCTTGAGCCTTCACAAAAATACTGGTTTTTCGATCCAAAAGAGAGAGTTGGATTTTGGTATTTGATGTTAAAAATTGCAGAAGTGGTTTCAAGGGGTTGAGTAGGTATGATCTGGAGTTTTTGGAGGAGATTGGAGAAGTTTGGAGTGATCTTAGGCGTGAGGATGTTTAGTAGGTGTTCTTGGTGTTCTTGGTTTTGAGAGAATGGAGAGAGTTTTGGTTGAAGCTGGCCGAAATTCTGAGGGATTTGGGTGGCCGAATTGATTTGGAGGGTTTAGGAAGTTGAATTTTCTGATTTGAGAGGAAAAGGAAAGTTGGTTGTTTGAAATCCTAAAAGAATATTTTAGGGAATCAATTTTGGAAACAAAATATGGTAAGAAGATCTTTAATGGAGGAGAGCTTTTGGAAGCTCCAATGGCCGGCTGTTTGTTTGTGAGTTTTGCTGAGATGAACGATGGTTGAAGGAGCTTAATGGTGGCCGAAAATATGGAGTACAATGGTGGAGGGATTTCTGGTTGTTTGGGAGATGAATTATGGTAGTTTACTAAATATGATTGCTGGAATTTTGGTCTCCAATCAATGGCTTGATTGGAGGGATTGATGGAGATATTTTAGGAGCAGCCATGGGACTGGTTTCGAGTAGAATGCTGGAGAAGATGATGGAGCTCAGTTCATGGTTGTTTAAGGGAAGTCTGTATAGAAAAATGGTGGAGGTTTCGGATAAGACTGAAGAAGGAACAAAGATGGAAAAATTCCTAGGCATATTTCGCAAGTTGCTGGAATTTTTTTGGGCAGATTTTGCTGCCATTTTCCAGTCAGTTTGTAGAAGATTTGAAGGGGTATTCAGAAGTCTTTCAAGGCTGGTTTCCAGCCTTCTTCATGGAGGAAAAACGAGGCTAAGATGCCGGGTGAAAAACTGAAAGAAACAGCTTGGTTTAGGTTTACCAAAGCTGCAAAAGTGTCCAGAAAATTTTCTGGTTTGCATAGCATTTGTGCAGTTCGATTTTGGCCTTGTAATTTTAGACTTTAAGCTAGTCAAGAGGGCTATTTTTCTGGCAGCATTTGGGATGGAATGATGGCTGAAAATTTCGACACTTGGACTGAACAAGAATCTGGAAAAAAAAAAAATTCCAGTTTACAACATGAACAAGATGAATACACTTAGGTTGGAGTGTGAAGGTTCAACCATGTATATTAATTCTTTTGGAAACCTTCCACAACCCCTCCCCATTTTCGGCCAACAAGTTGTCTTACACTTTGACATTTTTGAACTTTCAAAGCCACAGCGCATTGCTGGAACATTCTGAAATAGAATTGGCTTAGCTTAATTGAACAACCAAATGAATTGAGAAATAAGAAAAACTAAGGATCAAGAAGGGTATGAATTCCCTTAGAAATTTTTGTAGGGCACAAGAGTAGGACTAGAACATTCCTATCATATCTTCACTAGGATAACACTCCTACTCTTCACTAAGTCATGCAAGGCCGAAATATAACCTTCCTACACAAAATAAAATTTAATCATGCTAAAACTCCAATGATGGAATTTGAACCCAAGACCTCAAGAATTAATTGCAAAGCTCTAACCACTAAACATGTAACACCCCTCTACCTAGGACTGCCAGGGCCGGGGATGTCGCCCCGTCTAAAGGAAAATGGGTCTTTATAACTAGGTCACACAAATGAAATAGCGGAATAAAAATGATACTTGAACTTAAAATTTATTATATAAAAAAAAAATCAATCCAAGAATAAATCCGAGAATACCAAAAATAAATCCATAATAAAATTTATCCATTCTCATCTCCCCAAAACATTACACAAGATAAATTATCAGAAAATCTTCCAAGCAAGCAATATCTAGCTACTCAACCCCACAGGAAGATCGACTTGAAATCATGGTAAAAATGGTGGTGAGACCGAAATCTCAGTAAGTCTGTGTGTGCTTTGGGTGTTCAGTGAAAACAGTTCGTGAATGCAAAGTATAAAATTCTTTATAAGAGATCACTGGCAAGCAATAAACATTAGTCAAAAGCAAAAGTGGTGTTTTGGCTTTTCCAACTATACATAATTAATAAAATCAACCACTCAAGGAAATGATCATAGGTACCACACGTTGGGCCCCATTAACGCATGGTCAGCATGCCACACTTTGTGCATACACCGGTCAGAATGCCACACTTTGTGCAGACTGAAAAAAGTAGGTGATCGGCCTACCGGGCAAGATACTCCTCCTTCTCTATACCCAAACAACAACCGGGTGTCTATTCTGACAAAATACAGTCACTTGACTGAAAAAGAACACTGCTAGCTCGGACCGACACGACCTACTGGATTGTCGTCTTATCCGAGAAGGATTCACCCCTCAGAGGTGACCACCTACTGGGAGACTTACCCTAACCCCTCAAAGACTAGCCCTAGTAGTCCACCCTTATTGAGTACTCAACGTAACATATCCCACATGGGAAAAAAACAAACAAAACATAGTTCCACTTGAACCTGGCAATTAAGGGTTTCCAATGTCTTAGTCAAAATCAATTTTAAAAAAAGTTTTGAGTTTGAATAAATCTGCTTATTAGTTTTCAAATAATTTGTTTGGAGGAAATAAAATAGGAGACAATCCTCAATTGCCTTTGCAAAGATGAGTGTCCATGCACTCTACATTTGGCTTTCCATAATTATACACTTTTCATCAATCAGGTTTTATGCAGGAGCTTACATGTTCCTTGCTCACACTAAAAGGTCTCCAACAGCTGACCTAACCCCGCATGGGCAAATACAAACCACAATCAAACTCAAGCCAAAAATCCACTTTCTCAAATTAAAACATCTCAACTCACTACTATCATGGTCCTAGTGTCCCAAGCTTTAAGGCCAAATAATAAAGAAAAAGGGTCTCTAAGTTAAGGCTAATTTGATATTTAAAATAGTTAATGTTTGGGAAATAAGTACTAATAAGTTGTAGGTTTAAATCTTGCTAAGAAAAATTTAGAGTTTATTTGATGAAGAGTCCTAGGTGGTTTTAGGTAAAATAATAATTTATTAATAATTTAGTTATTAAAAAATATAATTGATAACTAAAGTTAGTTGAAAATGAATTTTAATGAGTCTTGCTTGAAAAATAATAAATAAGTTTTAATCGGTTTTGATTAAAAGATAATAATTAAATTTATAATAATAAGTATTTTACTAATTATGATTATTTTCATAAAAGGCTTTAGTTGATTTCATTATTTTATATAATATCAATATATTTTATTTTTCTAGCAAAAACTATTATTTATTTGACTAAAATATCCTTTATATATATAATAATCCAAATCTACCCTTTTTAGGGTTTTTTTTTTCCGAAATTACTAGCAAAATCATATTATTAAATATTTTATTCATAAAATAAAAATTAGCTTAGGGACAACTAGATCATGATCATATTTCTATGGCTAACCACAAACATGAACATATACAATCCTTCAATTCATCAAATCATCCAAATCATGCATACAAGCATAGATCTCAATGTATCAATACATGACCTAAACCCCTACTAGCATAAATATGATCATGGCTTCAATAATCCAACATGAATATAAATCCTATTCACGAAAGGTGACATAATCTCTAGCATACGTCATCACCAATACTACCTATGACATGGAGACATGCATTAGACCTCAAATCATCATACAATCAACCAAGATAATCCATCCATGCATAGATCCCATCTCTTTCATATTCATATATATATTCATGCTTCAATCTCAACAGTACATACTCAAATCCTATCCACAATCCACCTTCTATCAACATCACCCTAGAGACATGAATCTAGATTTTAAAAGAATGGTTGAAGGGACTTACTTGATTGACGATTAACTTGAAGGAGTTTTGAATGAATCTCAACTCCTAGATGTCTAAATCCGTCCAAAGAAGAAAAAGGAAGCATGGCCATTAGAGAAGAAGCCATTCGGCCAAAAGGAGAGAGATTCGGCCATGAGAGAGAGAGAGAGGGAGAGAGAGAGACCATTACCATGTTTATTCATATATATATATATATATATATATATATATATATATTCATTGGAGATCGTGATTAGAGAAGATAAAGTTGTTAGAACAAACCTACCTTGAAGGTGTTCTTGAGTCTTTCACAAAATTTTTTGTTTTCGATCCAAACTAGCAAGTTGGATCTTGGAGTTTGATGTTAAAAATGGTGTTGATGGACTCACGGTAGTGAGTAGACTCAATCTAGAAATTTTAGAAGAAGTTTGAAGTGATTTGGAGGGGTATTAGGTGAAAGGAAGAAGTATGTGTTCTTGGTGTGTTGTGTGTTCTTGATGGTTAAAGGGAATTGGGAGCTTTTAATTTGCAGCTGCCGAAATTCTGTAGGGATTACGGCTGGCCAAATTTCTGTAGGGTTTTGGGAGATAATTCTCTAGTTTGGAAGGGAAAGGAAAAGGCTAGTTATTGGAATCCTTGAACAATATTTTTAGGAAGCAAATTTGGAAACTAAATATTCAACAATAACTTTGATTATGAGAGAGCTTTTGGAAGTCTGCCATGGCTGAATTGCTGGGCAGTGTTTTGGCTAGATGAATGCTGGTTGAGGGAGGCTTAAGGTGGCTAAAAATACTGAGTGTAATGGTGAAGGGAAGGTTTGGTTGTTTGAGGTATATTTTATGGAAAGTTGTTAAATCATGGTGGCTGGAATTTTGGTATCCAAATCAAGGCATGATTGCAGAATTTTTTTGAAAATCTTTTAGGTAGCCATGACTGGATTTTCGTGCAGAAGCTTGAGAAAGATATTGGAGCTCAGTTACTGAAGGTTTAAGGGTGGTTTGTGCAAAATAAGGATGGAGTTTCGGCTAGAGTAGAATTAGGAAACAAAGCTAGAAAATTTTTCTGCACAGGATTTTCACAAGGCTGGAATTTTTTGGGCAGTTTTCGACTGCCACCTTCCAGTTGACTTGCTGGGAGTTTGAAGGGGGAATTTTAGGGGTTTTCAAGGCTAGATTCCAGCCCTCTTAATGGAGGAAAAATATGGCTAAGGAGTTGAGTAAAAACTGAAAGAAAACAGCTTGGTTTTGGACCTCCAAAGCTATGAATTTGCCCAGGAATTTTCCTGGTTTTGTACCACCTTTGTGCAGTCCGAAAATGGCCAAAGAAATTCAGGTTGAAAGCTGATCCAAAATGCCATTTTTCTGGAAGTATTTGGGAGGTAATATTAGCTAAGAATGTCGACACCATGAAGGCACACAAAGCTGGGAAAAATTTCAGTTCCATGCATGAAGGAAAATGAACTTAGCTAGAGTAAAGTTTTTAGAAAGTTCACTAAGGAATTTAATTCACTTGAAATCCTTTTCCCCTCTTCTATGGTTTCGGTCCATAAGATGTCTCTTACTAAGACATTTTGAACCTACAAAGCCACAGCACATTGCTGGAATTTTTCTAGAATAAAATTGTCTTGAACAATTTGAACAAGCTAATGAATTGAGAAATAGGAAAAATTAAGGATCAAGAGGAAATGAATCCCCCTTAGGAATTTTGTGTAGGCAAAAGAGTAGGATGAGGATACTCCTATCATGTCTCTCTTAGGACAACATTTCTACTCTACTCCAAGCTCATAAGACGAAAATATTACTTCCCAAACAAAAATAAAATTTAACCAAGCTAAAGCTCCTATGATGGAATTTGAACCCAAAACCTCAAGAATTAATTCTAAGGCTCTAACCACTAAAGCACAACAACTCTTGTTCTTATTTTCCCTCTAAAAATATTTTCCTATTCAATCCTCAGGCTATCTCCCTTTTCCACCTCAAGCAAAAATTACCATTTTGCCTTTCTCGCTCAATAGTCATAATCAAGCCCTCTCGACTATAAAACACAAATTTAATGCACATAAAATCATATAAAAATATATTTAAACATACAATAAAGTATGAGATGCATCCCAACCCCCTTACTCTAAGGTTGGTTTTGACTGGGGTTTCACAAAACCACCACAACTCTTGTTCTTATTTTCTCTTCCAAATATTTTTCCTATTTAATCCTCCAGCTATCTCCCTATTTTCACCTCAAGCAAAAATTACCATTTTACCCTTCTTACTCAACAAGTACAAATAAGCCATCTAAGTTACAAACCACAAATCCAAAGCACATAAAATCATATAAAAAATATATTTATGCATCCAATAAATTATGATATGCATCCCAACCCCCTCACTCTAAGGTTAGGTTCAACTGAGGTTTCATATCCTCCCTTCCTTAGAAGAATTTTGTCCCGAAATTTAAGCATACCTCTATTTCAGATCGGGATACTTTCTTTTAACCCATTATTTCAATTCCTATGTGGCATCCTGCATGCCATGATGCTCCCATTGAACCTTGACCATCGGTATCTGGTTGTTCCAAAGATTCTTGATACTGCGGTCCAATATTCGCGCGGGTTTCACCACATAGCTCAGATCAGGTTGCAATACCAACGGCTCATTGTTCAGGATATGACCGGGATCGGCATTGTATGCCTTCAATCGTGACACAGGAAACACATCATGAATTCCCGTCAACCTATCTGGCAAGTCCAATCGGTATGCTACCGGTCCAATCCTTTCCTTTATCGGGAATGGCCCCAAATACCTCGGATTTAGCTTTCCACCCTTCGGATGCTTTAAGATTCCCCTATTCGGCGTCAATATCAGAAATACGTTGTCCCTGACTTGAAACTCCAATTCTCTTCACCGGTTATCCGCATAGCTCTTTTGTCGGCTTTGAGCCGCTTTCAACCTTTTCCTGATCAATTTTACTTTATCCAACATCTCCTGGACACAGATTTCTCCAATTCTACTCACACGACCATCTTCTAACCAACTCTAGTATAGCGGTACCTGACATTTGCGCCCATACAAAGCCTCATACGATACCATCCCAATTGAAGCTTGGTAGCTATTGTTATATGACAGCTTTGCATATGGCACATATTCTATCCACTTATCCCCGAAATTCAGAACATAGGTCCTCAGCATATCCTCCAATATTTGTGACTACCCATCGGTCAGTGGATGCACCGTTGTACTGAACTTCAAACTCAACCCCATTACTTCCTAAAACATTCTCCAAAATTGAGATGTAAACCTCGGGTCTCGGTCAGACACGATACTTGAAGGCACTCTGTGCAGTCAAACTATTTCTCGAAAATAAGTCTGAGCCAACTTCTCTATTGAGTCTCTTACATTCACCGGTATGAAATGGGTTGATTTGGTTAGTCAATCCACCATTACCTATATGGCGTCCTTCTGGGTCCTTGACATGGGAAGTCTGGTGACAAAATCCATAGTCACCTCCTCCCATTTCCATTCCGGTACTGGCAATGGTTGCAATAGTCCCGCTGACTTCTTGTGCTCAGCTTTGACTTTCTGGGAGGTGAGACAGGTCGAGACATACTTGACCACGTCCCGCTTCAGGTCGAGCCACCAATAAGCTCTCTTTAGATCCTGGTACATCTTAACCTCCTCTGGATGAATGGCGTACTTGCTCTTGTGCGCGCCTCTTCCAAAATTTTTTCCCTTAGCTGATGTTTTCCGGGCACGCACAAGCGATCCCTGAAATGCAAAACTCCCATCTCGTCTTGATGGAATTTACTGCCTAGCCGCTTGAGCTCCTTGTTCTTGAAAAGCTGAAACTCGGTGTTACTTTGTTGAGCTTCCACAATATCCCGTCTTAAATCCGGTACCAACTTCAGGTTGCTAATGACAATCCTCTTCTCTTGCACTTCCACCCTTCTGTCCAACACATCTTGAACTACTTGAATCTCCTGCACTCTTAGCCTGGCCATACCGACTTTTCTAGTCAGTTCATCAGCTACAACATTGGCCTTCCCGGGATGGTAATTGATCGGACAACGGTACTTTTCCATAAATTCCATCCATCTTCGTTACCTCAAGTTCAGGTCCTTCCGAGGGAAGATGTACTTTAGACTCTTGTGGTCAGTGAACACTTTATACTCAGCTTCATACAAGTAGTATCGCCATTTCTTTAGGGCGAACACAATAGCTGCCAGCTCCAGAGCATGCATAGGGTAGTTGACTTCATAAGGTCTCAACTTTCGAGAAGCATAAGCGATTACCTTCCAGTCTTGTATCAACATTGCTCCCAATTATTCTTTTGAGGCATCGGTATACAACACGTAAGGCTTATCTCCCTCTGGCAGACTCAATACCGGCGCTGTCATCAGTCTTCGCTTCAGCTCTTGAAATTTTTTCTCACATTTCTCATTCCACACAAATGGAACGTCCTTCCTCCGCAGTTGTAGCGTCGAGAACCCTTTGATGAACCTCCTATAGTAACCAGCTAAACCTAAGAAACTTCGAATCTTGGTGATGTTCTCCAGTTGCTTCCAGTCCAACACTGCTTCAACCTTTGCAGGGTCTACCTTGATTCCCTTCTTGGTCACCACATGACCAAGAAACGTGACACTGTCCAGCCAGAATTCACACTTGCTGAACTTGGCGTACAGCTTGTGCTCCCGCAGTTTCTCTAATACGAGCTTCAGATACTCTGCATGCTCCTCCGGACTCTTGGAGTAAATCAGAATGTCGTCGATAAAGATTACCATGAACTTATCCAAGTAGGGCCGGAACACCTAATGCATCAAGTCTATGAATACTGCTGGAGCATTGGTCACCTCGAACGGCATTACCACGAACTCATAATGCCCATATCTAGATTGAAGTCCGTCTTGGGAATATCCTCCTCTTTTAGCTACACCTGGTAGTACCCTTGCCTCAAGTCCAATTTAGAGTAGCAACTGGATCCTTGCAACTGGTCGAATAGCTCATCAATCAACGATAGGGGATACTTGTTCTTGATCGTTAGATTATTCAGGCCCAGATAGTTGATACATAGCCTCAGAGTCCCGTCCTTCTTCTTCACAAACAGCACAGGCACTCCCCAGGGCGACATGTTAGGCCGAATGTAGCCTTGCTTTACTAACTCCTCTAAATGTTCTTTCAGCTCTTTTAGCTCCGTCGGTGCCATTTGGTACGGCGTCCACGATACCGATTCAGCTCCCAGAACTAGGTCAATGGTGAATTCCACTTTTCGACTGGGAGGTAGAGAAGCAAGTTCCGCTGGGAACACATTGGGAAAGTCCTTCACCACCTCGGTGTCCTCTAGAGTACACTGGTCCTTCGACTTGTTTATCACCTAAGCCAGGTACCCTTGACATTCGTGCTTCAGTAATTTCTGGGCCTTAGCCCCGCTATCAAATACTTTAATTCCTTTACCTTTTTGCCATCAAATTCCAACAGATCACAACTCGGTCTAATGAATTGGACCGATTTATTCTTATAGTCTACCATAGCCCCATGCTTGGCTAACCAATCCATCCCCAATATCAAATCATAATATTCAATGTCCAATACTATCAAATCTCCCTCCAGGCTTTTTCTCCCCACATCAATTTTACAGTTTCGCACGTACTGGTCTGATTGCACCATTTTTCCCAAAAGTGTACTTACCACTAAAGTATATGGTAGCTCCACTCCATCCCAACCCAAATGACATGCACAAATCTTGTTTAAATAGGAATGAGTAGAGCCAAGATCTATCAATGTATTAACGAAATGTCCTTGGATAGTAAATATACCTTCCACCACTGCTGCATCGGTCCCAACCTCCTCTCTGTTAAGAGCGAACACCTTGGCTTTCACTTGCGATTTCGGTGCTCCACACCCAGATGCTCCCATGGTGTTGGTTCTATTAGGCCCCGAATTCTGAGCCGGATTTCCTTACCCGAATCGGTGCAACTTAGGGCAGGTGTTTCGCAAATAGTTCGGGTCACCGCAGTGAAAACACTTACGTTCACCTCATTTAGACCAACAGTTCTTCTCTGTATGATCCATTTTTCCACACTACCAACACGATAGAAGGTTCTGAGTAGGTCCGACTGGTGCTATCCGGGATTGCTTTCCCCGATTCTGCCACTGTTGGTTGGCGGGGCACTTGTTGGATTGTTGCCCTTAGAAGTGTCCTTGCGGCTGCTTTGACGTTTGGAAAGGCCTCACTGCAATCTTGCTGTGGTTCTCATTTTCAGTTCGGGTGGCTGCGTCTACGGCCCCCCGAATAGGTCGTCGGTGGAGAAGGTGCCAACACCCTCCTCAATTGCTCATAAATTCTCCTTCAAATATTGATTTGCATAAATTCAAAATTAATTGCCCATAAATTCTCTTTCAAATCTTCATTTGCATAATTGTCAAAACTTATGTCTATCACTGGGATTGAGAGTGGCTCATGGATCGGGACCTCATCATCACTGCTATCCTTTAAAGGGAAAACTGGCTGAGGAGCAAGCTGGGGAACAAGAAGGTCCTTTGGCTGAATAGGAATAGGAGGATGCCACTGCTACCCCTTCCTCATAGTTCTAAGAAGTCTAACCATCCTACAACATAAATAAGATGGGTTAGAAAAAGATTTAATCTAAAATGATTAGAACATATACTATCAATATTTTCCTAAACCTAGGCTCTGATACCACTTGTAACAACTTACTACCTAGGTATAACAGGGCCGGAGATGTTGCCCCGTCCAAAGGACAAGAGGTCTTTATAACGAGGTCACACAATCGAAATAATAGAATGAAAATAATACTTTAAACTTAAAACTTATTACAATCCAAGAATCCAAAACACAAATCCAAAATAAAATTGTTTACTCTCAACTTCCAAAGCATTACACAAGATAAATATCAGAAAATCTTCCAAGGCAGGCAACAACTAGCTACTCATCCGCATAGCAGGATCGACCTAAAATCATGATAAAAATGGTGATGAGACAAAAATCTCAGTAAGTCCGTGTGTGCTTTGAGTGTCCAGTGAAAGCAGTTCATGAATGCAAGGTGCAAAATCTTCATAAGAGAAATACAGGCAAGCAATAAACAATAGTCAAAATCAAGAGTGGTGTTTTGGCTTTTCCAACTGTACATGTTCAATAAAATCAACCACTCAAAAAGGTGATCATGGGTTATCACACGTTGCGCCCCATAACCATACAATGGTCAAAATGCCACACTTTGTGCAGACTGACAAAAAATAGATGATCGGCCTACCGGGAAAGATACTTCTCATTCTCTATACCCAAACAAAACCGGTTGTCCATTCCGGCAACACGCAGTCCACTTGACTAAAAATTGCTAGCTCAGACCGGCACGACCTACTAGACTGACATCTTATCTGGGAATGAGTCACCCCTCGGAGGTGGCCACCTACTTAGGGACTTGCCCTAACCCTTCAAAGACTAGTCCTAGTAGTCCACCCTTATTGAGTACTCAATGTAATATATATCCCACTTGGGAAAATGAATAAAACATAGTTCCACTTGAAAATGGCAATTAAGGATTTCCAAAGTTTGGGGCAAAACTGGTTTTAGAAAGAGTTTCAGAGTATGAGTAAATTTGCTTATTGATTTTCAAATAATTTGTTTGACTGAAATGAGAAAGGAGACAATCCTCAATTGCCTTTACAGAAATGAGTGACCACGCACTCCACAATTGGCTTGCCATTGAACCATTTTGCATCAATCAAGTTTTATGTAGGAGCTTACCTAATCCTTAGCTTGAGATAAAATAAAGGTCTTCAACAGTTGACCTAACCCCACCCAGGGGAAATATAAGCCATAATTAAACTCAAGCTAAAATTCACTTTCACAAATAATTCTAGCTCAACTTACTGCAACCATGATCCTAGTGTCCGAAGCTTTAAGGCCAGATAGTAAATAAAAGGATTTATCAGCTAAATATAGTTTGATATTAAAATAATTAGGGTTTTAGGAAATAGGTACAAATGAGTTGAAGGTTTAAACCTTGCTAAAAATAAATTAGAGTTTATTTGATGAAGGGTCCAAAGTGGTATTATGTAAAATAATAATCTATTAATAATTATTTTTTAGAAAATAATTGGCAACTAAAATTAGTTGTAATAAAATTTTAATGGGTTTTGATTGAAAGATAATAAATAAATTTTAATAGTATTTATGAATATTAGACTTACAAAATTAATATTTTAATTATTATGATTATTTATATATAAGGCTTTATTTGATATTAGTATTTTATATAAAATCTATATATTTTATTTTTTTAATATAATCTATTATTTATTTGACTAAAATATCCTTATTTTATATATAATAGTCCAAATCTACCTTCCCTAGGGTTTTCAATATTTACTAGAAGAAATTATTGCATTAATCATTTTATTGATAAAATAAAATTAGCTTAGGGGCAACTAGGTTGTGAAACCCCAGTTGAACCCAACCTTAGAGTGAGGGGGTTGGGATGCATATCATAATTTATTGCGTGCATAAATATATATATTTTTTTTATATGATTTTATGTGCTTTGGATTTGTGGTTTGTGGCCTAGATGGCTTATTTGTGCTTGTTGAGTAAGAAGGGCAAAATGGTAATTTTTGTTTGAGGTAAAAATAGGGAGATAGCTGGAGGATTAATTAGGAAAAATATTTGGATGAGAAAATAAGAATAAGAGTTGTGGTGGTTTAGTGGTTAGAGCTTTGGAATTAATTCTTGAGGTCTTGGGTTCAAATTCCATCATTGGAGTTTTACAATGATTAAATTTTATTTTGTGTAGGAAAGCTATATTTTGGCCTTGCATGACTTAGTGAAGAGTAGGAGTGTTGTCCTAGTCCTACTCTTGTGTACTACAAAAATTTCTAAGGAAATTCATACCCTTCTTGATCCTTAGTTTTTCTTATTTCTCAATTCATTAGGTTCAATTCTATTTCAGAAAGTTCCAGCAAAGTGCTGTGGCTTTCAAGGTTAAAAAATGTCTACGTGTAAGACATCTTGTGGGCCAAAAGTGGGAAGGGGTTGTGGAAGGTTCCCAAGAGAATTAATCTTCATGGTTGAACCTTCAAACTCCAACCTAAATGTATTCATCTTGTTCATGTTGTAAACTGGAATTTTTTTGTCCAGCTTCTTGTTCAGTCCAAGTGTCAAAATTTTCAGCCATCATTCCCTCCCAAATGCTGCCAGAAATATAGCCCCCTTGACCAGCTTGAAGTCTCAAATTATAAGGTCAAAACCGAACTACACAAATGCTGTGCAAACTAGAAAATTTTATGGACACTTTCGCAGCTTTGGTGAACCTAAACCAAGCTGTTTCTTCCAGTTTTTCACCCAGCATCTTAACCTCATTTTTCCTCCATGAAGAAGGCTGGAAACCAGCCTTGAAGGACCTCTAAATACCCCTTCAAATATTCTGCAAACTGACTAGAATATGGCAGCAAAATCTACCTAGAAAAATTCCAGCAACTTGCGAAATCTGCCCAGAAATTTTTCCAGCTTTGTTCCTTCTTCAATCTTGTCCGAAACCTCCACCATTTTTCTATACAAACTTCCCTTGAATGGCCATGAACTGAGCTCCATCATCTTCTCCAGCATTCTGCTCGAAACAAGTCTCATGGCTGCTCCTAAAATATCTCCACCAATCCCTCCAATCAAGCCATTGATTGGAGACCAAAATTCCAGCAATCCTATTTAGTAAACTACTATAATTCATCTCCCAAACAACCAGAAATCCCTCCACCATTGTACTCCACATTTTTGGCCACCATTAAGCTCCTTCAACCATCGTTCATCTCAGCAAAACATACAGACAAACAGCCGGCCATTGGAGTTTCCAAAAGCTCTCCTCCATTAAAGATCTCCTTACCATATTTTGTTTCCAAAATTGATTTTCTAAAATATACTTTTAGGATTTCAAACAACCAGCTTTTCTTTTCCTCTCAAATAAGAAAATTCAACTTCCTAAACCCTCCAAATCAATTCAGCCACCCTAATCCATCAGAATTTCGGCAAGCTTCAACTAAAACTCTCTCCATTCTCTCAAAACCAAGAATACCAAGAACACCTACTAAACATCCTCATGCCTAAGATCACTCCAAACTTCTCCAATCTCCTCCAAAAACTCCAGATCATACCTACTCAAACCCTTGAAACAATTTCTGCAATTTTTAACATCAAATACCAAAATCCAACTCTCTCTTTTGGATCGAAAAACTAGTATTTTTGTGAAGGCTTAAGAACACCTTCAAGGTAAGCATGATCAATCACCCCACCTTCTCTCATCTTCAGCTTCTAATGAATATATATATATATATATATATATATATATAAACATACTAATGGACTCTCTTTTCCACTTTTCTCTTTCTCGCTCTCTCTCTCTTGGCCAAATGCTCTCTCTCTCTCTTAGTCGAATGGTAACTTCAACCATGGCCATATTTTCTTCACCTCTCTTGGACGGATCAAGCCCCTAAGAGTTAGGATCCATTCGAAACAACTCCAAAGTAGTCATCAATCAAGTAAGCCTCTTCAACCCTCTCTTTAAATTTTAGATTCATGTCTCTAGGATGATATTGGAATGAGATGGATTATGATTAGGATTTAAGCATGTGTTGTTATGAAGGAGTTGAGATTTGAGCATGAATAAATGTGTGTATATGATGGAGTTGGGATTGATGCATGAGTTGATTGTCTTGGTTGATTGTATGTCATTTTTAGGGTTTTGTTGCATGCTCTCTATGTCGTGAGTGGTAAATGTGATCAAGCATATTAGAGATTACATCACCTTTGGTGGATAGGGATTATGTTCATGTATTTTTGTTAAAGCCACGATTATGTTAATGATAGTAGAGTTTGGATCATGTCTTAGTAAATTTAGATCTATGCCTTCATTCATGATTTGGATGATTTGATGAATTTGAGTGGAGTGTATGTTCATGATTGTGGTTAACAATAGAAATATGATCATGGCCTATGTAACAACCCACTACCTAGGCAAAACAAGGCCAGGGATGTTGCCCCGTCCAAAGGACAAGGGGTCTTTATAACGAGGTCACACAATCGAAATAATAGAATGAAAATAATACTTTAATATTAAAACTTATTACAGTCCAAGAATCCAAAACACAAATCCAAATTAAAATTGTTTACTCTCAACTTCCAAAGCATTACACAAGATAAATATCAGAAAATCTTCCAAGGCAGGCAACAACTAGCTACTCATCCCCATAGCAGGATCGACCTAAAATTATGATAAAAATGGTGATGAGATAAAAATCTCAGTAAGTCCGTGTGTGCTTTGAGTGTCCAGTGAAAACAGTTCGTGAATGCAAGGTGTAAAATCTTCATAAGAGAAATACTGGCAAGCAATAAACAATAGTCAAAATCAAGAGTGGTGTTTTGGCTTTTCCAACTGTACATGTTCAATAAAATCAACCACTCAAAAAGGTGATCATGGGTTACCACACGTTGGGCCCCATAACCATACAATGGTCAAAATGCCACACTTTATGCAAACTGACAAAGAATAAGTGATCGGCCTACCGGGGAAGATACTCCTCATTCTCTATACCCAAAAAAAATCAGTTGTCCATTCCGGCAACACGCAGTCCACTTGACTAAAAACTGCTAGCTCAGACCGGCACGACCTACAGGACTGACATCTTATTTGGGAAGGACTCACCCCTTGGAGGGGGCCACCTACTTAGGGACTTACCCTAACCCTTCAAAGACTAGTCCTAGCAGTCCACCCTTATTAACTACTCAATGTAATATATATCCCACTTGGAAAAATGAATAAAACATAGTTCCACTTGAAAATGGCAATTAAGGATTTTCAAAGTTTGGGGCAAAAATGGTTTTAGAAAGAGTTTTAGAGTATAAGTAAATCTGCTTATTGATTTTCAAGTAATTTGTTTGATTGAAATGAGAAAGGAGACAATCCTCAGTTACCTTTTTAGAAATGAGTGACCACGCACTCCACAATTGGCTTGCTATAGAACCATTTTACATCAATCAGGTTTTATGCAGGAGCTTACCTAATCCTTGGATAAAATAAAGGTCTTCAACAACTGACCTAACCCCACCTGGGGTAAATATATGCCATAATTAAACTTAAGCCAAAATTCACTTTCACAAATAATTCTTGCTCAACTTACTGCAACCATGATCCTAGTGTCCCAAGCTTTGATGCTAGATAATAAATAAAAGGGTTTATAAGCTAAGTCTAGTTTGATATTAAAATAATTAGGGTTTTGGGAAATAAGTACTAATAAGTTGAAGGTTTAAACCTTGCTAAAAATAAATTAGAGTTTATTTGATGAAGGGTCTAAGGTGGTATTATCTAAAATAATAATCTATTAATAATTATAAGTTAGAAAATAATTGGCAACTAAAATTAGTTGTAAGAAAAATTTAATGGGTTTTGATTGAAAGATAATAAATAAATTTTAATAGTATTTATGAATATAGGACTTACAAAATTAATATTTTACTTATTATGATTATTTATATATAAGGCTTTATTTGATATTATTATTTTATATAATATCTATATATTTTATTTCTTTAATAAAAGCTATCATTTATTTGACTAAAATATCCTAATTTATATATAATAGTCCAAATCTACCTTCCCTAGGGTTTTCGAAATTTACTAGAAGAAATTATAGCATTAATCATTTTATTGATGAAATAAAATTAGTTTAGGGACAACTAGGTCATGATCATATTTCTATTGCTAACCACAATCATGAACATACACTCCACTCTAATTCATTAAATCATCCAAATCATGAATGAAGGCATAGATCTAAATTTACCAAGACATGATCCAAACTCTAAACATAATCGTGGCTTTAACAAAAATACATGAACATAAACCCTATTCACCAAAGGTGATATAATCTCTAACATGCTTGATCACATATACCGCTCACGACATGGAGAGCATGCAACAAAACCCTAAAATGCCATACAATCAACCAAGACAATCAACTCATGCATCAATCCCATCTCCATCATATACACACATTTATTCATGCTCAAATCTCAACTCCTTCACAACAACACATGCTTAAATCCTAATCATAATCCATCTCCTTCCAATATCATTCTAGAGACATGAATCTAGAATTTAAAGAGAGGGTTGAAGAGGCTTACTTGATTGATGACTACCTTGGAGTAGTTTCAAATGGATCCTAACTCTTAGGGACTTGATCCGTCCAAGAGAGATGAAGAAAATATGGCCATGGTTGAAGTCACCATTCGGCCAAGAGAGAGAGAGCATTCGAAGAGAGAGAGAGAGAGAGAGAGAGATAAGAGGAAAAGAGAGTCCATTAGTATGTTTATATATACATATATTCATTAGAAGTTGAAGATGAGAGAAGGTGGGGTGATTGATCATGCTTACCTTGAAGGTGTTCTTGAGCATTCACAAAAATACTAGTTTTTTGATCCAAAAGAGAGAGTTGGATTTTTGTATTTGATGTTAAAAATTGCAAAACTGGTTTCAAGTGGTTGAGTAGGTATAATCTGGAGTTTTTGGAGGAGATTGGAGAAGTTTGGAGTGATCTTAGCCGTGAGGATGTTTAGTAGGTGTTCTTGGTTTTGAGAGAATGGAGAGTGTTTTAGTTGAAGCTGGCCGAAATTCTGATGGATTAGGGTAGCTGAATTGATTTGGAGGGTTTAGGAAGTTGAATTTTCTGATTTGAGAGGAAAAGGAAAGCTGGTTGTTTGAAATCCTAAAATAATATTTTAGGGAATCAATTTTGGAAGCAAAATATGGTAAGAAGATTTTTAATGGAGGAGAGCTTTCGGAAGCTCCAATGGCTGGCTGTTTGTCTGTGAGTTTTGCTAAGACGAACGATGGTTGAAGGAGCTTAATAGTGGCTGAAAATGTGGAGTACAATGGTGGAGGGATTTCTGGTTGTTTGGGAGATGAATTATGGTAGTTTACTAAATAGGATTGTTGGAATTTTGGTCTCCAATCAATGGCTTGATTGAAGGGATTGATGCAAATATTTTAGGACCAACCATGGGACTAGTTTCGAGCAGAATGCTGGAGAAGATGATGGAGCTCAGTTCATGGCTGTTCAAGGGAAGTTTGTACAGAAAAATGGCGGAGGTTTCGGACAAGATTGAAGAAGGAACAAAGCTGGAAAAATTCCTGGGCAGATTTTGCAAGTTGTTGGAATTTTTTTGGCCATATTTTACCGCCATTTTCCAGTCAGTTTGCAGAAGATTTTGAAGGGGTATTCAGAGGTCTTTCAAGGCTAGTTTCCAGCCTTCTTCATTGAGGAAAAATGAGGTTAAGATGCTGGGTGAAAAACTGGAAGAAACAGCTTGGTTTACGTTCACCAAAGCGGCGAAAGTGTCCATAAAATTTTCTGGTTTGCACAGCATTTGTGCAGTTCGGTTTTAGCCCTATAATTTGAGACTTCAAGCTGGTCAAGGGGGCTATTTTTTTGGCAGCATTTGGGAGGGAATGATGGCTGAAAATTTCAGCACTTGGACTAAACAAGAAGCTGGAAAAAAAATTTCCAGTTTACAACATGAACAAGTTGAATACACATAGGTTGGAGTTTGAAGGTTCAACTATGGAGATTAATTCTCTAGGGAACCTTTCACAACCCCTCCCCACTTTCGGCCCACAAGATGTCTTACACGTAGACATTTTTGAACCTTGAAAGCCACAACACTTTGCTAGAACTTTCTGAAATAGAATTGAAAATGAATTGAGAAATAAGAAAAACTAAGGATCAAGAAAGGTATGAATTCCCTTAGAAATTTTTGTAGGGCACAAGAGTAGGACTAGGACATTCCTATCATGTCTCCCCTAGGACAACACTCCTACTCTTCACTAAGTCATGCAAGGCCAAAATATAGCCTTCCTCCACAAAATAAAATTTAATCATGCTAAAACTCCAATGATGGAATTTGAACCCACAACCTCAAGAATTAATTCCAAAGCTTTAACCACTAAACCACCACAACTCTTGTTCTTATTTTCTCATCCAAATATTTTTCCTATTTAATCCTCCAGCTATCTCCCTATTTTTATCTCAAGCAAAAAATACCATTTTGCCCTTCTTACTCAACAAGCACAAATAAGCCATCTAGGCTACAAACCACAAATCCAAAGCACATAAAATCATATAAAAAGATATATTTATGCATGCAATAAATTATGATATACATCCCAACCCCCTCACTCTAAGGATGGGTTCAATTGAGGTTTCACATACACAATATCCCCAAAATTTTCTTTTTTCTTTTTAAACATTTCTCAAACCCATGGTCAAATTCAAGTACACATAGCAACAAGATAATTCATTTTTTCATAACCAATTCGAGCACCATTATTTGTACATGAATGCACTGACAGAAACAATTTGAGCCCTCTTATCCACAAACGTCCGAACAGTAATATTTGGCCTATCTGTTATGTTCTCCTCCCCTTCTTCGCCAATAGCTGATGGAGCACTTAGTTTAATACGAGCATTTTTTAACGAACGAGCATAATCATGCAATTCCAAAGGAGTGATTTCCTTGTTTAGGTTATTCTCCTTAAAAAAATATATATTATGAGTGTTCATAATTGATAGTGTGTTATGCAAAACAGTTTACATGGAAATCAATTCCTACCAGCCTCTTTTTTATCAAAGAAAATGAAATCGAGCCACTTGTATGCTTTGAAGGACCAAGTCCATCTCGATCCATATTCTTGTTTGATTTGTTTTTTGCCGAGATTTTTTTAAATTCTTCTGATTCCCAATACTATGTATACTTGTTATAAACTTCCTCTGACATCCATAGTGGTCTCCCTATTGTTCATGCCTCATACAGTGTGTCAGTCAGTCTCATTTTCCCTTTTTTTTCAAATGTCAACTTCACATAAGGCTCCATTTTAGGATCCCAAGTACAATATTTCTGCATTTCATTAATGTAAGTCACTAAAATATACTCATAACAATTTTGCCATAAATATATTTAACTCATTAAGTAATACCTTAAACTCCTCAAACCACAAATCCCTCACATTCTGTGGCACTTGTTTCCAAGTTGGATATGCATCTTCAAACTTACATTTGAAAGAAATAGCTAATTTCCGCACCACTTTATCACTATCAATGCAATCAAATCTGTAATTGTCAAAACAAATATGATAAGCATATAGTAAGCTTTTATGTGAGAAATTATACAATAAATATGTGAAATTATAAATATTTAATTATATAATAATAAATTCTCCGTATTAATCTAAATAAAATATTCTCACTCTTTCCAAGGTGGAGAAACATTGACATGTAACTTTTGATTTGGTCGAGACTCCGACTGTTCCTGTTGCTCAGATCCCACAGAGGGTGCAATTGTGTCTAGAATGGAGCTCGAATCATGATTTATGGAAGGTGATGATGCATCATTATCTACAACATCAGGAGGTTGTAGTGGAGGCGCAGATTGGAGACATTCTACTCTTCTCTTCCTTCTTCCTGTCATTCCTACCTAATGACAACAATAAAGTCCGTGATTGTTAAAGTTGTCCCCCCATATGGCTGAATATTTTATTCACTTTCCCTTTCTACAATGCCATTTCAGGAAACTAAACTGTTTTTTAGCCATGTCATTAGTGCTAATTTTTGTTGAATGGTTAGTAGTTAAAGAATATTATAAACATATAACCCTTCCAATTTTTGTATACAAAAGATTGAGGTACATCCCAGTGCAGCCTTATGCCTTATATTTGGAATCTTCACTGTATTTTTGAGTTGACCATACAGTAATGCAAAAAAATAGGTTTTATGAGATCAAATCAAATCAAATGTCTAGGTAATCACACAAGGTTGAATCCTTCACAAAAACATGGAATACAATAAATGACAAGATCAATGTAGCTCGGTTGAGAAAGAGGGAGTCAGAAGAGGACAAGAAGGCTACCACTGCATTAGGTTCTAGAATTAATGACCATTTTGTATAGTTTATTTAGTGACCATACTGCAGCAAAATCAAAATTCAATGCAGAATTCAGTGCAAAAAATCTGAATTCAGTGCAGAAAATCAGAATTCAATGCAAAATTCAGTGCAGCAAAATTAAAATTCGGTGCAGAATCCAGTGTAGAATTAAAAATTAAAAATCCAGATTCAGTGAAGAATTAAAATTTTAGTGCAGCAAAATCAGATTTAGTGCAGAGAAGTTTTGTTAAAGACTAATTTTGTTTATAGTTAAGAAAAATCAGATTTCAGTGCAGTAAATTTATAGTTAAGCTTCCAGATAATCAAGGATGCCAAGAAGTGCTGTTAAAGACTTATTTTGTTTTTGCTTGTTTGGTTGTTCTTGAAATAGTTTTATTACTTAGGCTTTGGGAAGAGTTGACAATTCTAATGTCATTCAGTCTAAGGATACGCATAAGAGTCCAATTGCTAGAAATGTAAACACTTAATATCAATATTTGGACAAAAAGAACTATCTTCATGAAGGTAAGAATGAATTAACTAAAAAAAAGTTTTGGGGTTTTATTGGTTGAGGAGATTTTTGTCCAACAAGAAACTACATTTCTCAGTGGAAGGAGAATAGTTGTATGATACTCCCTCTATATCATAATGCATGTCATCTATGGTTTGGCACATGAAGTAAGAAAGCTATTAAATATCCTCAGTTATAAGAGTAAAAGACATCTGAAAGACACATAGGATCAAGTCAAACCAAGCTGTTTAAATCAAGCCTAGGTATAACCTGTTCAAATCAAACCAAGCTATACAATGACACATGAAAGACTC
This sequence comes from Voacanga thouarsii, assembly GCA_026120185.1. Lineage (NCBI taxonomy): Eukaryota > Viridiplantae > Streptophyta > Magnoliopsida > Gentianales > Apocynaceae > Voacanga > Voacanga thouarsii. The sequence continues at coordinate 1,525,618 of JANUWF010003373.1, read as the reverse complement.
TATGGTTACCAAATTCAACATATATTTCCTCCAACATAAAATGCTTTTGATCAAAGCTAAGTTAATGAAGATGGGAGGACAGCTTTAACAATCATGGAATCATAAATCATTTCCAGCATTTCCATTCATCCAGATTAAGTTAAATTTGTCCTAAAATGTTCCTATGACACTCATCTATAAAGTTCACTGTATTAGGTTCCAGAATTAATGGCCATTTTGTACAGTTTATTCAGTGACCAGACTGTAGCAAAATTAGAATTCAGTGCAAAATTAAGTGTAGCAAAATCAAAATTCGGTGCAGAATTTAGTGCAAAATGCAATGAGCAAAATCAGATTCGGTGCAGAATTAAAAATTCAAAATTCAGATTCAATGCAAAATTAAAATTTCGATGCAGCAAAATCAGATTTAGTGCAAATAAGTGTTGTTAAAGACTGATTTTGTTTCTGGTTAAGCCAAATCAGATTTCAGTGCAATAAATTTATAGTTAAGCTTCCAGATAATCAAGGACGCCAAGAAGTGCTGCTAAAGACTGATGTTGTTTTGATTGTTTGGTTGTTCTTGAAATCATTTTATTACTTAGGCTTTGGGAAGAGTTGACAATTCTAATGTCTTTCAGTTTAAGGATAGACATAAGAGTCCAATTGCTTGAACTGCAAACACTTACTGTCAATATTTAGATAAAAAGAACCATCTTCGTGAAGGTAAGAATGAATTAACTAAAACAAAGTTTTGGGGTTTTATTCGTTGAGGAGATTTTTGTCCAACAAGAAACTACATTTCTCAGTGGAAGGAGAATAGTTGTATGATACTCCCTCTATATCATAATGGATGTCATCTATGGGTTTGGCACATGAAGTAAGAAAGCTATTAAATATCCTCAGTTATAAGAGTAAAAGACATATGAAAGACACATGGGATCAAGTCAAACCAAGCTGTTCAAATCAAGCCTAGGTATAACCTGTTCAAATCAATCCAAGCTATACAATGACACATGAAAGACTCTATGGTTACCAAATTTAACATATATTTCCTCCAACATAAAATGCTTTTGATCAAACCTAGGTTAATGAAGATGGGAGGACAGCTTTAACAATCATGGAATCATAAATCATTTCCAGCATTTCCATTCATCCAGATCAAGTTAAATTTGTCCTAAAATGTTCCTATGACACTCATCTATAAAGTTCACTGCATTAGGTTCCAGTATTAATGGCCATTTTGTACAGTTTATTCAGTGACCAAACTGTAGCAAAATCAGAATTCAGTGCAAAATTTAGTGTAGCAAAATCAAAATTCGGTGCAGAATTTAGTGCAAAATGCACTGAGCAAAATCAGATTCGGTGCAGAATTAAAAATTCAAAATTCAGATTCAATGCAAAATTAAAATTTCGGTGCAGCAAAATCAGATTTAGTGCAAATAAGTGTTGTTAAAGACTGATTTTGTTTCTGGTTAAGCCAAATCAGATTTCTGTGCAATAAATTTATAGTTAAGCTTCCAGATAATCAAGGACGCCAAGAAGTGCTGCTAAAGACTGATGTTGTTTTGATTGTTTGGTTGTTCTTGAAATCATTTTATTACTTAGGCTTTGGGAAGAGTTGACAATTCTAATGTCTTTCAATTTAAGGATACAAATAAGAGTCCAATTGCTTAAACTGCAAACACTTACTGTCAATATTTAGACAAAAAGAACCATCTTCATGAAGGTAAGAATGAATTAACTAAAACAAAGTTTTGGGATTTCATTAGTTGAAGAGATTTTTGTGCAATAAGAAACTACATTTCTTAGTGGAAGGAGAATAGTTGTGTGATACTCCCTGTATATCATAATGCATGTCATCTATGGTTTTGGCACATGAAGTAAGAAAGCTATTAAATAGCCTTAGTTATAAGGGAAAAAGACACATGGGATCAAGTCAAACCAACCTGTTCAAATCAAACCTGGGTATATCCTGTCCAAATCAATCCAAGTTGTACAATGACACATGAAAGACTTTATGGTTACCAGATTCAGCATATATTTCCTCCAACATAAAATGCTTTTGTTCAAGCCTAAGTTAATAAAGATGGGGGGATAGCTTTAACAAACGTGGAATCATAAATCATTTCTAGCATTTCCACTCATCCAGATCAAGTCAAATTTATCCTAAAATGTTCCTATGACACTTATCTATGAAGTCCACTGCATTAGGGTCCAAAATTAACGGCCATTTTGTATAGTTTATTCAGTGACCAGACTGCAGCAAAATCTGAATTCAGTGCAAAATTCAGTGTAACAAAATCAGATTCAGTACATAATTAAAATTAAAAATTCAGATTCAGTGTAGCAATATCAGATTTAGTGCAGAGGATGTAAAATTAACCTGAACTGGAGGAGCCATAAGATTCAGTGCTGATTTAAAATTACAAATTAAAAAAAGAATAAAACATTTCTCTTCATACTTCAATACCAAGTGATCATGCAGCTAAGAAAAATCAAGAGATGTATTTGTTCCAATTCAGCACAATTGTTCTAAAGATTCACCTTCCACACCACAAAACACATATATCACGTGAATCACCAAGCATTAGTTCAAATGATCCTGTTGGATTGTATGCCCTCTTAGACTAGGTTTCTGATGTAAAATCAAATTATTTAATAAAAAATATTATTTTCAGAAATTATTTGTGAATTTACTTTTTGTTTATGCACGATTTTCGTCTGGAACAGACCCATTGTGTTTAAATAAGTGATCCATGTGAATGGTGGTCTTTCACAGAAAGGTATGGATCACGGGTTATTTAACACATAAACATTTGTTCTTAACCTATTGATGAGACTGGGAACCTCATCATGTTTAAGTTATTATGTTATGAATAACAAATGGGGAATAGCTTACCTTTAGCCAGTGGGTAGTCCACTCACTTCATGACATAAGCGTATTTCGAATACGTAGAACAGGACCTGTAGTAGTGGTTTCTCAAAGTACTACATGGTAGAAACCTAGACTACTACCGCTACAGCGTGGACTAGTACTCCACGACATGAGTATGAGTTGGTGGTCTAGCGAAGCTGGAAGCATATACTTTGATTTGCTGTAGTTGAGGTTCTATCATAGGGCCAATATACTTGCATGTTGGGTATGTGTGACTAGTTAGTTAAGATAGACTTATACAAGATACTTTCTGCACTATATCGCCCCTTGTGGTTGTCCGAATGGTCTAAATTATCCAGGGCCCTGGGAAACAAGACTTGGATGTTTGCTTTAGGGTAGCTCCCTTGGAAAGCGGAAACACTCCAGAAGTCGTGGATCATTGGACTAGAAGCCTAAGGATGGTAGATGTCATTTAGAGGGGTGTTAGTACACTTCTTCCTCTCTAAATGTACGACGATGTGTAGAGGGGTATTTTAGTCATTTCACCTGTAGGTCGGAGACTTTGCTAAAGCAGCATTGTCCTTGGGGTCAATATTTCCTTATGGTGATATTAGGAAATATTTAAAATGCAAAATACAACTATTTATATAGCAGGGGTATTTTGGTCATTTTAGCAGGCAAGGCGATGTGTCTTTTTGGTCCTCGGGATAGCCCGTAAGTCCTAACTATTTTTGGGTTGAGGAATTGGTCTCGGTTGAAGAGGATTTTATTTTATTTTGTTTTATTTTATTTTATTCGGAAGTCTAATTTATTATTGGATCGGAATAAAATAAATAAATAAATAAATAAAATAGGAGTTGAGAGAAATTAATTATCTAGTTTATTTGGTTAATTAATTATTCAGGGCCTAGGTCCAGTATGAATAATTAAGAAATTAACCTGGGCTTAAACTAGGAGAAATAATTAATGTTTAATTATTTATTGGGTAATTTGTATAGGCCTAAGAAATAAATAATTAAAGATTAATTATTATGGTTCATTTGGGCTCATTAATTATTTATTGGGTTACTTATGTAAGCCTAGAAAATAAATAATTAATATTTATTATTTTGAGCCTTTTGGGTCCAAGAAAAATAATAAATATTTATCTGGCCCATTAGCTTGGACCTTAGGGTTTTTTCCAGATACGGTTAAGAGGAGTTTAAGGTTAGGCCAAACTGTTTCTCAGGATAACATCCGGGTATTTTGAAATCCCGGGGAGATGTTTATCAGAGATTGAGAGACCTAGTTTAGGCTAAAATATAAACAACTCTTTGAAAAGAAAAAACCCTAATTTTTCCTTTCCCAAGCCACACACTCACGTGGGTCTCTCTCTCTCAAGGTCTCTCTCCTTCTTCTTGTTTTTCTCTTGTTCTTTGCTAATCAATAGCGAAAGAACTAAGGAGTTTTGAGATCGTTCCTCTTCACCATAGTGTTCACAAACTAGCGGTTAGGCTGAGGAATATCCCGAGAGCTGGAGAGCTAAGCGTTAATGCAAACAAGGCGGAGTAGAAGGCTAGCGGTTGTTCAACTGGAAGCTCCTTCAAGTGGACAAAGCGAGGCGATTCCAGTCGTTCAATCCGCTCTTACTCAACCTAGAAGGGTTAAGGAGCGCAAAGGTATGATCTTCACGCTTCCGCATGGCCTTTATGGCTCGCGTTTAATTTTTTTTTCCTCTGTTTTTTTTTTCCCGTCCATGGCTCCCCTGTTTCTGTGTTTTCCATCAAAGTGGTATCAGAGCCATTGGTTTTGATCAATATAGGGAGCATGGTAGTTAATAAAATGGAGAAGATGATTATACCTGTGATCCTTCGCTGTTTTGGTATGGGATAGGTGGATTTGTAAGCTTCACAGTGGAAGCATAGGATCTCTGTAAATTTTTTGGCTTTGGTGTTTTAATCGTGTAAACCCAATTTTAATGGGTATAGGCGGTTGTGTTTATGTTGTGGATGAGTTTTTATGAGTAAAAATGTCCAAAGAAGCCAAAGAAGACAGAGAAAAATCGAAGGTAAAATCTTCTGTGAAAAAAATTCGCGCGGGTGAAAAACAAAGAACAAGAAAACTGTTCATAAGCCGCCGCGTCCAAGCCGAGCCGCTGCTGTTGGTGAGAGAAGCCGGTCGTCGATGAGCCGCGGAAGCCGAGCCACTTCCTTTGATTTGAGCCGAATTCAATTGCAAAATTTGCAATTGAATTTCATTTAGCTTTCGGGTTCGCGCGCGGTCGAGGAGATCCAACCGGGGCAGCTCGCGGGCTGAATCGCGGGTCGGCAGCAGAGGAGAACCGGGCGCGGGTTGCGAGCGCGGCGAAGTCCACGGGTCGTGGCTGGCGTGCGATCTGGTGCGGCGCGGTGCATTGCGGCTGCGGTGGACCGCAGGCCATTCTGGCGCGGATCCTGTGCGGCCGGTGCAGTGGACCGCCAGCCAATTTTGGCAATTTTTTTTATTTTTTTCCTTTTTCGTTTTGGGTCCCATACTAGGTGAAGTTAATATTTTTGCAATATTTATATTCTTGGAATATATTTGCATGAAAAATATTAGTAAGGGATTTTAGGATTAAACAAGATCATTAATTAATTAATTAATGTGTTTAATTCTATTATTTGGGCACTTAGGTTTAAAAAATAGAAAAGCATGAAAACGTTTATTGTTTTCTAGCATGCTATTTTTTTTATGTACCTATGTGTGCTTTTTCTCAAAGACCAAAGTCTTTGGGAACCTTTTGTTTTGGCAAGAAAAAATATTTTTCTTTAAAAACTAAATGGTTATTTTAATTGGTACAAAAATTAATCCTTAAATATTTTCTCAAAGGATTTAATCCTTGACATAGAAAATATATTGGATTTAGATATTTTTGTAAATTAAAATGGAGAGCCATTTTGTTTTGTTTTGGACTAGAAAAATGATTTTGTCAAATAAACTTGAGACCAAAGTCTCTAGAAAGTTTTAATTGGAAAATTTTTGAAATCATTAAGTTTTAACTTATATAAAATTAGTCCATGGAGGAAATCTCTCAAAGGATATAAGCCTTGACATAGAGATTTTATTGGACTTAGATATTTTATTTTTGAGTTAAGAAAAACTTAATGGAAATTTCAAAAGGATATTTTCCAGAAAACCTTTATTTTAAAAGACTAAGTGGGAGAGGGGTTCCAACGGCCCCACGGCTTCCATCACGGTCCTCATTAGAGATCGTGGATCCCCTCGCGTCACCCTGGGAGTGAACCCGTATAGGATGGGGATACCACAAGGATCTAGATCTAATGGAAGGATGTAATTAATAACCCGGGACACGTACTATGATCGGCCAGCCCACGTTGGAGGTTATAGTGCGAGGTATGTCCATAGGAAATGAGAGGAAACGGCCATCCCACGATGGAGTTATTCTCTAGACCATTACCTAGAAGGGAAATTAATTTGTGGTGGTTAATACACTTAGCTTAGGAAGCTGTTAATCTTCCCAAGAAGCTATGTCAGTTTTCCTAAGAGCTAAATTATTTTCAGTGCACAAATTTCATTTTGTTTTCACAAACTAATTTCTTTCTTTTATTTTCGATTTTCAGAAATGGTGGGAGGTTCTTTTAGTCCATTGGCCGTTATTCTCAGGGAGAATAAGTTAACGGGTCCAAACTATGTGGACTGGAAAAGGAACCTGGACATAATACTCACAGCCGAGGAGTATAAGTATGTCCTTTACGAAACCTCGCCTCGTTATCGGGGAAGGTTCCACCGTCGAAGAGCGAGAGGCTGAAAAGGCATGGAAGAAAGGCGACGAAATGGCACGTTGCTATATGTTAGCTTCCATGTCTAATGTGCTCCGAGTCAAAACACGAGCACATGGCTTACGCATATGACATAAGTCGATCGTTGGCAACTATGTTCGCGGACAAGAGCCGGCCCGCAAGGCGAGGAGGCTCTTCGAACAATTGTAAACACTAAGATGGCTGAGGGAGCATCGGTCCGAGAGCATATGCTCAAGATGATTGCTGCTTTCGAGGAGGCGAGAAATCTTAGGGGCTGTCATTGACCCCGAGAGCCAAGTGGACATGGTTCTCGAATCTCTACTGGAGCTCTTTCACTCGGTTCAAGTTAAACTATAACATGAACAAGTTGAACATGAGTTTGATCGAACTGATGAAGGAGCTCCGGATGGCGGAGAAGGTCATGAAGCCGCGAGTCTAAGGCCATGATTGCTAAGGCCTCTTCTTCAAGAAGCTGGGCCTAAGCCCGGAAAGTTCAAGAGGAAGAAGGGGAATGCGACGACTCGACCCAAGAACCAGCCCAAGGACAAACCAAAGGGCAAGTGCTTCAAGTGTGGAAAGAAGGGACAACTGGAAAAAGAGTGTCCAGATCTTCGAGGCCAAGAAAAACCCCACGGGTAATGTTTACTATCTAGAGTCCATATCAATGGTAGGATCAACTTCCACTTGGATTGTTGATTCGGGAGCCAGCGATCATATACGTAACTCCTTGCGGGGGTTTAGGAAGATAAGAAGACTCAAGAAGGGCGAACATGGGCTTCGAGTGGGTAATGGAGCACAAGTCCGGGCCCTTGCGGTGGGAGAAGCTGGATCTTATTTTTTATTGTAATAAGATAGTGGTTTTAAAAGACATTTTATATGTACCTGGTTTTCGTCGAATTTGATTTCGGTTGCAAAACTTATTAATCAAGGATATTACGTATCTTTCCATTACGGTATTTCTATCGGTAGAGATGGAGAAATTTTATGTCTTGGGCACATGTATGGAAATTTGTTCTTTTTAAACCCTATTAACAACCAATCAAATAACGCTCGATCTGAACCTTTAACTAAGAAGAGAAAGACCAATATCAATGATTCATACCTTTGGCACTTGAGGTTGGGTCATATTAACTCAACCGAGATTCGGAGGCTAATCCATGATGGGCCTTTGGGCTCATTGAGATTGGAAAGTTGGCCTCAGTGTGAATCCTGCCTGATGGGAAAAATGACCAAAAGGTCTTTTACACCAAAGGCGGATAGAGCCAAGGAGGTGTTGAGTCTTGTTCACATTGATGTGTGCGGTCCATTGTCTACACCAGCTAGGGGAGGTTTTGAGTACTTCATCACGTTCACAGATGATTGTACGAGGTATGGTTACATTTACCTAATTAGACGCAAGTCTGACTCTTTTGACCAGTTCAAAGAGTTTAAAGCTGAAGTGGAGCATCGGACAGGTAAATTAATCAAAACCTTACGATCGGATCGTGGTGGAGAGTATCTCCTAGGTGAATTTAAGGACTACATGGTACATCATGGGATAGTATCCCAGCTCTGCTGCGCGGGAACCCCCGGCAGAACGGAGTAGTTGAGAGAAGGAACGGGACGTTGATGGAAATGGTCCGAAGCATGATGTCTCATGCTACTCTTCCGGTGTCCTTTCGGGGATATGCCACTGGAAATAGCGGCATATATTCCGAACTTGGTGCCTTCTAAGTCGGTACCTAGGACTCTCTATGAGATGTGGACTGGGCGTAAGCCAAGTCCGAATCATCTCGGGATTTGGGGGTGTCCGACTATGTACTCGATCAAGGGAGACAAGTTGGAACCAAGATCGGAATTATGCTATTTTATTGGGTATCCAAAAGGGACAAAAGGAGGCTACTTTTATCATCCTAAGGAGCGAAGGTACTAGTCGGTACCCATGCTAGATACTTGGAAGATGATCAAAGTACTTCCACTAAAGGTTCAACGAGGCTGGAATTGCAGGAGAAGTTATTTATGGAATCAACTTCTACTGACCCGATTTTGGAACAAGAAGAGACACAGCCTCAAAAGCACAGTACAAATGGAGCCTCGTCGTAGTGGGAGAGTGTCTAGGGTTCCGGATAGATGGACTGGAGAAGCCTTTGAGCCGGTTTCCGACCATCGGGAACAAGACCCCGCTAGATACGAGGAGGCTATTGCTGATGCCGATGCAAATCTGTGGCATGAAGCAATGAAAGCCGAGATTGAGTCTATGTACCTCAATCAGGTTTGGGATCTTGTAGCTTCACCTGAAGGGATAAAACCCATTGGGTGCAAGTGGGTATACAAGAGGAAGAGAGGAGCGGATGGGAAGGTGGAAACCTTCAAAGCTAGGCTTGTGGCGATAGGAAATCTTATCCAAAATCCTTTAGCAAATCAGATTTATTTCAATCCTTCTTCAACTAGGTTTTGCTTCCTTTTTCTAGTAGAATTTCTGCAGCCTTGTGCAAGCACTCCTAAGTGCAGTCCAACTCTTCAAATCCTAGCTCAAAACATCTAGAACACTCCTCATTAATTCAGATTACCTTAGCCACAAAAAAACCAGATTTTACTCACCAAAATTCCTGAAATTCAGCCAGCCTTGCATAGGAAATTTCGGCCAGCTTGCACTCCAACTCAAACGAAATTTCTGCACACCAAAACCTACTAAAATCCTCAGCTGATTAAGCTAATTTTCAGCACCTAAAACCCTCGCCTTTTCTCTGTAAATTGCGGCAGAACAACAGCTAAAACAGTCTAGAATTTCTCCCCTCTGGTTCAGTGATTTTCGCACAGCACATGAGCCATTCTTGCATAGAATTTTAGTTCTCAAAATCTACTCAAACTCTTACTTGTTTTGGCCAAAAACTCTAAACGAATATAGCCCTTTTCTTGAGCAATATTTCGGCCAGCATAAGGTAGCAATTGCAGAATATTTTCTCCTCATAAACCCTCCCAAATTCGGCAGCAACAAGGTGCACAACAAGCTGCAATTTTCAGCCTTGTTGTCCACGAAACCTAAAGTAATTAGGAGTCTTTCTTAACACCACCATCTAACCCTAAACCAATCTTCTCTAATCCTAAATCATAGTAGCCGACTACCCTCTCCATTCTACATGAAAATTCCAGCAAGAATCTCCCTACAATTTTCGAAAATCACAAGAACAATTCCTAGCAAGAAACCGATCACATTCTAAGGTAAGCAAAAACCATCTTAACCTCTTGATTCCTTTCTTCCATCAATTCTTCTCCTTTTCTCCCCTTGAATCATGCCACCTAAAGGCTGATTTCATCCCTTTTACCTGCTTTCGGTCAAAAGGAAGGAAAGAAGGCAACTTTTCTCTTCTACTCGAACGAACTCGGGATGAACATCATAGGAGCATCGAGATCTTGTTAACCCAGTTGTCGCAAGGTAAGGAAATCCTTACCCTTGATGTCGAAATTGAGGTTTAATATGGTTGATGATGTCTATTAGCATGATAAATGAGTATTTTGAGTCGAGTAATTAATTAAGCATATTCGATGCATACCAATGCCATATTTTACCGTGGTAATAATGGATATGAGTTGTGATGGTCAAGTCAAGCCTTTTTTATATAATATTCATGTCTTTGATGAATATATGGTCATAGAATATGAACTTTGGGGATTGGTTAATTTATTATGAATTAGATAGTGGATTGTGAATTGTTATGGGAATAAATGAGTTTAGAGCATGTTCGAATTGATTGAGACCCTGATCATGATATTATATGGTTTTAGATTAGGAAGATATTTGAGGAAAGCAAGCTGTGATTTTATCCCATTTGTCTGAGCCATATCAAGTAAGTCCTTGCATAAACTCTTTTGTTAAATGTTGTGATGGCAAATCTATGTTGTAAAGCTTTGTGAAGCTATTGTAAAACTATGTTCGCTTGGGTTGTAAATGTGGATATTTATTCTTTAAACGGTTTTGTCAAACTAATGATTTTATCAAGAAAACTATTCTTTCTTCTACATTTTTAGAAAACTCTTCTAAAGAAAATCACGTTGCACATAGCCAAGGTATGGAAATATTTTGAATCAGGAATTGACGGATATGTTCGTTGAGTACTCAATAAGGGTAGGCTAACAATACTAGTCTTGGAGGGCTAGAGTAAGTCTTCTAGCAGGAGGCCACCTCCAGAAGATAAGCTCGGCTTGAAAAGGCGACAGTATTGGTTGGTCAGGCCGGCTCGAGCTAGCATTTGTACCTAGTAAGGTATTATTTATTTTCCCTACATGAACACTCGGATGGTTTTGTTGGGTGTAGAGAAGAAGGAGTATCTCACCCGGTGAGCTGTACACTTACCCTGATCAGAACACCCAACGTGTGGTAACTTGGTCCCGGCAAAGTGCACAAAGTGTGGTGCCTTGTCCTCATGGAGCCCAACGTGTGGTGACATGACTGTTTATTCGAGTGGATGATTTGTTTTGTATAAAGTGTGAATATGAGAAAAACCCACTCCTTGCAAAAAGAAAGTATTTATGACTTGCCAAATATTTTAGCAAATATTTTCCACTATGCATACATGAACTGTTTGAAACACCAAGTGCACACACAGGACTTATTGAGATTTCATCTCACACTATTTTGTATCATGTTTTCAGGAGATAGATTGTACTGAGCCAGTAGGGCATGTGATAGTTGAAGCTTTTGTTATTTTTTTTTCCCCATTTTGTTCTAGGGGCCAGTTGTTGTTTAAGCTTCTGAACGATATTTGTTTTATTTCGTATTGCTCCAATTTGAGCTGAGTGTAATAAGAGTTTTTCTCTATTTATTTAAGTTAATTCTTTTGGAGTTGCCTTTACATTTTATACCTCATTTTAAAGACCCCTTGTCCTACAGGACGGGGCGACATCCTCGCCCTTTTAAGGTACGTAGTAGTGGGGTGTTACATTCCCCATTATTAATTGCCATGAATATTAGATTAATTACACTTACTCCTTCTGACTATGTGTTTAAAGTTTCACCATGCGATGTCCAAATATAATAAGCAGGCACGAAACCTCGCTGAAGAAGTTGAAGTTGAACTTCATCAGCTGTGGCATATCGCAAATTTCTACATTTGCAACAAGGACATTTAATTGTCCCCCCCCCGTTTGAATGTATCTTGCTGGCAAGCAAAAGCATGGAATATTAAGTCTGCCATACATCCAACTATGATCATCTCTCATGTTTAATTAATAATCTAGAAAAAAAAAAGGAAAACTATCTCCATTGAGTTCACTAACATTTTCATTATGGTGTATAAAAATTATTAGTTTATTTACATTGAGAAGTTGAAAAAAGAATGCATTGAGGAATATATAGCACAAATAGAATGAAAGTTTGAACACAAAACAGATAGAAATTGAGAGAAGGTAGAAATTAAACTTTCTATTCTTTCCAACTTGTGATGTAATTGCTAATAAGGATAGCTCTTTCATGACCACACACTTTTTGAGTTTTCTACTCACAATTTGAGAGTTGGGATCAGATGTTATTAGGGAGGTTATCTTCATATTTTTATTTGGGATGACCAGAATTTGGTAAAATAGAATCTTATGAAATATTCTCTATGCTAATAGGTAACACTATTATGTACAACATTCTTGTCCAATAAACTTTTTAACCTTTATTCATGTAAATTGTCTCATTTTCTTCACTAATATTCTCTATGCTAATAGGTAACACTTTCTTCTTGAAAATTTTTATAAGTTAAATTCATCAATGCATGATTTGCTCATTCCATGTTATAGTTTTGTCTCATATTAAAGAATATTTCAGAATATACAAAATGAGAATGCCAACTTACAATAATTTTTTTATGTCATATATGATTATGCCTCCCCTATTGAGAAGGGTCATGGTGTAGTTAAGAGATATAGGAATGCTGGTAGGATTCATGTGGTGCCAATGCACGCAAGTTTGGCTAAAATTTTCTTGCTATAATATCTTTTGATGCTAAGTTTTTTTAGGCATTTACAGTTTATTTGTGTTTCCTTAGATTTTGTATGACATATTTACTGGATTTTATCTGGTGATGTATTTGCTAAGTTATTGGTGGACAGTGACGATCTATTCTTTAGTTAACTTCACTAATAGACTGCAAGCTAAAGAAATGAATCTTGGTTATCAGATTCTGAAGTCGCAAGTACTTATACTTTGTAAGGTTTTAATAACTTTAAAGAGGAATTTGATGGCTATCAGAGAGTCCAGGATTGTACGTACTTGCATTTTTGAGAATATATATCATGCTTCCTCCTATTTTAGTAGTTTAAGGATTGCAATTTCCACAGCAGTGGTGGAATTTTGCTGCTTTGTATGACCATCAGTAAAGATTAGGCACAAGTTATATAGGATCTCCTCTTTTTAAATATGAAGATAGATGAAACCATCTAGAATCAACATGTAAAATTCCATGAAAATAACTATGTGTCAACCAAAGTGTATCAAGGGAACCATGTCCAAGTTAATGTACAAAACTGAACTCCCATATATTCTTTTTGCTAGGTTTCTACCATAAGGAAGGTGCACTGAACTCCCATACTTGATTGAATCCTTATTCCATTTTAGATTGTTTCATTGCTAGTAATTAATGCATTAGATCTTTGATCACAGTAAATCCTTATATAATCTACATTTTGGTTTTTCCAACTTACTGCTACAAGATCAAATAGAAACAGAAACAAAAACAAAATAAAAACAGAAACATAAATAGAAAAAAGGAAGAATACAGAACAAAAGAAACAGAAGAAGGCAGTCAACAAAACAAAAACAGAAATAGGAACAGAAGAATTCTGAACAAAAAGAAACAGAAATAGAAATAGAATCAAATTACTCCCACGTCGGCAGTCAACAAAACTTAGATATAGTTCAATTCATTGTATTCCAAAAATGCTTACTTAGATGCAAACAACTCAAAACCTCATTCCCCCACCCAACTCCTAACACACCTCATACTCAACCATATGATCAACAACACCAAAACAGCACAAATAGAAACCATTAACATTAAACCCAAACAACAATATAAATAAAATCCAGATATTTCTGCAAAATAAATCACTTTTTTCTGCAGTATATTCAAATCAAAATCCTAATACATTTCCATTTCAAGAAAAAGATTCAGATAATACAAGGGAAAACACAGGAAGCTTACTCGTTGTATCCTCTTGACAGTAACAAGGTATTTCAGTCCTCTTGCTCTCTTCTTCGTGCTCTATTGACTATCTTCCCACCCACTTTGCAAACAACAACACAGACGATGACGGTTTTGCCCGAATAAAGAAAGAACAGCCCGGTTCTGCCTGAATAAACCCCTAATGTTTGGCCTACACTACCAAATCCACTACCGCCGGGAATGATGACACAAACGAAGACGGTGAACTGTGGGAGTTGTGAGAGGAAGAGGCAAAACCGGGAAGAAGAGGTAAATAATAATAATAATAATAATAATAATAATAATAATAATAATAATAATAATAATAATAATAATAATAATAATAATAATAGTAATAATAATAATAATAAAGCACCAAAACGAGGAAGGAATTGGGGATGATTTCCAACAAAAAAAAAAAGTTTTTTAAAACATGATAATTTAGGTATATACAAAATTTTAAAAAAGAATTTAGATATATGAAAAAATTTTAAAAACAATTATTTATAGATATTCATAATTTACATAACCTATTTATAAATAGAAAATACAAACAATTTTTTAATAATGTAATAAAATTATAAAACATATAAAATTCTATAATTTTTATTTTACTACAATGATATCATTTTAACTTAATAACTTTTTTATTCTTTTTGAACTTAATAAAATTTAAAATGTTAATTTTTTATAACAAAAAATTGATATGGTTAAAAGTGAATATGTTCCTATTACATACATACATACATACATATATATATAAATATATATATATATATATATATATATATATTATACTATAGATATAAGCCTTTGACATAAGATTATCCCAATAAATAGGTATGAAATTAAATATACTTTAAAAATAATGATTATTAAAATAAATTAATAGTCAAATCAAATAACCATTTGTAACTAGAATTCATTAATTACATCATACAATTTTAGGCTTACTTCAATATAAGATGGCTGAATGTTAAAAGATGGATCCATGTTAGGCTTACTTCAATATTTTGGCGGAATAACTAAATCAATATATGAATCATTTAACTCAAAAAGCAAAAGTAATACTCTATCCATCCAAAATTGCATATCAACATTTTTAATTGATGTCTACAATTTAATGTTGCCTTATAATACATATATTTTTCTACCAAATTTATACTAACAATCTTCTTAATTTAAAGGAATTGCATCTCACTAACTAAGCTTGGGGTCCCACAACTAATTAATCATAACTATAATAAGGATAATTGATTTTTTTTTATCAAGACAAAAGTGAATATTCAAACTAGAATGGAGGATGTACCTATTTCAATTTTATAAAACCAAAATGATACTTCTTTTCATATTTTATTTATTTATTAAAAAGTATAAAGTCTAGAGATACATCAATGATAGGGGCTAAATTAGTCATGTTTTTCCTAGTTATTTGAGGTTCATTTGTAATACATTTTGTTCAATAACTAGTCGTATTCCTTCATATTTGAGATTTTACCCTTGGAAAGGTATTTTGTTCAATATTTCAGATTTTTAGGGTAAATTGGAACAAAAACGTCGCAAAACGGAGGAGAGGCGGCGCCGGCTAGGACCCTAGAACTGGCGCCGGCCATGCACTAGATTGCACAAACTTCAGAGTGACAAAAAATTATTGAAACAGAGCAGAATAGAACCAAGGCGGCACCGGCTGTGAAGCTGGAATCGGCGCTGGCTACATTCTGGAACACATTGTGCAAAATTCGGAGAAAAATCAACGAATAAGTGGAGGAATAGAACATAATTGGTGCCGGCTCCAAGAGTCAAGGCGGCATCGGCTATGCCTTGATGTTAAGGCAGTGCTTGATTTTTTCTATGCAATTTTTGGGAATTTGAGGAATTTTAGTATCTTCCAACTTCTACTCGGCCGAGAACTTTGTACCTACGAGTTTAGGCACTGCCTAAGGCTATAAATAGATGAAAAATACAAGGGAAAAGAAGAGAATTCATTGATCATCATGGAAGATTACTCAATCAAAGGAGGAATTCTTCAAGTTCAAGGAGGGTTGTGCAAGAAGGTCTTCAAAGGAAGAAGAAGAAGGCTTGTCTATGAGTGGTTTCTTTTACTTTGTTTTCTTTTTCTTGAACAATGATATGTTAATTGTTTTATTGTAATTTGACATTGTTTTAGATAGTCATGATTTTTAGAGTTATTTGATCTTTTGATTAATTGATTGTTCTTCTTGGTATTTAATTACTTGGGCGTATTATGAGATTAATTAGTTGTTTCTTTTCATTAACTTGCTAGACCAAAAAGATTGATGGTAATTGCAATGGATTGATTTCATATTTATTGACTGTTAACTTACTAGACCAAAGAGGTTAATTGTTGAGGATTGAGTAATTGAAGGTTAATTGATGTTTGCCAGACCAAGGATTCATTAATTAATTTCATGTTTTAAATTTTCCAGACCAAGGAAATTTAATCAAGGATTATGTTTAATACATCTTGTGCATGAATTAGTTGAGACAAACCAAGTGATGCTAATTTATCTAGAAGGTAGTAATTAGTTGAGACAGACCAAATGATGCTAATTTACCTTTATCCTTCATGATGCCAAGGGAATAATTAGTTATGGTAATGGTTAAGTTCTTTAAGGTCATGTTTGTCTAAACAATGGTTTAAGTTACATACTTCTTCATCCTTAACATATACATATTTTTATTTTATTTCCTTCTTATTTACTTTATCAAGTCAGTTAAATAATGAAAGAAAGGTAATTAATGTCTACTTGTTCTTGGAGGATCGACAGTCGTTTGAACCGTATGCTCGGTTAACGATGAGTACGCTTGCTCATATGTGTGATTTAGGTTGAACGTTTTTATTTAAATTTGATTAGGAATGTGCTTAGTTGTTGAATGATTTTTATACCCAAGTCCGAACATATCAAGTTTTTGGCGCCGTTGCCGGGAAACAATAGCCTGAAAGCTTAGATTTTGTTGATTTAACCATGTAAATATATAAATATGTAGATATGTAAGATATGTATAATTGTTCACAAAAAGGTGCTGTCTTTTGTATTTCATGTATTCTTGTACACCCTTGTAACCTAACCTACTAACTTTGACTATGTTCTTTTTACTAACTTTGTAACCCTGTAGTTTGTTTTTAATCATTAACTATTTATCTAACTTGCTTCTTGTTTTCTTAGGTATTACCCTTGGTACATGACCTGAAAATTCGAAGGCGAGATTGTCGATTTTGACCCTGAAATCGAGAGGATGTTATCAAAAATTCGCCAGACAATTCAATGAAACCTGATCGTCGAGATAGATGGTGCTCAACAGAACAATGCTGGGAATAACAAGAGAGTTATGGATGACTTTGTGAAACCCGCAATCTCGGACATAGGCTCGAGTATCACTAGACCTAGGATAGATGCAAACAATTTTGAAATAAAGCCCAACATTATCCAAATAGTGCAAAATATGGTTCAATTTGACGAGCTACCTGAAGAGGATCCCAATGCGCACTTAGCTAGTTTTCTTGAGATTTGTGATACTTTCAGGATGAATGGTGTTTCTGAAGATGCCATTAAGTTAAGACCTTTTCCTTTTTCCTTGAGAGATAGAGCTAAATCTTGGTTAAAGTCCTTACCTATAGGTTCCATCACAACTTAGAATGCCCTAGCTGAAAAATTTTTGGCCAAATATTTTCCCCCAACTAAGATAGCCAAACTTAGGAATGAAATCTTCTCCTTCCAACAATTAGATTTTGAGCCCTTATATGAAAGTTGGAAGAGATTTAAGGAGATGTTAAGAAAATGCCCATACCACGGATTTGAGCTAGAAATGCAAATGCTTATCTTCTTGAATGGCCTCACGTTCGCAACACGGCAAGTGGTGGACTCTTCTGCAAGGGGTTCCATCAATCATAAGACCCCGGAATAGGTATTTGAGCTTATTGAAAATTTGGCTTCTAATAACTATTCTTGGGAAAGTGCAAGGTCAAAAGCTCGTGTGCCAGGAGTGCACAAAGTGGATGCTGTGGTAGCATTAAAGGCTAAGGTGGATGCCTTAACTCAAAAGATGGAACAGATGGTGATGTCTCAAGGTCAGGTTTTAAACATTAATTGTGATTTCTATGGAGAAGGACACCCTAATCATGAATGCCAAAATATGGGGTCATCCCAAGAAATGTCGAAACAAGCGGTCTTTGCAGGTAATGTCCGGCCAGGTAACAACCCTTATAGCTCTACCTATAATCCCGGTTGGTGAAATCATCCAAATTTCTCTTAGAGTAATGCGAATCAACCTAGGCAGGGTTCTTTCAATTTTGGCAGAAATCAAAGGTACCAAAATCCCATGACCAATACTGTAGCACCTCCAAAACCACCATTGGAAGAGTTGATTGGCCAATCGGTAAGTACCACAGAAACCAAGTTCCAAGGAGTCGATGCAATGATAAGGAACCTAGAGGCTTCCATGCGCAACCTGGAGAACCAAATTGGTTAATTAGCCAAACTCTTGGGAGAGCGTCAAGCGGGGACATTACCAGGGAATACTGAGAAAAATCCACGGGATCACAGCTGTGGGAATATTGAAGCAGGCTTACTTTTCTTTACTTTCAGTTTTTATGATTGAGACACTGTTGTTATTTTTTGTCGTTTTGATTAATTAATTAAAGAGAATTATTCATCATTCATGTGTTTTTTGTATTCTCATAAAAAAAAAAAGTTTTTGGAGAATCAGACAGAACCGAGCTTGTGCTAGCTCTAAGAGCTCGGACCGGCGCCGGTTCCTGTCGGGTGTAGGATCATTCAAAATCTCCATTGTCCCTCTCAAATTCTCTCAAGCCTGCGCCGTCATCACATCTCTCATCCTCCAAAATTTGATTTTTCAACTCCTAAATACCTCCATAACATTTTTTAACCTCTCTTTTAATGATCCTATGGATCAAAACTCTCAAAATCTTTGATTTTTCATAACACCATCACATTCAATCCACAAGCATGGAGCCTAGATTTCTACAAAAAGCTTGCATCTTTTGCTTACCAATGCATACAAGTACATAAAGGTATTATTTTTATTTAATTCTTATAGTTAAAATAATGGAGATGATTTTTTTCTAATTTTAGGGACTCTTTTGGCCAAAATTTGGGATTATGTATGCTATGATTGGATTGCATATTACTCCTTGAAGCTTCATAAGTTGAACTAGATTAGGAGTTAATAATTCTTTGATACTTGATTCATGCATATGATCATTAGGGGCTTCATGCATATAGCTAAGGTTAGATTTATGGGTATTTGTGATAGTTGACTATATGAAACGTACATTGTTTATGCCATGATAATGCCTTCATTAACCTGATCATGTCTACTAGCATGCATTGAAGATATTCAACACGTTTATGCTTTACAGGGAATTTTACATGTATTATGCAGGTTGTGTTGAATTGATTGGTGGTGATTGATTGAATTGGTCGACTGGAGGGGATATATATTGAAGGAGCTTAGGTTTTGTGAATTGTGAGATTTGTTGAGGGTTAAGTACAATTTGAGAAGTGTGTTTGAAAGGGTAGTAGCCCTGTTTCAGCCTTTGATCTTACTTGTTCTCTCTTCCTATTCCCCTAGTCCTTACTTGATATCATGTCTCGAGCAAGGGGTTAGTCTTCTAAAAGGTCGAGAACTTCGTCTTCTTCAGCCCCTTCATTTGTTGATCCTTTGTCACTATGACCTACTGAGTTTATGGATGCATCTTGTGAGGAATGTTACAGTAAGAGAGCCTCTAATAAGATTATTATTGAGTGTACTTTCTCACCCACCTTAGACCATGTACTCAAATTGGGAATGATGTTTAGACGGCTATGAAGGGGTCGATAGTACAATTAAAAGGGAAGTATTATCCCATGCTTATTAAGGAATTTTGTACTAATATGACGGATAAGGGCAATAAACATCTTCCCCATATAGAAACAAGAGAGGAAGGAGTCCCTATCATTATCAATCAAAACCAATTAGTTAACCTCCTCCAGGTTTTTGATGATGATACTTGGCAAGGGATTGATGTGAATAATCAAAAGATTCTTTCTGACCCGAATTGGGATGTTAGAAGGACTAGAGCTATCCTAGGCTTACATAAGCATAATGCCTTCCAAGCTAATAGATTCTATTCCAACAATGATTTGGCATCCAGCTTTTGAGCTCTAATCTACATGTTTGGGTTCAATGTTGTACCCTGTGCTAGTCGTTTCAATGAGACTAGACTAATTGATACTTATATTTTGCATCGGATGATGAACACATTACCTATCCCTCTTACTCCCTTGATCATCCAATCTATTCGGGAGGTTGTTCATCACCGGCTTTCCACAAAAGCCTTTGTTTTTCCCTTAGCTATAA